>QVRM01001693.1:0-65970 GCA_003439945.1 Dermanyssus gallinae
AAGAGCTCTCGCAAGATAAAGAACGACGAACCGCTTTTCTCACCAAGTTGTCTAAAATTCCTTTCCACTGCAGGCTGTTAACTTCAGCCACCCACCAGTGAATAGACCGTCCGGCGGGTGAAATAAGAATGTTCCTTACGCAGTGTTTTACTGGTCACGGCGATTTTCAAAGCTATCTTGTTCGTTTAGGCAAAGTGTCCTCGGCAACTTGCGTGCACTGGGTGGACGGCATCGACGATGACCCGGGGCACACTCTCCTGAAATGCAGGGTACCAGAGCAGGCCAGGACAACCGCCATAGCGCTGCTAAGATTGAAATTGGCCCAAACAGAAGAAAAACGAGACGACAAAACACCAGACCCGCCGAGAAGTAACATGATAATGTTTGTGGAGTACATATGCATCACAGTATCAACATGGCAGATGGGCGAGGAAATGGCAACTGCGGTGCTGAAAAAAGCCAACTGAGCCAGTCACAGAAGTGAACGGATAGCTCTTACGACATCAGATCAGATGTCGTGGCCTGTAATACAACGGATTTGCAGGTGTTGAAACAAGCGTGTCGGACCAGTGGAGGAATTCGTAAGTTATCTCGGCCACATGATCCGTTAGGCGCTCGTCACTTCTCTCAAAGGCTCACAGTACTGTTCTGTTGGATATTTTGCTTATTAGAGAGTAAAGCTTAAGGGGGAGGAGGTGTGTTTAGTGGGTACCGGACCAATATCCAGCACCTAGGGTCGAGTCCCACACGTCTCGAGAAGGGGAACACCTCCCATTCGTTGTAACAGTGCGTAACAGCATTTACCCTTTTAATATATATATATATATATATATATATATATGGTGGTTTAGCTTTGAAGAGGAGCTGAATAAAAATGCGATAATATTAGCAACAAAAAAATTAGTAAAAATAAATGATCTTTTTATGAAACATTTATAGAACATGATACAGTTATCATCATCAGTTCGTCGGCCCTATTATTAAAAGTGTGTATATATTTAGTTATATATACGCTATTACTAATAATCGGTTTGCAACACATTTGCAAATATATATATATATATATATATATATATATATATATATTACACATTTAAAATATGTCTAACAGACTACCTACTTATTTTTGCCGAACAAGCCTCACTTCAACGTGCACCTATTTGCCTAACCATCTCATTATTAATATTATTTTGTTTTTCCGCTTCTATTAGTATCCGCAAAGCCTTTCTATAGCAGCAAACGTTGAACCATTGCGACAAAGCAAAGCAACGTAGTTACTACATAGATTTAACACCTTCATTGGCAGATGTTACATGAGGTACGAAAGCAGCGGGATATTTATGTGCTTGTCTCAAAGTAGTGCCACCATCATCATACATTGCCGAGCCTGACGGAGATGGTCTAGGAACGCGGATTTATTGGGTTTGTGAGTCCCACATAGAAATCGCTGCTGGCTTGTCTAATAAGCTAACAGCCAGAGCCGTACGTGCATAATGCATTTTGAAAAACCTGTCATACCAACGAAGCAGGATACCTATCTACTGGCTGTACCATGAGGCCAACAAAATTTGTCTTGAATTTGATTAGAAAACACAATTGAATGCGTTGACTGGACGCGACCGAAGAAGACACGTGGTCCAAACTGACGCGTTACAAGCTTGTCGAACTTAATGTAGTTACTAGCGCTTAGTATTGACACAGTTTGCTACCAGCGCCATCAATAACGCTGGATATCATTACTTTCGTCATCGTCTGGCACAGTCGCCATTATCGTAATGCGTCTCTGTATCGACATCATCCATGTCTCGTTGTTGAGGCATTGGGGGTTCGTTACACTCTGTGACCTGTTGCAGTTGGTATATGCTTGGTCCGGCTGAGACAAAACTGTCATGGTATGACCATTGTATATCCAAAGCAAACATGGTTTACCATCAAATACCCTATGGCTTAGGCCACGATACGCATCAGTGCCCTGTCGCCGTCGATATGATGGCATTCTCTTTTGCACGAGCTATGTATATTCGTTAAGGTGTCTAGGAATATGTTGTGTGACATCACTCGGTACGTATAACTGACAACCTACTTCTTGGATACGTTGGCCTGCGGTTGTTACTGCTGCTGCTGCGACAATCGTTTGGTCGTAAGAAAATAATAACAAGTACAAACGGGCCTTTTTCTTGCTTTTGCTTGTATTGTCAAGCAATTCGTCGGCATCTTAATTTGCAGTTTGCGTGTCGACCCAGAACAACCGACCCGTAGCAACAAGCTACTCTCCTTTCAACTTCAAAGATAGATCCGTATATACAGGTAGTTCTACAAGTTCTTAAATTGAGCTTTTCAGAATTCGAATTTTTTCGCGCTTTCACCGCTATTGGAAACTGGCAACTTTTCGATTGCTAGCAGTCAAAATATTATGGTGATTGGCCGTTGCGATTTCGTTTGATCGCTTTTCCCGTGCAACGTATCAACGTGATTTTGAAAAATGGAGAAAAAATAGTTTCGAGTGGTTATCAAGCGTTTTTATTTCAAAAGTTGGAATGCGACCCAAGTGAAAACTGAGTTAGACGAGGTGTACGGTGACTCTGCGCCATATTTTGCCACTGTTTCCAACTGGATTAATGAGTTAAAAAGAGGTCGCAGGAGCACCGAGGATGAACTACGTTCAGGACGCCCAAAAACGGCAACTGATGAGGAAAACGTGGAAAAGGTGCGGAAAATCGTTGCCGCAGATAAGCGAGTGAACATTAGGGATATAGCGGAGGCCTTGGGGATCAGTTTGGGTAGAGTGCATTTCATCCTGCACGAAAACTTGAAGATGAAAATGCTCAGAGCAAAATGGCTGCCGCATTTGCTCAACTAAGGCCAGAACGACGCGCGTGTTTCCGCTTCACAGCGAAATTTGGCCAAGATGTCGAAAAATCCGTCTGATTTTTGGCGCAGATTCGTGACCGTCGATGAAAGCTGGGTCCATCACTACACTCCCGAGACCCAAGAAGCATCTCGTCAATGGTGTGCACCTGGTGAAGGACCTTCGAAGAGGGTGCGGACAACGGCATCGGCCGGAAAGATGATGGCTACGGTTTTTTGGGACCAACGTGGAATAATTCTGGTCGACTACCTTGAGAGCGGTAAAACGATCACGGGAGAATATTATGCAAGACTATTGGACTGCCTGAAGCAAGAACTCATCGTGAAACGGCCCGCTTTGCAGAAGAAGGTTGTCCTGTTTCACCAGGACAATGCTCCCGCACACAAGTCGCGGCAAGCAACGGCAAAACTGGCCCAACTGAGGTTCGAACTTATTGAACAACCTTCCTATTCTCCAGACCTGGCCCCCTCTGATTATTTCCTCTTCGGACATTTGAAGAATAGTCTCGGTGGAAAGCGTTTTTCCAGCAATGAAGAGGTTAAGGCTGCTGTCAATGCCTATTTTCAGTCTAAAGACGCGGAATTCTACTCAAGAGGTATAAATGCTCTGAAATCTCGGTGGGAAAACTGTATTGAGCTTCTCGGGGAGTATATCGAATAAAAAAAAAATTAAAACAAGATTTGGAAAATTCTTGGTTTTCATTTTAAGAACTACTACCTGTATATATATACTGACTATTGCTGGGCCTGGCGCTGATGAAATAATAATAATAATAATAATAATAATAATATAATAATAATAATAATAATAATAATAATATAATAATAATAATAATAATAATAATAATAATAATAATAATAAGCTGCAGCGGAAACGTTAGGAACACATCGCCGGCATCTATCTCTTATACGATGTGACGAGATCGAATCTCCAAGATACAACACCCAAATCGCAGGCCGTTTCCAATACACAGCCCGTCGACACAATTATATCATATGTTCTCACACTCCAGCCTCGTAAAGTGTCAATTGTCCACAAACACTAAGTAATATAATTCTTTGCCTGATTTATACATTTAACAAAATAGCATACGTTAGTGCACATAGAGCATTGTAGTCTTCTCTAAAATCGATGAATGGAAAACATTTTGTAGAATACACATATCTTTTTTGGGGAAAAATTGTATAAAATTGAACTCGGCGCATAATAATGCCTTCCCAATAAATACGTTCAGATGAGTCATATAGCATGACAAATGACAACATAAGAGTACCTCTTGATAAATGATACGATTTTTCTTGCTCATCCAGTCACCTTTGAAGTTTGGTTGCTTCTATTGATTTTTCTTAATAAAGCGTGACAAAAAATGGTCTTTTAGTCCAGTAGAAATTCTAGACACAGCAGGACCTTAGACAACCGTTTTCGGAATACCAGAGTGTAAATTTCAAGCAGTGTCAGAAGCGTCTTTAGGCTATTAATAACATAATCTGGAAGTTATTGTGTCAAAGGAAAATACAATTTGAAGACGTTTTACTAAAGCTTAATTTATGAACACAGACGACAATACGTGCTCAAGCAAATAGTACGGGTTCGTCATTATCTTCTTCGCAAGTCGAAGTTCACCCGTTATTCTTCGCATCCGAGCAATGACATCGAACAGCTTAAAAAAATCATTTTAATTATGCCTTGCTGTCATATACCCATCCATGCACCATAACGTGCTAAATAGATTTCGCATGACACAACCTATTTCTTATGAGTAATTTTCTAAATGCGGTCGATATCTTAATTATTGTTTGCAGTCATGACTTCAAGATGGTTTCGCCCTGGTAAAAAAGGCATAAGGTAGATATTCGAATACTTCTGAACAATGTTTCTAAGCATTTTGATGTTCATCTATGGCTCATTGTGGCCTAATGTATTGGAAAACATTGCAAAACATGTACCCATATAGGCATACTTATAATAAAGGCATATTTGCATATATAGGTAGAACTAACTTGAAGGAATGGATACCGGTTGCCATTCATAGCTTCAAGCCGAAACAAAATTCACGTGAGCACCTAAACTACGATTAAACAGAGTTAAATCGGACTCAACATTCCTTATAGACGATAACAAAACCGAATTACTTACCCAGTCTTGATAAAGTCGCCCATCATTTGCACGAGTTGTCGCGAAAACTTGAGTTCGTCGTCGCTGAACTTGTGCTTGCGGAATGACTCGGGAGTGTTTGCGTAGCGCGGATCCTCGAGGTTCTTCTCGTGTGTGAAGATCGATCCGATCATGTACGGCAGATCGGTCGCGTGCACAGTGCCCATCCAGGCTGGCCAGAGACGCAGTGAAGACTTGTGCGTGTACTGGTAACGGTATACGGCGTGCCCTTGCTTGGCGAGGAACTCGCCGAACAGGTTTGTGGGACAGGTGAACACCGCATCACCGTACGTCTGCCCGATAAGGTTGTAGACCGTTTCGTCGGCGTAGCTTTCGAGCGAGTTTTCGAAGTACTGGTCAAAGTTGTGGTAGACCGCGCCGAACGGCGCGTCAAAGAGTCGCGGGTATATCGTCGACGGAACCAGCTTGTACTGCGTCTTGATGATGTCGCCCTGCGCGAGCAAGTTGTGCAGAGGTGTGCTAATGAACAGCGTGCCCTCATCCGTCACCGTACCCATGAACACCTCGTCGCCGTTGATCGCTTTGACGTCCTCGGGCATCAGCGGATGCACCGGCACGAATTCGTCGTCGTAGATCGGCAGGAACATGTCGGCGAGCAGGCCCAGATGCGAGATGCCGTCAAGCATAGCGTGTGCATCGGCGTTCCGCAGACACTGCATGACCTCGGCGTACTTGTCCTCGGAGTAGACGCCCACACTGCAGTTGCTCAGCCCGATGAGCGTGTGGAAGCGTGAGATTTCGTTTTTCATCTGGAACGTGATGAGCGACAGCGCCGTGCCGGACTCGAAGATGACCCGCTTGAAGAGGCCCTTCGACAGCGGCGAGTACATGTGCAGGCCGGCCGAGAATCCACCCGAGCTGTGTCCGAACAGCGTAATCGCGTCGGGATCGCCGCCGAATGTCGCCGCGTTCTCCTTTACCCACTTCAGCGCGAGCAGCTGGTCGTAGAAGCCCTCGTTGCCGGGCGCGTCGTCGTGCCGTGTGCTCAGAAAGCCGAACACGCCTACTCGATAGTTGAACGACACGAAGATGACGTCGGTCAGTGCGGTGAACGGAAGCCCGTCGTTTACGAACAGGCTCGTATCGCCGAACTGGAACGCGCCTCCGTAGATGAACACCACGACGGCCTTCTTTGCCGCGCCTCCCAGAGGCTTCCACACGTTGAGCGTCAGACAGTCTTCGCTCGTGTTTCGGTTGTCAATCGTCACATTGAGCCCGTGCACATAGTTCGCCTGCACGCAGGCCGGCGAAAACTCCTTGGCCATTTTGACATCGCTCCACGGCTCGACGGGTTCGGGCTTTCGGAAGCGACGCTCGCCCACCGGTGGCTTCGCGTAGGGAATGCCGAAAAACGCCTCCACCCTCCTATCCTCGAACTCCAACACCTTGCCCTGGATTGGCCCCGTCGACGTGGCGATCACCTCACTGTCCTGCGCACGGGCCACAACCGACAGTAGGGCTGCGGCAAGCGCCGCCACGTTCGCCAACCACCGAACTCCGCGCGCCATGATCACACGTGTATCACCACTGCTGTACCTCTTACTCGTTGTGTCTGTTCTTGTGTCTGCGCGTTTCTATACACGTGTGTATGTGTGTGTGTGTGTTAGTTTGACAACGGTAGGCGCGTTCGCGATCACTAACACCTCAGCCTCAATGATTGTGGCAGCAACGCCAACAACAACAAGAACAACAATTGCGACTATTACCACGACCAGGACCACAACGATGTCAATAACAAACAACAGCAGCAGCAGCAGCAGCAGGAACTCTTCATCAGTGCGTACGTCGATCGATAGCGTGACCAGCAACCTCAGTATGATGTGACGCGTTGATAGCGGTGCTACAACAACAATGAGGCGGAGGCAGGCAGGCCGACCGCAGCCACAGACGCTAACCACATTCGCTGTTCGTATCTGTGAACTGGCACACTGTTCTGCAACACCTTCTGTAAGGTACAAGAAGAAGAACGCGTGCGCGGTAGTACGGACAATCGTTGCGGTGAACGTCGACAGCCTTCTGCTGCTGCTGCTGTATTCGATATGGCACTTCTGCGTCCGCCGCTGGCGACGTCTGTCAAGTGGCGAAAGAAGACGAAACAACCCCTGGGGCCCTCCCGTACGATCTGATCTGGCGGGCGCCCTTTGCTGGCACCACCACCGCCACCGCCACCACCGCCGCCGCCGCCTTGGCGGCCATGGCCACCGTCACCGCCGCCGCTGAACGCCGGGGCGCTGCTTTCCAACATTCGCGCGGCACCCCCCGACCGCCGACCGCCCGACCGACCGACCAACCGGCAACATGCAAGGGTGATGCTGAACGAACGAACGAACGTCGAACCAACGGACAACATCAACCGCTGCTCGCGACGGCATTCGTTGCCTACACGCTGCCGTCGTCGTCGTCGTCGATGATGATGTTGTTGTTGTTGTTGCTGTTGTTGTTGTGGTTCTTGTTGTTGTTGTTGCTGTTGTTGTTGTTGTTGCTGTTGTTCTTGTTGTTGTTGTTGTTGTTGCTGCTGTTCTTGTTGTTGTTGCCGTTGTTGTTCTTGCTTTTGTTGTTATGACTGGAGGTGGTGGCGGTGATGCTGTTGCTTCTGTTGTTGTTGTTGTTGTTGTTGTTGTTGTTGTTGTTGCTGTTGTTGTTGTTGTTGTTGTTGTTGTTGTTGTTGTTGTTGTTGTTGTTGTTGTTGTTTGTTGTTGCTGTTGTTGTTCTTGCTTGTATGTTGTTATGACTGGAGGTGGTGGCGGTGATGCTGTTGCTTCTGTTGTTGTTGTTGTTGTTGTTGTTGCTGTTGTTGTTGTTGTTGTTGTTGTTGTTGTTGTTGCTGTTGTTGCTGTTGTTGTTCTTGCTTGTATGTTGTTATGACTGGAGGTGGTGGCGGTGATGCTGTTGCTTCTGTTGTTGTTGTTGTTGTTGTTGTTGTTGCTGCTGTTGTTGTTGCTGTTGTTCTTATTGTTGTTGTTGTTGTTGCCGTTGTTGTTTTTGCTTGTATGTTGTTATGACTGGAGGTGGTGGTGGTGGTGGTGATGCTGTTACTTCTGCTGTTGCCCCCTCCTCGCCCCGCTGTTGTTGCTTCTGCAACCACTTTCTTGAACAGGGTCGCTGCTTTGCTGCTGCTGCTGCCGCTGCTGCTGTTGTTGTTGTTGTTGTGGTTGCAGAAACGCAAGCCGCCAACTGCTGGCTAACGGTGGCTCAATGCCACCGGAAAGAGAACTAACTAGCTAATAGCAGCCCCAGGCCCAACATATGCTGCCCAACCCCCAAACCCCAATACCCCCGACTACAGACAGACAGAATGCTGGCTGTCTGGCTCGCTGGCTGGACGGCGACCCGTTGCCGGCCGTTGAAGCTGCCACTGAAGTTCAACCGCTTGTTTTCCCACCCACAGCAGCAACAGCACGGTCATGTTTACCACCACGTTCATGATAGCCGTACGCAATGATGATAGCGCCGTTATGACTGTACGCAATGATGGTGGTGATGGTCTTCACCAGCAAGCACCATCAACACCATCAGCATCATCATCATCGTCGTCACTCCAGCATCTGCGTTGTCGCCAATGTCGTCGGTGCTGTCTCGATGTTGTTGTTGACGTTGTTGTTGTTGTTGTTGTTGTTGTTGTTGGCGTTGTTATTGGTGTTGTTGTTGTTGTTGTTGGTGTTGTTGTTGTTGTTGTTGTTGTTGTTGTTGGCGTCGTTGTTGTTGTTGTTGTTGTTGTTGTTATTATTGTTGTTGACGTTGTTGTTGCTGTTGTTGTCACAATCACTAGTAACGTCGTTTCGACGACCAGCACTCCCCCCCCCCCCCCCCCCCGTTAAAGATGTGATCGCGTCGTCGACTTCATTGTCGTTGACGTCGTTACCAGATGTGTGCTTGTGTTGAACGTTCTGCGCGCGGCTGTTCTGGTCATTGAGCTAAACAGCTGTTTAAGCGGGGCTCACGCGCCATTGTTACGTAATGGCGTACGCCTCAGGGTGCGTGCAACGAAGCTGCCGACGCGCCATTGCTCGAAAAAACCGCCAACAACCATGACGGTGGTGACGGTGCAGCAGCAGCAGCAGCACTGCCACGAAATGGCAACATGATCTATAATACACCTATATCTATCTATCTATGTATCTGTCTATCTGCATTTAGCGGTCGATCTATTAGGCCAATGATCAATAATCGAAATGTTATTATTACCGGTACTGCCGCAGACTGATCTGCAACCGTCTACAACGATTTCTACAACCACTACACACGGCGGCGGCGGCGTGGTGGTGGTCGTGGTACAATATTCTTCGGACTAGCAGAAGTGCACGCCACGACGCAAAGCCGACGAAGCAGTATCTGGGGCGATCATATTTAATACACAAATAAATAAATGAATGCAGTTACCAATCAATAAATATCTAGCAAATGTTAGCTTGATTTTTGCAAGGCGGCTGACCTAACGCGTATGTTTTGACGGCCTCGCCAATCGCTCAACGCAGACCCTATATTAGTCAACGCATGAACGGCCGCACGAGAAAGAGAGCCGAAAGCCGTACACAAATGAGTAAATGAGTATCGAGCAACTGCAATTTGTTAGCGATAGGGAAACCCTCCTGTGCGCAATCGAAGTGTTGTTTACAATCGAAGATGTTTGTAAGAAACGTACTTTTTGTACTCATTTGCAACGTGTTGTGACGTCGTTGGCTACTCGCACCATCCAAGCACACGTAAAGTATAATATACGGCGATCGGCTGATAGAATTGAAGAAGATCATCTTATACTATATGCCTGCGTACCGCGTACACTGTGGTAAACGTGCTACCTTTCTGGGACAAATTGCAATGAACGTCATGCTTTTGACGTCGCGTGATTTATATGGCGGATGCCGAACCTAAAAACCCCTTGAGAGTCCTGGGTTAGTTAGGCGTTTGATGCTCAATGGCCAGCATTTTTTGTGCGGAAAGCGAGGTAAGAGAGCATGGAGTGAATGTCAATTATCCACCTTTACAGATAATAGGAACTAGGAGATTCACACGATGAATGGTCATGCTAGTGTCCCAGGATCTCTTGAATTCATCGACAAGTGGTGTAGAGAAATCGCACCTGTCTGGGTACAACTTTCTTTAAGACAGCACAGGCGAACTTTGTGCTCTTCCAATGATGCTACGACTGTCAACGTATCTCTACATGCCGTTTTTTCCAGCTTTGCGTACACCGACACTTTAGGTAGCGGCCTTAGACAAAAAACCTTTTAACGTCTATAGCTTTAGTGGCCACGAACAGCCTTTAAGAGCTGAATACACCACGTAAATGGAAGATTGGCACCGAGTTTGCTATATCACTGTGTTTAGGCATGTTTCACAAAGGAGGCTGGATTGGAATTTTGAAACTTGACTGGATTTTGAATTCGTGAAAAGTTGCAAGTAAAGTAGAAACAATAAGCCTTGACACTGGAATGGCGTCAAGAGCTCGAGAAGCGAGCGTTCTCTCAACAGCTAAACCCCTGACACGGGTTCATCTTTTTGACTGTTGAAGCAGGTTCACCTAAAATTAAACGTATCCCTAATTAATATTTATAAAAATTCTACTACAAATAAGCTCAACGGGACAGTGCCTTAAAGATAGTCTGCGGCTCTAACGCTATAGATTGTGGTTTGGAATACATACTGGCAGGGAAGCTGCACGCGCATATATGGAAGAAAATCTACCGAAATAATATGCACCGAAAAGCATTATACTGCATCAGTTATACGGGGGACAGAAACGTATAGTAGTACATTTCACTATTGCGAGGTTAGCATGTGATGCAAATTCAAGGATTCGCTGATTTCACTGGACACAACCCTATGTGTAGGGTGTGTGCAATGAAGATAACCGAGCCGACACCCAAGCCAAGTCGGAAATGTGCCCGGAATACAGCAATACCTGTACGGCGCTTGGCTCAACTAGCTTTGTTGTAGATCGATCAGGTATATCTCGTAGAGCACGGTGGCGTGGTGCATTCGCGTGCGTTTTACGACCAGAAGGGACACATAGGTGCGCAGCTTCTATTCGCGTCGTGGCACATGTATATTTATGGGGTCCGTCTTTTTCAGCAATAGCATGTATAGGAGCAATCCTGGCGTAGGAGTAACAACCAACGGCGGTGTCGTAACGAGAGACGCATCGAAGCAGCAATATATCGATAACCGATCCGATGGTGCAAGTTAAGCCGCTGTGGCTACGATTGGTGGTGGTCACGGTATATCAAAGGGTGCTTACAGGGTAATGCTCTGCAATTCGTTTTTAGGTATGCCAATAAGCGCTTAAAGAGAAAAGAGGATATAACGGCACTTAAAACAGGTAATGCGGTTATCACTAATGATATCCCCAAAGCGGGTGTTTTTAAAACTTTCTTTTCTTCTGTTTACGTGGCACAAGCAGGTTCAACGGAAGCACTTACTTTCCCCCCGCCAACGTCATCACGGTGTCCGTATTTCTTTGTATCGGAACATAATATTTTAAAGAAAATTAATCAACTTCCATCTAAATGTAGCCTCACCCCAGACTGCATCTCTCCATTATTTTATAAAAAAAAGTGGCACATGTTATAACTGAGCCACTCATTAATTTATGCTAGGTCCTACGAAGATGGCGTAGTGCCTGATTTTTCCGACAATCCGTAATTACGCCTGTACATAAAAGGGGATCCAAGTCGAATGTTGATAACTATAGACCTGTGGCACAATCATCAATAGCGTGTATATTATTTGAAAAATTACTTGTGGATCATATATTTTATTTCATGCAGTCTGAGCAGCAACATGGCTTTACTAAGGGCAAATCCACAGCAACACAACTAGTTGAAATGGTCCAAGATTGGACCATTTATATTAACAAAAAGAAAGCATTTGATTGTGTTTACTTTGCTTTGTTTACTACGACAGAGTAAACCATTTTAAACTTTTACAGAAGCTAATTGACTTAAATATAGACAAGCACACTGTTTTATGGATGTCAAGTTATCTAACGAATCGAATATTTGTGTGTGGGTCAACAAGAGTTTTAGTCGGTATGTCCTTCGGGCGTGCCTCAGGGATCATGTCTATCCCCACTTTTATTCTGTATATTCACCTTAGATCTTTAAAACGTTATAGCCGAAACACTAAAGCACAAACCCTACCCAGATGATCTTACACTTTCTGGGCCATCTGGCACAAAAGCCGAGAGAGAGAGATATTGCAGAGAACAATTGACTCCAGCTCCAATTGGTGCGCCAAAAATGATATGATAATTTCGGTCCTTAAACGTTGTGTGTCTGAAAGAGGACCACGTTTACACACTTGATGGACAAGAGATACCCAGAGTAAACAGCATTCGCGACCTTGGAGTAACGGTAACACCAGAGCTAGATTTTAACATTCACATCACGCGAACTATTCAATCTGCTAGTCTTATATATAATATGATATTTCGTTGTTTTATTATCAAATTTCCAATGTTCTATATCCGCCTTTATAATAGCCTTGCATTTCCCAAATTCATCTACAGATGTGAAGTCTGGCGGCCGTATTTGAAGAAACATATTGATGCAATTGAAAAAGTTCAGTCTAAATTCCTTCGACGTGTTGCATTGAGATATAAGGTAGAGCGTAGCAGTCTCGACTTAGTACCTATATCAGAACTACACTCGAGAGCAGATTTCAAAATGTACGCACGAATGTCTCAGTCGAATAGACTTCCCATCTTTTTTAATATTCGCGACAATCTGCGCAGTACTCAAACCATATCGTCGAAAATAGTTGCACGATCTCACCGAATCAACAATATGTTTTCGTGGCGCATGGCCAGAATGTTGAGAACCATGAATTAGTAATATATTATTATATACTGTACAATTACATACATTTTGCAAAGGTACTATTTCGACCTATTATATGGTAAATTGTTCTTTATGCCTCTTATTTTGTGCATTGTATGTATTGAGTACAGGATTTTCCTGAATAATTATGTATACAATTATCTACCCTTTGAAAGCAATAAAGGAGCACTTGAATTGAATCCCAAAAGCCAGGGTGTTTACATTTTTCTCAACCAACTACGATCGGACTTTCCCCAATGTACTTTTGTGTATTGGTTCCATGCATCCCACGAATGTAACACATTTTTAGGCCGTTTGTGGAGATTCTTTAGCTTTGTTCAGGGATGCTGCATTTCTATGCGAGCCTTTTGAGGCATTTTAAAGCCAGCTAGGTGTATCTGGGTGCAGCGACAGTTCGGGTCAAGGTTTTAATTGGCTAATTCCAGACATTTAAACAATTATATGTAAATAGAAGATAACAAGCAATCGTACGAACGGGAGTGCAGCGAGGGATACCCACTGTGGGTGCATGTCTTGAGAGCTCAATCGGTGCGACCAGGGATAGTCAGCGCAAGGAAAGCAGTGCTGTCGCTGCCAAGACACGAGCCACTTCGTGAAAGACGTCTACCAGCTCTACGGTTGTGCTAAAGAACAGGTAGAAATGTGCCGCGTAATAAATGGAAGCCGCAATCGAGGCGGAGTGAGCAAACCCTCGAGTGAACTAAAAATCACTCAAATGAGAGTGCCTGTTTTGACACAATACTGGATCTGCTGTAATGTTAAAAGCAGCAAGAGAAAAGTTACGACAATATCACAGTTATTTATCAATGCTAATGTTACAAGTTCTATCTATTTATTCTAATATTACACCCATTTATCCATTTATTTATCCTGATATTCCATCAATTTAGCCACCTAAATATTCTATTATTATATACATTTATCCACTTATCTGTCCTGGCGTTACATCTATCTATTTATTCGTCAATCCTCATATTACACCTATCTATCCACTTATCTATCCTAATATTATAATAAATACGAAAAGTCACATTCACACGTGAAAATTTAAATTCAAAGCAAGTTGTTAGCAAAGCTTATTTTGCAGGGCAAATTGACATATTTCTTTGAGTCTATCTGCGCTTAAGGCTTGCTTAACCCTGCTGAATTCGCCCTCAGTATATTCGCCTGTGAATAGTGCTCAGTGGATATGTTCTATTAATTTACTATGGAATATATGATAGCGGAGTATGTAATGTCTAGATATGGCTTCACTGACTTCAGCTAACGGCGATTAGCGGGTTAAGCACGGGATTTAATTGCGCCCCTTCGTTTCTATTCGTCAAGTCAAACCCGCCTTCTTGTGACTGAGTACTGCGGATGGGTACTGTTTAGCTTGAGAAATGTACAGATATCTGTGAATGTTTAAAAGTATCGTTTTCGCAGAATAATGACATATTGCATCTAAAAAAATATATATGTTGTTTTTAGTCGTCGGAATATAATTTATTGGTATTTTTTCTGTATATTTTTTCAAATGACTAACTGGAAAATACAATACGCACACACGTACACCACAGCATGAAGCTCGCCTACAGGAGTGGACCTCCAGCCCACTAAAAGCCAGTCATGTTCCCATCCCCGCACATCCGAACGGGAGCTGCATATAAGCACAACTTCAAACGATCCGACGGAGGAGTAGTTTACGAACCAGCTATGCCGGTACGCCCTATGGATTTTGTCATGTAATAACGCTTTTCTCTTTGTCGGCACATAGGATGTTCTCCATAGTATGAGCAAGACTGGTCTAGTTGTCACGTCACTTAACTATAAGCTGCATGAGCGCTCCAGGTAGGCCGTCGCTAGCCCTAGGCAGACCGAGGCGTATCCCAGTGGAGCCATCGAGCACAAGATTCCACCCACAAGTAGTCTACGGATAGCGCAACCATTGATTGCGACCAACTTAGAAAACACTACGCGATGATCCTTCCTTACTCTACGGAAATCTCAAACACACATGAGCAAACACGTTACTGTTAAATTCATTTTTATGGGCGTCTCCATTTATGGCACATAATCAATCGTGTCTTAAAATCAATCTATATACACTTAATAAAACGTTAAATGTATGTACCCAAAGTTTTTTTCTTTAAGACTAATCGGTAAAAGTATAAGGCATATACCATCGGTATAAGTAATAGCGTCAGTGGGAACAATAGCAGACTAAACAAGCAAAACCAGTTGCCGCCCATAGATAGAGAGACAAGCCAGGCTTCTAAAACTAGAAAGCTATACTAAATTAAATCCTGTTTGTGGTCGCTAGTGTGGTGTCTAGTGTACGTCGCGTCATCTAGGCCCAACATTTTGCCAGTTGAACGTTCCAAGAAAGCCGCAGTGCGTCCTTTGGTTGGAAGACGACCCTGGCCCTGTCTACAAGTTCTATATATTGTCCGTTAAGGTGGTGCTTGATTCTAGCTGGGTCTCGTGGCGTGTTATCTGCACGGGCAACCACGAGCGCAAGCTGAATCAGGGCAAGCCGATTACCATTGCACAAATGCTGGCCTCTTTCGAACGCCGTGTAGGCCATCCAAGGAATTGAATTCTGCAAATCAATTAATAACAACATATACACTGCTATGTTAGTAAACACATGCAGAGCATCTTAATACGTATGTGTATATGTATGTAAGTATGTAATATAATATGTAAATTTACGTAAGTATGTAATATAATATGTAAATTTACGTAAGTATGTAATAATATGTGTATATGTACATGAGCGAGCACTGCCGAGTGCGCAAACGTATTGTAAATGATTAATAAATCATCACAATATTTTCTATATATATATATATATATATATATATCGAGCTATATGAAAGCAATATTGGAATTGCATACAATACATATTTTATGGCTTTATAATTTTATTTTTACGTAATCTACCCAAAACATGTATATACTTATACTGTATGATATCCGCCGAAAACAACATTTACTTAAATTGTCTTCTAACGTAAGATATATTTATTCAGTAAATCAGGTAAAAGTTTATATATATATATATATATATATATATATTCGCTTCGGTGAGAGGTACCCTAGCTAGGTGGACCAGCCCAAGCCTGACCCTAACGCCTTGAATTATGCCCCTAGCGGGATGTGCACATATTCTTATATCACAAATGTTTTTTGCTACACATAAATAAATTATGATTATATATATATATATATATATATATATATATATATATATGCAGGGTGTTTGGTATTTTTTTCATAATCGATAGTAAGAATTATAGAGCTCGTTTTTGCCCGACATAGAAGCATAAAATGTTTCGAGACAACCGGTCCTCCTAGACAGAAACTATGCACACCGTCGTGTTCGTGCGAAAGTTCTCCGAAGGACATATAAGGCTGGCCAGAAGATGCGACATGTTCGCATAGAAGAGAATTCGCAAAAAATGAAGTTCTTTATTAGCTTGCACGCCAAATACCTTAAACTGATTACCCTACGACCACTCACAAGCCTTTTGTGTTTTTCGCAAGAAGCAGAATTTTCTCACGAACACGACGGAGTGCTTAGTTTCTCTCCAAGAAGACTGGTTGTCTCACAACAGCACATTTTATGCTCCTATGTTGGGCAAAAACCCCAGTGCCACAAATTGTAGTTAATTAACTCTCATTCCGAAACAAGACTTCTTAGAGACCATGTTCGATTGGAAAAAATATTTGCTTTAATAAGCTCTACAATTCTTGCTATCGATTATTAAAAATTTTCCAAACACCGTTTATATATATATATTGTTCGCTTGGCATGTATACCTAAATACACATGTCACCCTTTTATATCACATATATATATATATATATATATATATATATATATATATATATATATATATCGTTTTAAAGCAAACACACAAAAGAAAATGTTCAACACACAGAATGTTTTTTTCTTGCAACAACATAGCAAGGCGGATATTTCAAGGTTTATATGCGTTTTCTGCTTTATTCTAAGCATCACGTTAATTTCTTAGGCCGCTTTATTTTTCTCTTGACGTACGGATCTTGTGTCAACTTCACGACGATCTGTTGTAATCTCAACTTTGGCTGGTGTGCGCCCGTCCGACACTAATCACGCGATGTTAGCGACCTCCGCTGATATCTCGTGCAACATCGCACCGAAGGCATCCGCAGGTGGGCCGTTCATCTTGTCAGCAGTTGCGAACGTCTTTCCACGAGGGATGAACCATATGCAAGTTCTGCTGCAAGCACACCGGCACAGGTCTCAATGCATGACGTTATCCTCATGACGCCTAAAGTTAAGGGCGCGTCTAAGATTATTTCCTGTTTACTTTATCGAGGCATTCGCCACAACATGTCTTTGAAGCTTGAAACTCTGATCAACGAGGCAAGCAGAGATTCATATATGAAAGGATACTGCAACTTCCAATTGCGGTATTGGGCATACCATGTCAGAAAGAACGCGGCCGATCTATCACATCGGTGCTACGTGAAAATCTTAATCGATTCGGAGCGGAAAGTGGTCCGAAAACTGACCCATATGAATCAACGTTACTTACTCGACAAAAAAGTTTGTTGCACAACGAATCTCTGATGGTTCGTGTAATTGAAAGAAAACTCGCTCGTGGTAGCAGGCCCCAACGGCATTCGGCCGCGTCGTCTAAAGGACTTCATCAGTAGAGGCGGCGAGGAGAATGGACTGCTCCTATGGCTAGTTCGCTTTGTCGCTCCTAAGGGTGGATAGTATTCCTGCGCTTCTAAGGGCTCTTCCTACTATGGCGTTGAGTTCTGTGTGTCTTGCAAGTCTGCCGGGACAGCTTAACGGGTGTAGACCGTTTTAATTAACAGGTTAGCCGCACATGAAAAAGGCTGGCAGGTCCACCCTAAAGCCTGACTGAAAATAAATTGAAACACAACAAATATTGGCTGACCTTGTATGAACCGTGTGTTCCATAAGTAAGTAAATGCGTTTCAAGGGGTGGTAAAGCTATATGCTTATGAACTGGGGGATCGCAACGGTCTTGTTTAGAAGTGAGAGTGAAGTTTCTGTTAGTTGCTATAGTAATGGTGATGATCGGATATCACTTTACAAAAGACGTTATTGAATGAACGGTTTGGCAGAGGAACTAAATATTCCGGAAAATTCTGCTTTGTCTAACAACTAAAAAGTCACAATAAGTTGAACAGCTTCTAAAAGTAGAAGTATTCTATCAATTTCTAAAGGTAGAGATATTCTAACTTATACGATTAATAATTTGAAAACTCAGCATTTTGGTCAACGCCCTGGAACAACCACAACAACGTGCACTCTACACGGATGATTTTGGTACCATATTAATGGTGGTTTGATTTGTAGTACGATGACCGTAGGCTGTTGATCTCCAGAGTCCGATGTCAGATTCTCATAGGGTCCCGTGTTAGCAAAGGAAAGGCGTTAGCGGCTGGAATACGGTCGGTATCGCACCACACTTTGCTTATCTTTCACTCGGGGCTAAAGCGTTCAGGGTCGAACTTTTCGGGTTTTGGAGAATTACGGAGATCTCACTGATTGTCAAACACCGAGCCGAGAACCAAAAAGTGGAATCTTCACTCTCTTATACTTGTAATTTTTAGCTTTGTGTCAGCCCATGTACCTGTCAATATATGTGCGAGGCCAAGAGTTAATTACATTGTTAGTTTATTCGTGTTATTTAAGCAATTTATTTAATTTGGCTGGCTTGTGCCGTGCGTTCACATACGTGCGGAAACATACGCGCCTCATACACATCCACTATGACGCTTAGCATTCCTGAAATCCGTCTGCAAAAATTCCAGATAAAGTTATGTGCTCAAGGAATGCGTATATTATTTATACTTTTTTAAAGCGCGAAGCCGCTTCGTGTATGTATGATCGGATGTCCTCTTTTTTACGTGCCCTGAGAGAAAATCCTCTTTGAGAAGTGGTTCGTCAGAGTCGAACTCGCTCTCTTAAAGCTGACAGAGTATGCGACATTCAAATACGGGACGGTAGATCGAGCTTTACCTACCTTGACAGCGTCAAATACCGATTCGCGTGAATCGAAACGCCTTTCCCAGGATGCTTTTTAACCATCGGATACAGGAAAAAATCGTACGGTGCCAATTCGGCGATCAAGGTGGGTGCGTGGTAACCAGCGTGAGTTCATATGCGACGATAAAGCCTCAGTCATGGTGGACAAACTATCACTCAAAGGACGTTCCGTGCAGCTCTTTCTGGTCAACGCAGTGCAACTCTTTCATAGGCATCCTGTAGTATACCAAATTACTAAATCTTTTTTTTCAGTTTGAGCATGACTACAATTTCACTTCAGGAGTAGAATATGCTGATCCTGCCAGCCGAGAGTTGACGCTGAAGGCGCTCCAACGTGCAGACCACTGCGAGCTCTGAAGATTGAGTAGAGGATCACAAAAATGTACCCAACGCTCAACATTTGAGAAAAGTCTCGAGAACAGAGAGTGCTCTCGACGAATTGTATCAAAAATGTGCATACAAAGCACTCCACTCTACAAAAAAGCCACAGTCAAAGTAAAACGGTGCCAACTCGCAAGACGTTGAGAGCCAATGAATGTTTTTTGAAGCAGCACGTACTGGCGGATATTTGACAAAATTCCACATGCTAGGCGGCTTTAAATTTGTTTTATATGGAAGCATCTCTTAGCAACGTCTTAGGAAGAAAATGAACACTTTATGTGAGCTTTGCAGGAAATAGAACTGCCGAAGCCTCAGCAGAGCAGCGAAGAACTTTTCAGTGGACTAGAAGAGCAACCAACTCCCGACGCCGTATCTTAGCATCTGTATTCGATAGCGTCAGCCTATATTATATACCTCTATGGGAGCGGACGACTGCCAGGGTTACAGCACGCCAAGACTCAAATACCTATGGCGCTCAACACAGCGTGGGCAAGTCGCGAGGCGTCCACCGCAGCTACACAAGTCCCCTCTACTTAGTGTATGCATATAAAACGGATTTTTGAGCAAAAACAAATGTTTCTTGTTTTGTAACGAGTAAAGCTATTTTATTTAAAGTTACGACCCTCGCTAGCTATACACTGTGTCAAAAGCCTTTGGGCAACTTGTGGATTCATTGCCAGAAGAAGCCGTATCTTTGAAGGCAAACCAGTCACCTACCTATTTTTGGACGTTTTCGTACGGAGAATATTTCTGCTTAGCCAGAACGTGACCGGATGAGCGTGAATCGGATGGAGCTAAGTCTGGCAGATTAGCAGGGTGGGGAAGGGTGTCCTACCGAAAATATAAGTTTTCCTAAGTTTTTTGCCGATTCTGCTTTGTGCGATGACGCGTTGTCGTGGAGCAAAATGAATTTGTTGAGCCATCTTTTGTTTTCTGGTCGTTTTTCGCACAATGCCTGGTTTTCTGTTGACTGAAGCAAGCAGCTTCGACGGTTTTACCGGGTTTTAGCAGCTCATAATAGAAAACACTTGATCCCGCCAAGCACAGGGCATTGTATTTTTTCGAAGCGATTTGGCCACACAGTCTATAACGCTGCTGCGCCGGGATCTAACCGTGACTTTTCGGGCTTCGGATTATCGAGGAAAACACACTTTTCATCTCCGGTCACGATCCGACGCAAGAATGACTTTTGCTCGAATCTGGCGAGCAAAACCTCACAAGTCGTTTCTCGGTTCTTTTGCAATCGTTCATTCAGTTCATGTGGGCTTTCAGTGTTTCAGGCACACGTTTAGTTAAGCAGCGCGTTCTTCATGCGTTTGCAGGTCCTCTACGTCCAACAAAGCTTGCAATCCGGTGTCCTTAAAGTTTTCTTGGCGGTTTTCCGCGTGCTTCATGGCTTAGTTCAAAATTGCCACTGTTGAACTTTTCCTTTAAACCATTCAAAACACTGTGATCTGCCGAGAGCATTCTCGCCGTAAGCTTCGACGAGTGTGTCATGCGTTTCGGTCGACTTTTTATTATGATAACAGAAGACGATAGCTTCCCGCAAATCGGCAATTTTGGTACAAATTTCGGCATGGGAAGCATTCCCGGAAATGTCGTAGGAATTACTTAGGTGAGGCTTTGCTCGTGGATTAGTGAGCCAGAGCTCCAGAACCGCGTCACAGCTGCTGTCGGCTGCTAGCTGCATGCATAGCCCTCTGTCCACGAAATTCGGTTTCATTTGTATAGACCTGCTATACAGACTTCCCAGGATCTAAGAATAAGAGAACTAGCTTCAAGATGCCCATCAGTCAACCCCCGGGCGGTGGTCGGACTACTACTTAACAGAACAGAACGATACCCTAAAAAAATGCAATGCGGCAATGAAAAGCAATCCACGCGGGCAACCCTGGATACTAGATAAAATCAATGGCCCCTCTAATGGCATGCTTAAGTAGGCACGTGAACTAATGTCAGGAGGATAGTATTGCGGCCAGGCTCGACAATGGCAAAGAGGACGACTAGACCCCCCGTTTATTTATGAAAAAATGAGTTAAAAAAATATTAAGAGAACTAACATGTTCCTTAAATATTAGGCTAAGCGCAATTAAGACACAACAAAAGATGGACGCGAGGCATTAGGCTCAGATGCTGAGGAATATGTTGTTTTTTGTTATCTGTAGGGGTAATGCGGCAAAATGTCTGTACACACCTTTATATATATATATATATATATATATATATATAGGTGTGTACAGACATTTTGTAGTACTATATCTTGTTATAAAATCTAGCGAGAGTAGAACATTTGAAGAAGAATAACAGTAAAATGCAATTTCATGGAAAAGTCTGTACATTTCTCTCAGTTCCCGAAGCCCGACAAAGCGCTTCGTGTAGCCATGGCACCCTGCAGTTGCTTGCCACAACCGAACATCTAATTCAGTCACGATTACAGGAGTAGCCGTTTTAATATTGATATAGCTGGCCGGATATTACATGTGTGCGATTAGTATTGTCGCGCTCATTTTTCAACCGCCCTTAGGAAAATGAAATCGATAATGGCTCGAGTCGCGAGGTAATTACCTTAATCCGTCCCCTGTTAACATAGGCGAAAACGTTAGGTGGCCTTTGTATGGTCGGTAAATAACCATTTAAATGTATGGGACGTGATAATATGTATTGAAGATACAGATTGATGCATTATTCTATCTCGATTTTTGCAAACTTCTTTTAAACAACTATTCGATTTCGCCAGCCACGTTGGATGTCTTCCAGATGTTGTTTCGAATACGTTGATATGATCAGCATTTTTATGTTGAACTGCTCGATTCTTTGCAATCAATCGCGCACTTTTTTGTTACACCGAATAGCACGCACGTCGGCAAGCTATTTCCGCCCCCTCTTCCCTGATTTCAAGGTAAACAAATGCTTCAAAAAACGCTTTTAAAGAGTCACACGACGATTTTCTTAAGCAGACAAATCGTGTAGGTGTGTCCTGCCGTCGCAGGTGCGGCTTTACCAAAATACTATAAGGTGGCACTATAGCAAGAGTAGCCGCCTGTCCGGGTTTTCTTTGAGGGCCCAAGGCTGAACGCAGTTTCCGGGAGGTTTCGAGGACTTAGCACAACCAAATGTAGACCAAGGTCGTCTAATTTAGCAGCAACATCAGGTACGTGCAGTAATGGTGCGGGCCAAAATAGGATATATAAATTATTCATGATACTTATGAAGTATTTACACGCTTCCGTTAATATATTAGAGAACGGAAGCCTTTAAGCTTCGTCTGTCTACACTTTATGACATAAAGCTGCTCAATACATCGACGTGTGGGCAGTAAAGATCCACAGCTCTACAGAAGCTTGTTAAGGAGTAACAACAAACAAGTAGCCCAATGAACAAACTACAGTAGTTTGACAGTACTTCTGTACGTCCACATAAGGATAACTGGGGACAGAGTAAGTGGCAACGCTTAGTTAAATGTAAGGCCATCGCGTTCGGCTAATGGAAATCTGCTTTTGTCACAATGTATTAACGGTCACAGAATGAAGCAATTGCCCGTTTGAGATGACCCAAGCAAACATGGGGCTTCGTGAGCATGCCTCAATAACTATGAAGCGCTCGCGATGCTCTAGTCGGCGGCGACTTCAAACATTTACTCGGTTTTTTTTCTCCAAATACGAGCATATTGTGCAACACGTCAATATGCGCGGCAAATAACACAACAATGTCGATGACTTAATTAACGACCTCAACGAATTGGCAGACGCCAACGGCCGAAATCCACCGTTTTGGTCTTTTTTGTGAAAAAGCGTTACATGTTTTTAAGTTATGTACACTGCGGGTTGGGAATCTCACATCCCATCGAGTAGTGTGAGAGTCGATCCTAGCAAATGGGGATGTTACCCCGCTGACACCCGTGTCAACCGAAGACACGTACCCCTTAAAATTAACTCTCTAGTGGCCCAGATGTCCCTAGCACAGTACTCAGTACGATGGGCCATTACGAGAAATGCAGAACGCCCTGTCGAATCAGTTGGCTGGGGTCACTTACCGGGTTCACCCGTCCATTTAGTGCTTTTTACCAGCCACCCGGTTGCAAACCCGTTTAACTCAAAGTTACGCTTCTTTTTAGCCGTGTCGGTCTCGAATATATTTTGTCTTTCCCTAGAACTGTGCTTTTCTGCTAGCACCTTTTGTGTGGCTTTTTCGGTACCACCACTCATTTAATTACAAAGTAGAACAGAAGTGCAGTATCAACTATTCGCGTATGATTGCAGGTGTCGACAGCGGTTTGTGTGTTTGAGTTCAAAGCTAGCAAACTGAACGTTGTGAATGATTTGGAATTAGAAGGTCCAGATCCGCTTGCTAAATGACATTGGAATATTTTCGATAGATCAGTTCTCATTATTGAAAACTATTCCACAAGGATAATCTCCCCGATAACTAGCACAAAACTATCCAGAAAAATCAAGTGGTGTTCACCAGCGAGAACTTACAATTCGAATGCCAACTGCACTGTTAATGGCACAGACCTATAATTAAAAAAAAATATTCTACTCAAGACGTGTGACCTCTTAGACTTCAGATGTCTCGACGTGACCATAATTAGATTAATAAAATATAACGGCTTTCTGTAATAACTATGCATAAGTCTGTGGTTTACTGACGATGACCGCAGAAACTAACTTTTTACGATTGCATTGAATATATTTCCAAGAATGTATAAAAAAGAGAAACTCAATTATAAAAGATCCTACTTGGTGTATGCCCATTTGAAGCCGTTTACGTCGATTCTGCTGAAACGGTGCCTTGTTCAAGTGAGACAAAAGAGCACGCTCGCAGGTCTCCAAGCAGTATAAATACGAAAAGCTAATAAAGCCACGGAAAACGACTTATTTCGGATGGAAGTACAGCTTTTAGAGTGAGATCAACAAAAGCTCATTCTTACTTCCTTAAAGCTACAACAACAGTCAAAGAGACGAAAACCTCAAAAACCTTACTCATTGAAACCAATAGCAACACACGGTAGTTGGAGAAGAATACAATGTTGCTTATGAAAAAAATCATTGACCATACGAAAATCATCAAACGGCGTTTGGGTGCAAAACATAATTGCGCGTATGTTTGCAACATGGAAGATTTTCTTGTCATCTTCAAACGTCTATCGACAGCAAATATAACAAACCGTTTTTTCACTGTCGTTCTGCTCTACCTTCGCCGATTATGATCTATTAAGGGCTTTATATCTATTGCTCACGATTCTTTGTTTAAATTCTATTGTATATACAGGACTTAAAACTAAATGTTTTTAAACTTAAAACTTAAAATTTAATTAGAAATTGCTCTCTCCAAAATAGTCACTGCTCGTTTTTCACAGCTAGTGACGCCACTGTTATCTAGAGATCTGCGATTTTACTACTACAAACAGCAAAGCACATCTAATAAGTACTTTTAAATGTAATTGGCTTACACGACATTGACAACGTAAGAGAGGACACTAAAATAAAATTCCGGCACCCATATAAACCCATTGGCCAGGCATCCATGCCCACATTGAGAAAATCTAAGCGTAAACACAAGCCAATAGGCAGCCAGATTGCGAATATTGCAAATATTGTTACATAGTACGATATGCAGGTTGCGAATTTTATGACAGGGTCCTACGCATCGAACCCACGCACAATACTTGGTGAACCTGTGAAAACCGGGGAAAGCGCATTGGTCTGGCAGACGACCGCATATACGCAGTTGTGAAATAGCAGAACAAAAGTTTATGGAAGTCTTTTTTCTTAATTACAACGCAAAAAAATGTAATGGTCGTGCAACCTTAACACAGGTGACGAAACTGTTCAAAAACACACGCGATAAGGTGTTAACCAACTGACTCTGTATACCTTAAAGTTTCAACAAAATAAATCGTTTTAACGTTTTTACGCGCGTTAAAAAAACTGCCGGAGCATATTTTTTTCCAACGTTTATTTCTACCTTACTTCATTCAAAGCAAGGTTTATTAACAAAACTGCAGCCTCCTATTTGGTAAAAGTTCTTACGATATAGACAGAAACAATCAATTAATAATTAAAGAAGATAAAACATGTTTGTTGCTTAGATAATAAAAGTTGGTAATTTCTCTTCTAGGACAAAGACGTGACAGATGGTATTTCACTACAACTGGGACTTCAAATGAAGTTGGACAATGGCCTGTTGCTTCTCTGATTCTATTCACAGAGAACGGAAACGTGGTCCCCGAGTCTTATCCGCGTTCATATGTCGACAACATCAATAATTGCTACAGTTGTGCTGTGTCATCCGCAGACAATCTCTGTAAGAAAAGTTCTCCGACTAGATTTTCGGAGGTATTGAAGCGAGGAGAATAAGGAACATCTATAACAAAACAGTTTGTTTACCGAATCGATACTTTTCTGCCACATATGTGCGAAAACCAGCGCGATAAAGCACGAATAAATAAACTCGATTTGACTGGTTGCGAAAAAGCTTATAGAGTTTTTATGTTTTCTGGCGTTCTATAGCAAGCTTCTTAGTAACCTTTGATACATGGTCCGCCAGCGAGATACGCCGATAGTTGGATGATTGCAATATTTTTGAAAATTATAAAAAATATCACTATCTCAAAATCGCACAGTTATACATGCCTGATTTAAAATTGAGTTGACTATTCTCATTGTAGTAATACCACAAATGTCCCGGTCATGTATGTTAGGGAATCACCAAGTTTTTAGTGGGCTTGAGAGTCTCACACTACTCAGACCGAGGGGTGTGCATTATGCACTCTTGTTCGTGCCCCCCGCCCTTGTAAAAACAATGTTGATTACTCTAATTGAGCAGATTCCACCGATCCACTGGCAATGGCTACGGATATAAAATGAATTATGCCAAAAAATGAAATGTGCCGTAAGACTCATGCTTTAAAGTGCAAAATTTTAAAAATAAATCCTCGCAGAAAAGCGAAGTATTAATGTTTCTTGTTGCGGTGCGTCTAGGATGCCTTAGACCGGTGGAAAGCTGCGCGACCAAAGTGATGTTTTAATTATGCAGTATCTCCATACGAAACAAGCACAGCCTTTTGTTGTTTTAAATTTAATTTTCCAAGTGGCCTCTAGCACTCTTCGGATGCTAGCACGCCGCAGTGTTTCTTGTTTAAGCAAATAGACCAAAAAGGAGTGACTCCAAGACGCGTCAGTTGTTACACAAGCTAAATCCTTAGAATAGGTAATTGTTGACATTAGCTGGTGACGTGGTTTTGCTCCTGCGGTTCTCTCGGTATTTCTCCCGAGGACAGGATTAAGACAAAGCAAAAATATATAATATTTGCTTTGTCTTAATCCTGTACTCGGTTGTTAAGTGCACCTATACTTAAATATAGTCATATCAACGGAACGTGTTTGCGTAATTCTTCTCCCCGGCAACGTACATCTGTAGCACTGCATGATGGCTTGTGGCCGGCCGAGCCACAGCCGGCCAAATTAACAAATATGACCCAAACCGAAGACCCTGCAGGATAAATCGGGGAGACTGGCTGGCACCTGCAAGTAGTTAAGCAGCTTACGATGCCAAAGGAAAAAAAACATATCACACGAACGGAATTTAAGGAGCCAGTGGTCCTCTATATATCCCAGGAGTTGATTGCGGCATTGCTTTGTAGAGCCATTGAGGCCCGCTGCACCACGTAGGCTGTTCGCCAGACATCACGACATAAAAAAAAGCAAAGGCTCCAGCCAGAAGGAGGTAATACCCACTAAACACACCTTTCCCCTTAAGCTGCACTCTTTAATGGCCTGGATATCCATAGAACAGTACTATGGGCCGTTAAGAGAAGTGGCGAGCGCCTAACGGATAATTTAGCCGAGGCCACTCACGGATTCCCCCACCGGTACGACGTGCTTGTCCCAACACCTGCAAACCCGTTTGATTAAAAGCTAAATCATCTGTTGATGTTGTAAACGCTGTCCGTTTTTTTTCTGTAACCTGCCGAGATCGGCTTTCTTATTCATCACCGCAGTTGCGATTTCCTCGCCCAGCCTCCATGCCGATGCTGTGCTGCATATGCACTCCACAAACATCCTCATGTTACTTCTCGGCGGGTCTCCTGTCCCGACTTCGTGTTTTTGTTATTCTCTGGCCCATCTCAATCTTAGCAGCGCCATGGCGGTTGTCCTTGCCTGCTCTCTTGCATTTCAAGAGAGTGTGCGCGAAGTCATCATCGATGCCATCCACACAGTGCACGCAGGTTACCGACGAAGCTTTGCCTATACGCAAGAGATGGCTTTGAAGATCATCGTGGCCAGTGAGACACTGCGTAGAGAAAAAGTTTATTTCCCCCGCCAGGCGGTCCATCCACTTCTTACTACTGGTCCATGAAATGCGCAAACTGAGAGAAGTCAGTGGAAATCCGGGCGAAATTAGGAACCTCGACTAGCGAAGGGCTCAAAAAGATACGCACTCTACTCGGACAGCCTGAAAAAAGGGTGCGAACTGGCCCTGTCAGGACCAGTCATGACCGCGAGGGAGATCGACACTACGAGTGGTCTTTAGTCCCACCATGACTGCTGTCTTGCGCGAGATCAACCCTTTCATACGCGCAGAGGGCATCAGAATAGAGATCCGTAAGAGTCTGAGTCTTTTGAAATGAACATATGCGCATGAAGGCACCGCAATCTAATAAGAGTCGTTGATTAGGACAAGGGCCAACAATCGCATAATGACCTAACGCTTTGATAACACACTATCTGGCAAAATAACGGGTTTTTCCCACTAAAGAAGAAAACATTAGCTATAGGATCACCAATGAGGAACTCTTTAAGACAGAAATAAGCAAGACACTATTACTAATACGGGATAACCCAAAACTCCAGAAGAGTTCCAAGCCGTTCTGATAATAGCATGCATTCGGGCTGCTAAGCCCATACACCCAACGCGAGCTAAAATATTGGTGGATTAATACTATTGCCCAGAAGAGGCCTGACTACAACAAAGTAAGGCATGAGCTAAAACAGACACCTGCACTACTATATAAGTAGTGTCTAGGTCTGCTTGCACAAGTGTTCACCCACAGACTGGGAACGGGCTAGTATTGTCCTCATCTCCAAAGACATTCTCACCTGTCCCATCCCTGACATCATTCCTGACAGTTCCATCTGCGTACTGAGTACCCTGGCAAAAACATGTAAGGCAATAATTGAAGAAAGGCTCAAGAAATCGAATTCCTCTTGGCCTCCCAATATGAATTTAAGAAAAGAACGCTCCGTGGTTTCCTGAAGTACATTCACTAGGAAAACGTTTTTTGCAATCATTCTAGACAAACATCCTTCAACAGCCTCTCGTGTAGATAAGCACTGCATACGTTAGTGAGAAAAAAGGCCCTACATTGAATTATATAAGATGGCTGGAGGATCGAAGTATTTTCAACGGTAAAGTGGAAACGTCCATAACAGGAGACCCTCTCCGCCAGGATAACCTTCTACAAGGGTAGAATTGATCGCGTATGCGCATGATTAGGCTATCACAGTGCAAACAAAACCTGCAGACGAATTGGAGTCTAACGCTATTGAAACACCAGAGTCTACGAGGAGATGGATGGGCAAAGCCGGCCTAGTAATCGTTCCGGAGAAAAGCGAGGCCATACTTCTAACTGGAGGGAAAAAGGTCGGTCTCAACAGACTATATCTACAGGGCAGCAATTAAAACTGGTAAAAAAGGTTCAGCACATAGGGATGCGCTTAGACAAGAGCCTTATAAGGCCTCAGCCACACAAAAATATGCTCAGCTAAGGTGGCCAATGCAATCGCAAGAACTTTGCCGAACATTCACGGGCTAAGAGAATGGCAGATTGCTGCTGTCCGTGACCGAGTCCATCGCGCTCTTTGGGTCTCCGGTCTGATTTAAGGTCTTTTAATAAAGAGTATAAGCAAGCCACGTGACATTGAATGATACGAGTCTGCACGTCTTGGGACAAAGCACGTCGAACCTTGTGCCAAGTGATTCGAGTAGCACTCGCCACGTCTCGTGATGGCCTATAGTAGTGTTCTAGCGAGATTTTGGCCATCAGAAAGTGAAGTTTACGGGATGAGATGCGTTTAGTGGGTGTGAGTCTCAGCGGGTTAACATTGATCCTCTGGGGTCAAGTCCCACATTGCTCGAAATGGGAAATAGGATTATTCTCATTCCCAACTCGCAGGAACAGTCCGCAACAGTATTTAACTCTCCTTCAGAACAAAATAATCAACGAGGAAAAGCCAATAAAACCTGTCAGAAAGCAAGCAGCCAGAAAGGCGACAGGTATCCTTGCTAGGACCATGGATAGTGCCCGCCAAAAGGTAAGCGGTAAGTTTCCTAAAATGTACACAAAGAAAAAGGTAGCAATGACTAGTGCACATAGGCTAAACAAATTCGCAATTTTCGTACAGCCGGAGCACGAGCGTGGGTGCTTACCTTGGCAACAATTTGAGATGTTCAGGCTCGCTGAACATCTGCATTTAGGCGTAACAACGTCTAGGTGATTATGCCATCTAAGGATCTCATGTAATATCAAGCTAGACATTTGATAGTAGAGGAGAGTGAGCTTCAGCATCTAAACCTACCTAGCCTTTTGGGCAGGGCGAAACAACGAGGGTCCAGTTTTGGTGCATTTATTACCAGACCGATTGTTTAGAAAACTTTGGAAGTTTCTTAACGGTTCGTGTGGTAGAGCCAGGGGGCTTCCGGAAAAAACACTACTACAAAGTAGTGACCAGAAAATAGCCTGGCACAGCACCTGATCGGGCAGATTTCCAGGTAATCCTCGCAATTTTTAGTAGCAATATGGCCAATGCTGGAACTGGAAACAGACACTTGCTTGACGGCACGATGAAAGATGCTTCTTGCTGAGAAAAATAATATATATTGCTTTCCCTGTCTGTATTAGCCAGAAAATTCAGGTTCAAATTACTATACATAGCAAAGGTGAACCCATAGGATGTACCTCTTACAACAAACCCAGCGGGACCTCTTAATGCGTGACACGACTGGAATACATACCTATAGTAAAACAATCAAGGCCGTGCTTTTTTAGATGTTTCTGGAAAACCTGCACGTTACCATCATCACTACTTTTAGCAATCTAAGAGATTATAAAGCAGTTTGGGTGTATGTATATGACAACTCTCTTGCATGTTTACCAGCTCCACAAATCAAAGTAAAGCTGTATATATATATATATATATATATATATATATATATATATATATATATATATATATATATATATATATATATATATATATATATATATCTATATATATATATTATTATATATATATATATATATATATATATATATCCATAGATATTGGACTATACTGCGTATCACATGAATTTATTGTGATACGGAGCATAGTCCGACTTGTAATTTGTTGTCAACAATTTAGGCTAACTCTGCTTTCACTGTGAGACAGGTTAAAATCCACATTAAGGATTGTGCTCTATTTGATTCTTATGTCTTAAATATGGGCATCCTTTGCTTATTATGTTTACTGTCTTCTTGTTTTTCGGAGGCAGTGTAGCACTCTAAAATTGTTGACGATTTCTGCAAAGGCTTTTTTGTTGCTTTGCTGACTCACACGGCAACACTGCCTCCTTTGTCCCTCTTATCATTCATGTTGTTCTTGTTGTTTTTGTGTGACCGCACACACCCAGATCTCCTACCAATTGCAAATAGTGTGTCTTTTTGTTAGAATTAGCTGTCATCTACGCAGACAACAGTATGCAAATGCGTTTGCGTGGGCTAAACGCAGTCTTTTAGCGCGGATAATAGCGCTCCGAGAACAAACAAAAAAAAAACGGCATAGTACTCAACGCCATAGCAAGTGCTGCTGAGTTGGATGGAGATGCTGCGCCGAATGACACAGAAAACGTAGAGATTTAGACGTCAGTCAGGTCGTTAGAACATAGCATCGAGGGCAGGATTGCTCATACATAGACACGACAAGTATACACGGGACGAATGCAAAATGTAAACAGCCTTTCGACGCGCCGAGAGCCGGTGCAGTCAAAAACAGAAGAGAGTGGGCTATGAGGGGTGCATAGAGAAGTGCAACACGACAGCCTACGAAACTCGGAATGTTAGATCAGCTGCCAACGTCGGTCGCTTTCCGCCGCTACGAAGAAGAAGCAGTCTATCCAACAGTCCGCTCTGAGAAACAAGAACGTGCGGTGTCGTGGTAGGCGATCTTGCATAGCAGCACATTGTGCAAGACCAGGTTCAACTGGTACCGCTTCTTCCACTGCGGCGACTGCCCTTCTTGCAACGATACACTATCGCCATCATCTAAACTAAATCATCATCACCACTACCACTACCATCATCACCACCACCACCCCCATCACCCCCATCACAATACCAGCTAGAAGAGGCAGTAGTCAAAACACAAAACTAAACGGGGGTGGTAAGTACTCGTGATGAGCGGCTGCGTCGCCCCAGTTCGTCGCAGTTCCACCGTTGGAGCGTTGCCAAGGCGCTCGCTTCGGTGTAAAACACCGCGCACCCCATCAAGCGGTCGGTTCACCTACTGAATGGCGAGTGGTGGTGATGTTTGCTACTCAACCTCAAACTTGCCTTCTGCCTAAGGCCTGATTACAGTGTACTTACCCGAAGACAGCAACCACCCGCCAGCCACCCAGCCAGCCGGATAGCCAGCGAGGTAACCGCTGTCATGGTCATCGTGATCAACACAAGTAACAAAAAGCATAACACGCAGTGGTCGCTTATCTTTGTTTCTACGAAATTTCTCATGTATATATATATATATATATATATATATATATACCAGTATATATATATTATATATATATATATATATATATATATATATATATATATATATATATATATATATATATAATACAGGTAGTTCAATAAGTTCTTAGAATGAAAACCAAGAATTTTCCAAATCATGTTTTTAAATTTATCTTATTCGATATACTCCCCGAGATGCTCAATACACTTTTCCCACCAAGATTTCAGAGCTTTTATACCTCTTAAGTAGAATTCCGCGTCTTTAGACTGAAAATAGGCATTGACAGCAGCCTTAACCTCTTCATTGCTGGAAAAACGCTTTCCACCGAGACTATTCTTCAAATTTCCGAAGAGGAAATAATCAGAGGGGGCCAGGTCTGGAGAATAGGAAGGTTATTCAATAAGTTCGAACCTCAGTTGGGCCAGTTTTGCCGATGCTTGCCGGGACTTGTGTGCAGGAGCATTGTCCTGGTGAAACAGGACAACCTTCTTCTGCAAAGCGGGCCGTTTCACGATGAGTTCTTGCTAAAGGCAGTCTAACAGTCTTGCCTAATATTCTCCTGTGATCGTTTTACCGCTCTCAAGGTAGTCGACCAGCATTATTCTACGTTGGTCTTAAAAAACTGTAGCTATCACCTTTCCGGTCAATGCCGTTGTCCGCACCCTCTTCGGAGGTCCTTCATCAGGTGCACACCATTGGCAAGATGCTTCTTGGGTCTCGGGAGTGTAGTGATGGACCCAGCTTTCATCGACGGTCATGAATCTGCGCCAAAAATCCGACGGATTGTTCGACATCTTGGCCAAATTTCGCTGTGAAGCGAAAACAGGCGCGTTTTTTTGGCCTTGGTTGAGCAAATGCGGCAGCCATTTTTCTCTGAGCTCTTTCATCTTCAAGTTTTCGTGCAGGATGAAATGCACACTACCCAAACTGATCCCCAAGGCCTCCGCTATCTCCCTAATGTTCACTCGCTTATCTGCGGCAACGATTTTCGGCACCTTTTCCACGTTTTCCTAATCAGTTGCCGTTTTTGGGCGTTTTGAACGTAGTTCATCCCGGTGCTCCTGCGACCTCTTTTTAACTCATTAATCCAGTTGGAAACAGTGCAAAACATGGCGCAGAGTCACCGTACACCTCGTCTAACTCAGTTTTCACTTGGGTCGCATTCCAACCTTTGAAATAAAATGCTTGATAACCACTCGAAACTCTTTTTTCTCCATTTTTCAAAATCACGCCGATACGTTGCACGGGAAAAGCGATCAAACGAAATCGCAACGGCCAATCACCACAATATTTTGACTGCTGGCAGTCGAAAAGTTGCAGTTCCTAATAGCGGTGGAAGCGCGCCAAAATTCGAATTCTAAAAAGCTCATTCTAAGAACTTATTGAACTACCTGTATATATATATAGTATATATATATATATATATATATATATATATATATATATATATATATATATATAGATGTTCAGAGGGGGAATGCCGCTTCGGTGAGAGGCACCATGGCTAGGTGGACCAGCCCAGGCCTGGACCTAGTGCCTTGGGTTATGCCCCAGCGGACTGTGCACACGTTCTTACATCACAAATGTATATTTTGCTACACTTAAATAAATGATGATTATATATAATATATATATATATATATATATATATATATATATATATATATATATATATATATATATATAAAGGGTTTAAATGCGAACTATGGCATTGTATAATGCAGTTCCTTTAATAAACCACGATTTGAATCTTGAATCTTGAAATACCAGGCACGGGTGATAGCCATTTCTGCAAAATGCTTTTAATTGTTACATTTCTCGAAACTATTATATATATTACGGAAATCTTAAGCTCAATAAAAATGAATAGATTTAAATAAATTTGCCGTCCAGAGAAGACAGACTTATGAATAAAATAAATATATGCTTCATATAGTGTTCAATCTCACTTTTAAATGAACACTCGTATAATTTAAAATATTTTAAAATTATTTTGCATATGCATACTAGACATAGAAAGCATCAAGAACGTGCGCGATTTGATACGGATAGGGGCTGGCTACCTTGGCCAGTAGTTTTATCCTTTTCTATTGCACCTGAACAAGTAGTCGTTTCACGAATATTAACAGATTCATGAAACGGCCGATATATACAGGCCGAGTTTTTCTTACTATTTTCTTATTCTTCGCACTCTTCCAATTTGAAATAATAAAAATTGATTTAGGTTTTCCCTGCTCTAGAAAAAAAAACAAATAGTTATTTGTGAAAAGATATGATTAATCTCATTCTTGCCGTCCATCCGACGAAATCTGCAGCTGCATCTTGTGCTCATCTGCGTTTTTAAGAGGTGCATTTATATCAAGATCGTCAGCATAAGTTTTACAGCGTACTTGCGCCATAAATGTATATTGTACAAGGGCCATAAAAACGGACTACAAGCAATTGACAAAAAAAGCATCTATTCTATTGTTTAGTATTTTCCCTCCGAGACTCAACGCATTTTAGTAGATTTTAGTTAGCTTTGTCTGTATTCTCATGGCCCCCACGCATGATCCATCCTGGGTCGATACAGCTATGATAAGCCTGGATACGGCCGCCGTGCACTGAGATTTTTGCTTTCCAGCTTAACCACTTAAACTACACTTATAATGGAAACCAATGGAGACTTTGGAAACACTTTAGTATATGTTGGTCATTAAGGTCTACAGTATTTCCACATAGTTTGCATAAGAAAGACAGGCAGACTAAAGCAGCTATGTTTAGCGTTTGCATCATAGAAAAAAAAACAGATATTTAGTCGCTCGTGTTACCATGATGTGCTTACTTTCCCTTCGTTCTAGTCGGTATTGATGTTTTCCACGCGCCTTCGGTCTGGCGGGGCGTGTCGTTATATAAGCATGCCATTGATTTAGAACGATCCATTAGCCGTCCAAGCCACTACCGACAACACCACCACAGTTTAAGCCCGTTACGTGGAACGCCCCTATAGCACGTGGCGTGTAGACACAAGAGTGGGACTTTATAGCAGCAGTTGCCACAGCACGGAGGCCAGCCGGCATGTTAAAGATTATCTACGAATCCATGTAATTTCACGTATGGGTTCTATCTCATGACATGGCGCATAATTAGTAGAGTCTGAGGACTTCTTTCAAGTCCCTCACAAGAGTTCGAGGACTCTTATGTAATGGAGTAGTGGTCAATAAAGAAATATTAGTAAATACATATGCAAACAAAACAAGCTAGGACAAAGAAGCGCTACTTCAGCTATGCTAACCACGGCGTCAGTGGCAAGTAATAATTGTCCGTTATAGAGCAAAGAGATATACTATATCAATAACTGACTGCCATATACCCCATGTTGATGACAATCGGCAGTCGTTTCCGTTAGCAAGATAGAAAGAATGTTTTGCGTGTCCTTTATTTATTGCTAATTTTTTCGGACTTGCGAAAAACTTTCCTTCAAAAAACATGAAGCTGAAACTTCTCATTTTCAGCCCCCCTAGATTTCTTCTCGAAAAGGCAGCTGCAATCGGTGGTTAGAGACAAGTTCTAGGACATAATTAAACCCACTTGTCGTTAGCGTTGGCTGGACAGGGTCGTTCATATAACATCACCTCGTCTTTGACGTTAGCTGGACCATAGCTTTCGTAAGTTTTACTTACATGGGCTTTCTTCTCAAGCAAATGCCTTGAACTTTTGAACCTCGAGGATGGGAAGGAATTCCGGACACCAGTCACTGCTAGCTGCCAGCTTTCTGTGAAACAGACAAATGTCTCTGCAGGACAATAGACTCTAATTAGACTTAATAGACCTGTGCGTAATTACTCTTCTCTGTCAAGGATTCCGCAGGCCGGAGGGTCATCTTAAGGGGGATACGTATATGTAGGCACTGTCGTGCATATATGTAGGGTTTTAGTGGGTATTGCCTTAAGCCTACGGCTCAACTCTTGCAAAGCGCCAAGGCTTGGTGGTGAGACTTGCTGTTTGGTGGCTGAGTCCCACACTGTCTGAGTGTGAGCATGTTCTGGGGACAGCCAATCCCTGTATGCTTTTGCTCAGTCGTACGTAAATGTATTATAAACCCTTAAACCCCTCCAAAAAAGAAAGACTTAATAGACCAGAACGTTTTTGCATTTTACTGCGCAGTGGCTCGTGTGAAGGCTAGAATTGGTGAAAGTCAAACATAACATTTGCTCCACTCACTGGGAAGCCTACCCCCCCCCCCCCCAATCACTTCAAGCATTACCAGAAGAGCTTCATAAGCAGGGGAATCAATGCCAATATTGCCCGCCGTCTACTGTGTGAGCTAGAGGGGTTGGAATCATCGGAAGTGAGACGCTGTCTCAGACCATCAGCCCTGTCCTTTTTGATGATCGCTTCATCGCGATCAAAAATAGCGTCGCTTCGCCCAATTATCATCTCCTCAGTGCTTCTTAGAATTACGACTGGAAACTACAGTCAAACTGAAAGAAGCTCTGGTGTGCGACGAACTTGGTGCTCAACAGCTTGGCTCTAATGCACCGAACAGTATCGAAGCCGCTGTTCACACTACAAGAGCCTTCAGTACTAGTGCACCGTGGAACTTTGTCGTCGACATCACATACCGAAGACTGTACTAGTCGAATGTTCAGAGGCGGCTGTTCTCGTTTACAAAGCCGACAAATCCAGACTCTCACTTGGTGAAAGCTTAATTTTGGCACGTAGCGGCATACAACGTGGCCGTTAGCGGTTTTGCTTAGCCGTTAAGTGACTAATCAATTATATGCAGTCTCGCCTGAACATCTACTTCCAAGATGATGAAATCATAGGAGGAGCGACATCAGTGATGCAGGCAGTCATTAAGAGTTACGATTAAGAGTTACTGTGGTCCGTCGCGAAGTCTCCGCTAGATTTGGTTCGATCACTTTGTCGCCGTTTTTGTCCTTGAATAGCCTGGCTTCGTGCCAAGTCTGGGCTATTGGATCCCCGCTAAGTACCTGATTAAACAGATTGCACAGCTTCCCTGCTTAAACATTAGACGAATCAACCAAATGTTTGATAGACCCCATACGGACCACTTTTCTTAGTCTTAGGTAGCTCGCGCGAAATCTGCACAACCTATTTCACGGAGAACGGCAAACTTTTGTGGTGTTCCTCCAGAGTGAACTCTAGGGCTCAATAACTGGATCTGCTGCGAGAGCGTTCGCATCGAGCAGAATGGCGCTGTCGCAACTGCTTCTTTGCATTGCTGTGCATGCTTTTAATCAGCCGGCAAATAATTTAGACCTGGGGTAGGCGCTCAGCTCTCTCAAGCATACACATCTCATCCTCCCCATCATCCCGAGGCTTGCTTTCCATAGGCAGTGTCCTATAGGTTACTTTTTTTTTCCTTAAGGCAATTGCCCGTGTACGGATTTTTCATGTCATGGCTAAGTTTATTCCACTCCGGCATTTACCTTGTCTAAATTGGAAACCATGCAAACCAATTTAAGAGTGGCCGGTCTGGGTCTCGAACCCAGTCCTCCCGAATGCAAGGCAAAGGCTTTGCCACTAAGCCACCTTGCTCGGTCGTTTTATGAGTAATATGAGAAACTTATAGTTTCTCATATTATATACATAGTTGCTCTCTGTCGGCCATAGAGCGCTTTACGGTCACCAGTTATCTAGGGATCGGGTTGTAGAGCCTGTACTAAATGTAGAAGTTATCAGGCGCTGATGCGGGGCGCGAGCCTGACCAGATATACACACACACAGCCCATAGAACCGGCAAGTGCTTTCGTGCTGGATGATCAGAATCTCGCACCTCTGAAATTCCGTCGGATGTTGAAGCCTGAGTCGGTGGTGCTCGAAAGATATAGACGGTGAAACTTTGGTACATTTGTGTGACGCTCTACTCAAATGTGCTGAGCAAGAAACTTTGCGGCAAAGCCTTTGCCTTGCCTTCGGAAGGCCTGGCTTCGAGACTCAGGCCGGCTATTTATAATTTCGTTTTCATGGTTCCCAATTTAGACAAGGTGAATGCCGGAGTGGACAAAAAAATCGGCCATGACATGAAAAACCGTACACGGGCATTCGCTTTACGGAAAAACTAAAAAAATTAAATCAATAATCCCAGATCATGCAGTCGTCGGGCGTTGAAGCCCCTCCACACTTCAAAAGTTAGGGGTCAACGGCTAGGTCTTCATATTCCTCTCCAGGAAGGCAATTGTAATTTGGAAATTGTGACAAGAGAGTACTATGGCAATATTCTGCAGCATGCCTATCAAAAGTTTTCACTGCATTCATCAGGATGAGTTATAAAACGTTTCTTAATAGTAGGTCCTGGACCACGGCATTGCCACCGTGCGATTTCTTCCTTGTTCTGAGGAGAGTAAAAGTTTCGATTTAGGACAATTTGTGGGCGCTAGGGGGCCTTCTAGGCAATTAGGAAGAATCTAAAAATATTGGCAATCTTGGATTTAACAACGAGTTAAGCACAGTCAAAGTTAGAATGTATCTATATGATCACTTTTCTGAGCAAATGAGTAATTTACTTAGAAAAGTAAATGACCTTATGGAGAAGAGAAGAGGCAGTATTTTACAACAATACCTCTGCCATATGGAAGATTAATTCAATAAACAGATCCCTGAACAGAGATGCGTCTGATATTAATACATTTTCAAAAAATTATCTCTATTAAATTTGCGAAGCTGATAGTGGAATAGGCTCATACTAGGCAACGTGAACATAAACATTCTGGCAGACAATGTATTATTTATGCGGGCAAGTATTTGGATATGAAGGCGATTCAAAAATAGAAGATATGTTGTAAAGGAATTACAAGAATGGAATTCGGTAATATAAAAAAATATAAATAGCCTTGGAGAAGTTAATGTTATACTCATACTGGATTGTTTATTATAATTTATCTGATCCAAATATTGTCGCAACAATCTAGCTTAATTAGTTTAAAATATAATTAAATCATGCTCCAAGGGAAATAGCTGTACAAAAAAGCAAGCATAGACCAAGGAAACCATATATGTCTCCAGTCATTGCGCAAAACATGGGGTATAGAGATAACCTGGACCGGAATCACTTGGATACTTCTAAATTAAGTTGGTATAAAAATAATCAGAGCTTCGCGTGGAGAAGACCTCGCAGCTAAATTATTAGCTTCAAAAACGATACTAAACGAGTTTTTAATATAATGTTAATTGAGCTCAAATGTTTTAATGTTAAACAGCTTTCCATTGATTCTCCATCCTTCAAGAATGTCGTTTAAATATAGGATATTTCTGAAAGATCGCTTAAAAATTAACAGTCAGTCATTGACGTGTTTACGTAAAAACGTCGGTACAAAGCCAGATACCATGCCGCAGCATGTCCAGCAGTGCAGTCAATAGTTGAACTAGCAAGATGAGAGAAGATCCAGTGATGTGAAAGAAGCCCGCTCTTTTCTCACTTCGGGAAGAAGCGGGGCTTAGAAGTCACATACCCATGGGAATGCCATTCAAGGTTAGCAACAGTGGGGAAGAGCGTAGTCGTAGGCTAAGGACCAAGACAAAGCTGAATAGTGGGATTTTCTTTAGGGGAGTTGGGAAAGTGTGTCCACCAGAAGAGATTCAAACAAAGTCCTATGAACGTAAACCGGTAACTGTATTAAAAAGTTCAATGATTCCGCGTCAAGAACGAAGAGGAAGGCCCCGGTTCAACGACGGTGCAGAGCAGCGAAAAATGCCAACAGACTAACTACAAACTACGTAAAGGTTTTTCCGGTAATGAGGCCGTTTGCTATAATGGTGAAGAAAATGACGCAAAGGGCATACAAGAAAACAAAGATAAAAATACTGGGAAAGCCGGGAGTGGAAGTTGTTGCAAGAAGCAGAGGAACTTCCGCACAAGTGGCTAAAACATAAATGAAAACGGCACTGCCCAGGGGAGACTGGGCTACTGATTATGCAGTTTGCTAGTGTGCGACAGGGAGCCGACACTACCCGAAAGAAACAATGATATACAATGGACCTGGGACAAAGGGACAGAATTCGCACGGGAATGGGTAGTTCGTGCAGTCACAATCAAATACGTTATCAGGGCAATCGAAAGGGCTCTTAGAGGCGAAGCGGCTGGGAACGAGATGATAAGAAGCGCACACGTAGAGCAAGCGTTGACACTAACACCATAAAAAACAGAGCTGGATGCTTGGAGCGGAATAGGGGAATAACACTTAAGTGTTGCCCCTATAAAATATTCTCGGAAATACGATTAAATAGAGTCGAGTACTTCCTCGAAACCAGAAACACAGTACCAGAAGAATAACATGGGTTTAGAGGAGGGTTCAAAGTTGACTCATACGGCCTTGCACCAATTGCTAGGAGGAGATTTGGGAAATTCTAGCCGAGCCGAAAATACGGTTATATATGGTAGCTATAGATTGTAAGGATGCCTTTGACCTAGCGCCGAAAGCAGGATTGTAGTTAGCCTTGAAAGGAGTTCCGAATCGATCGTTAATAAATTTGGGGGCATTCTTAGGGAAAACACAGTGTATGCATCGACAACGGTATAGGGATTGTGGGGGGAAGAGTGACGCAGACTACAAGCGTGGTCCAGGGCGACGGACTCAGCCCGTTGCTCTTGTCGGTACTATTGGGAGAGCTGCCTAACCGGGTGAAGCATGGGTGGACTCAAGAGTGGGCAAGTACTTTAATGTACGCAGATGACATAACAATCTATTGTAGGAGTATATTTAGGCTTAAACAGGAACTGTGAGGAATAATTTATTATATGGATGAGATGGGGCATTAACTGGCAAATAGAAGTAGCAGTTAAGCTTTGACAAGGGCGTCAATTGGCAAACAACGACGCTCCGATCCATGGGTAATGTAGGACACTTTGTAAATAAATTAATTTGTCTGGAAGTTTATAACGTCGAATGGTAGCTACTTTCAAAAGTATATATATATATATCGCGGAAAAAGCAATTCGAGCGGCAGCAGCAATTTTGAACCCGCACGAACGCGGAATGTATCGATAACATTATTAATCGTCATATCATATCAATACATACCGCGTCCGCTGTTTTTAAGATTAAAATAAAATCAATAACAACATTCGGTATGTCACTTATATGAGAGAAATTAGGAGAGGCAGATCTACACTTACTAGATAGAGTCAGATTTTTCTTCATGAAACGGATTTTTGGGGTTAGGCAATTTTTGTAGGAATAGAATAGTTCATATGTTAGAGGGGGAGACTCTAATGGCACAGAAACGACAACTTCGATGGGGTTTTCCCTGAACGAGAGCGTTTGACGCCTATACTGTGATATGGATAGAGAAATTAATAGAAATCGACATAGGAATATGAACTACGGTATGGATACAAACACGGCCTGGAGAGCAGCTAGATATAAGAATAGAGATCTAAGTACGGCGTTTGTACCTCACGGGTTTTTATCACGTATTACACGAGCACGGAAGATTTCCACGATTCTCAGGAGTGTTGTAGGTGCACGATGTGCTTGGCCAGTGCGATAAATACCACGCCGCAGCCTATCTAGCAGTTCAGTCAATAGCTGAACTAGCACAATGAGAGAAGATCCAGTGGTGTGAAGAAAGCACTAGTTGTGTCTGATGTATATGTTTACAATTTACCCAACCTGTCTGTTAATAAACCTAAATCAAATAAACTAAATTATCGTAATGGGGCAAGAATTCGAACAAAGGTTGCGGAATCCATAGGATCGTGTAGAAAAACACATCTCAGTCACTAATCCTAAGGGCACAACAAAAAATAGTCCTTAAAACACTATCCCTTATCGTAATGCTCTAAGCTAAGTGAACTGCTCTTGTTAATCACGGCTCAGGGTTCCGTTCTGGAACCACCACTGTTCAATATATATATATATATATATATATATATATATATATATATATATATATATATATTTTACTTTTACAATCTAAGCGTATTTTGCAGTGATGTGAAATTAATTAGTTCGCATATCCATCCTGATTGAGAGTGATACCAGAAATGGCCTAATAAAGAAGCTAACAAGTACCAGAGCTATAATCAATCTCAGGTTACGAATCAGCAGTATATGTCTGAATGTAAAAAAAAGTTAAGAAAATCAAATTTGGATATAATAAGTATGTAGCGTTCTGACACATTGTAGCAAAAACCGTACCTTTTTGGAGCTACTTGTAATAAAGCTTACCCTACCTAAATGCTATAAACAATGTTGTAATGCACCCATACACAAGGCTTGTTGCAATTACTCGATGCCAAATTACCGCATCGTAAACCTAAATGGCAGACATCTTCATCTGTTTAAATGTGTATTAACCGGTAAGGAATGCAAAACCAAATTCAAACAACGGATTTGTTTAATTTTGCCGGATGCACCAAAAACCTACTTATTTGCATGATCTTCCCAACACAATAACAGAAGGTCAAATAAACACTGTTTTGCAACAAGTAGGATGTTGACACACTCACAAGGGCAAGCCATAGCCTTTCTTTTTGCAAATTTTCTGCAAAATACCCTAAATTGGAACAATTATTGAAACATTGTTAGTTATGTAAATTTTAGGCTCTACAACGAATTAACACATTTAAATGCATAGGCCGCCTGAAGAAAAGGTCTCATAAAAAAAAATATATATATATATATACTGCAAGCTTAGTACGCGACGGCCTTTATCAGCTCGGCGTTCCTTGCTTGCTCTGTGCGCCAAGCTCGCAGCCGTCGATACTCTGTCATAACACTTATACGTCTTTTCTCTCACGTCTCTCTTCTGACTCTTCGCCCTATCGGGGCTGCAGCGGCGGCGACGTTTGAAGTGTGGACGATGACAGCGCTGGCGACTTTGGCGACGACGACCTCGGAACCAACCTCAGCCATGATCCATGCCTGGCCTAACCTCGCCAATAGTCTTGGCGCCCCTGTGCGTGACGTACAGGGGCGCGCCCACAGTCGATGGGCGGCGCCATTGTCTCGCTTGGCCTCATCGTGCCGTTCTCCTGCCGCGATGGCGCGCGATAAAGAAAGCTAAACAAAAGTGCGGACCACCGAGACCAAAAGAGGGCGAGAAAGAGAGAGAAAGGGGAATCAAAGAGAGGGGAGAGAGAGAGAGAAAGAGATAGAACGAGAGAGAGAGAGTTAGAAAGGAGAAATTGGGAGATGGATAGGGGAATAAGAGAGAGGGTGGAGAGGGCGCACGTAGGCACGCACGCGAGAGAACGTGCGCGTAAGTGACGGCACGTTGACATCGTTTCTGTTACGATCGCGGCCGGCAGTCATGCGTCGACGGCGTCTCCGGTCTTTTGAGCGTGCTTCTGCGTCTTTTTCGTGCTCTTCGTGTCTCTCTCAGCGTATGGGCAGCAGCAGCAGCCCAGCGAACCCGAACTCTGCATACCCGGGACCCGACAATACCAGACAACACACGGTACGCTCGCTGTGCGGTGCACGATTCTCGACGGCCGCGAGCGAACAGAGGGGGAGTCTCATCGTCCGTGAGCCATTACCCACTTCGCGCGGCCTCCCAGACACGGAGAGCAGGTGGTGGCGGGGGGGGACGGGAAGATGGGGAAGGCGAACAAGACGGATGGGGCTAACTTCAACCCAACCTACGCCCCCCCCCCCCCCCCCCCGGCGCCCGAATGTCACCATATTAGGCTTTCGTCTTTTTCGAGTGTATTGACGTCGGATCGTTTTAGTTTTTTGGTCTTTGTCTTTTAGACAGAAATTCGCGGTCCTCTCGGTCGGACAGCCGTCTGACTATTCTAGGCGGCTAAAACCATCATCCTATCGACATCACTCTAGTTTGCAGATAAGGTTATTAGACCGGCGTCTGATTTTACGTCATGTGAAAGCGGCGATTTAAAAATTCCTCGAGTCGAGAAAAATGTTCAGCAAACTGCCAACCGTTTAGTATTGTGTCCAGTCTCCTTATTAATTAGTCATTATATATATATATATATATATATATATATATATTTATATATGTATATATATATTATCATCAAACTAGGTAACATGGGCCAGTATTACACGACTGTCAACGATACTGCAACAATCTAATGCGTAGCGATTGGAGCGCACCGAAAAAGCTTTGAGTCCCGTTTCGGCGGCTCCGACGGCGGACGATTCCGTGGCTTTCACAGTGTGCAGCTGACGCGAGCCAATTAGTCGACTGCTGGTCATGACAGCTAATGATGGTGACGCCGGAGGTCATGATGATGTGGACGACTTTTTGATGAAGGCATAGTTGCTGTTTTTGCGGTGGTTGTCGTTGGTGTTGTTGTTGTTGTTGTTGTGGTCGTCGTCGTCGTCGTTATTTTTAGTTAATGTTCGATACTGCATACAACGCTTGCACGGCAGCTTGAGTGTAGCAGCAGCATGATCTTAAACAAGGACCGACAGAGCATCAGCAACTTTGGGCAGTATTTTCATTAGCGTCATCGGTCTAGTGGGATCGATCAAACGCGCAAAAACGGCCCCAGAAAGGAAACGCGAGAGTCTTCGAAGCCAGCTTTGCTGATCACGCCCTTTGCATTACTCGCGATAATCGCGAGCATCTTTTGTGGTATCGACGACATGATGCTTCAAGCGGGATTGCCGCCGCTGCTTGCAGGCGTGCGTGGGGACCGCCCCATTTACCAAACCCACGTTGTCTGTCGCATCGCAGACATGTGTCAGTCATTGTACACGAGCGGGTCGCCACACTGAGTGTGCACCACGATATTTCGATATACTCGTATGCACCTATATGGGCGAGTGTACAAACGAAAAAAGCTCATTTCCAAAAAAATGCAATGCAATGGCGTACACCGACCTCGGTGTACTGGAGCCATTGGATCCACGCGTGGTCACGTGTGCATGGCTGAAGCACGTCATGTCGCTGACTAATTTGCTAACATTGCGAACATGCAAACATTACAATGCGAACTACGGTACAGCGGCATTTTCCCGCAGACGCTGCAAAGTTTACAGAACAGTGTTCGATGTTGTTGATAGGCGAGGCTTTGCCAGCCTTTGGTATCCAAATAGCAATGTTGCACGGCTCCGGTGCACCTAGGTTTGCTTTTATGCATTACAAGCATTGTACCAGAATCTGGATACTGAAAGAATGAATCTGAATAAATACATACTCGCATATAAGGTATATGCGTTTCATTATCAATTTGAACAACCCATGACCGCATGTGTAGCGCTGAACTGTAGTGTTCACATTTGTCCGATGTCTCTGCGTGCTGTAATGGTGGACGCTTGCGCGTACATCCGTGCATGTTTCTCTACATCTGCCGCAAGCACGTATGTCATGTACATGTGTGAACTAGTGTGTGGCCGGCAGCCAAGTTGGGCGAGTATTGGATCGGGGTTCGTTACATGCGCCCCAGATTCTACATAGACGCAGGGATTCGCCTGCCCGTTCCTTCTAACAAATCCAAGTACTGCCGAGCGTTGGGAGGGAAGGAGTAATAAGGAATAAAGCAACGTTACGAGTTTACCTGTGAAGGAACTTCTGGAAAGCTAGAGAGAGAGAAGAGAGAGAGGAAGGAGTTTTCCATTCGTGATTCGTTGGTGGCGAATAACATCATGCTCTTAGCACGACGCCATAGCGGGTCGAAGAAATCATCACACGAAATTTCCCAGAAAACGGGCTTTACGTTTTACGTTTTCGATAGGTGCTTAGTGAACAGTTCAACAAGGTTCAACAGACCATCAGACTAGGTTGGGACTATCTCAACAGCGTGATGCCGCGTTTCCCGCGTTGAACGTGGAGACTGAAGCGCTACCTGAAGAAAGCCGCAGATATCCTGACTCCGGTTGCGAGGTTCAACTGCTCACCGAACGGGTGACGTCCGTTAGGCCGTCCAGAATCGCGAACGCTAGTGATTGGAACTCGTGCTAGTTATCTATTTACGACACGTACTTTGCATGGCTTGTCGCTGTGCAACTTGGGAGGCCGCTCATTAATAGTTCCGAAAGCTATTACGCTACGGGTCACACACTCTCCTTGAGCTTTGATATCACTTAGATCTAATAGATTCCTAAATGATTTCCTTCGAATCGCATGCGGTCTAAGCCTATCGACTGGAAAAGAAGACAATTGAGACTGCACAAAGTGGTGATTGGTGCACGTGAATACAGAAATAGTGGATTTATAAAGCGGTCTATCAAGGTGCAGACCTTGAGATATTTCGCCATCAAACTTCCGTTGGCAGTCGACCACGTAAATCCGCACGGAGTGTAATAATCATCTAGATTGGTTTTTACTAAGCTTAGCCTATCCAGAACTAAAAACACTTTTAAGGAGGTTGTTTATTAATCGGGACCATGTTCCGTCTCCTACGAGCTTGGAAGTCAACCTGAGTCACATCTTCAATACACCGAGGGCCGGACATACTGATATATGTAGAGTTTTCCCAACAGTCCTTGTGGCAGCATGGCCGCTGACTCTCAGCGATATGGTTTGTCATCTATTCTCAATGAGCATCGCTCAAAGAAAATTTGATCAACAACAATAGGGATCGAACCAGCGACACCCCGGAAGATGACCATGGCTAGCGCACTAGTCCCCTAGACCACACCACCATCTAAAGCTTAGCGTTCCTAAACACACAAATTTGCCTAAGGCTACACACTTTTCTAAGCGTACTAGGAAAGATTGTACTCGGATGCTATACACCGTGTTTATAATCAACTGCAAAACATTTCCAAAATATCGCATTTGATTCTTAACTAAATAAAATTAATACCCCTAGTGGAGAGCAAAGAGGCCACTCTTGTGAGTGCACCTCGAGTGTTGAGTACGTTATTAGATAAACCCGGCAATGATTACTGAGCGGTTCGATCTACAGGCAACCTCCTGAACTTTTGAAACTGTCGTTTCACAGATCTGCGAATGCTTCAGAAGAAAAGGCGTTTGAAGTTAATTGGCAGCAAACATGTAAATCTACAAAATCATGAGCTTACTGTGCGTATTTTTACGTTTATGTGTTAAGGATGCTATTATGGTACGGCAGATAAATGTGCGTGTTCGATTCAAGAATAAATCGTACTCATACTGAACGTGTCTGCGTTTTATTTAGACGGGTAGAATCTAGACGAAGGACAACGCTCAGCCTGATTCACAAGCATGAAGGAAGCTCGAATATTAATGCTAACAGATGAATGTTTGTCTCCGCTGTTTGAATCAGAATATGGTCGCGTGCCTAAGCAATAGAGCACTTTTCGGAGTCAATGAGGCGGCCACGACTTGAAGTCGATAACCTACAATCCCAGAGGCGCGGAAATAGCGTGCGTGTGCTCTGCCCAATATGAGCGGGACTATCACAACAATACATTGAATGACAGCTACCAGGAGCACGGCCGTTGTACCCTTCGGCGTATCCCGTGGGTTCCTAAATGACAAAGAAATTCTCTTCGCGACGGGGAAAGCATATAACGTAATCCGGTGAAGAAAAAGCTGCATAGAATACAGCGCCATAGTAGAACAGATAGTAGTAGAAAGTTGCTCGCTTTATTGTTGAATGCACGCTGCGGTTTTTAGGGCTTGTACGTGAAGAGGCAATTGAAAATAGCTTTTGAAAGAGGAGAGCTGGAACAACTTTGAACAAGTCCCCTTCGTGGGCTAAATGTCTAAGCTAGTTTAAAACACCCGTTATCGAATAAAGGTCTTGGCCGTTCGCGTTTGCAAGGTAAGTGGTATGTTTGCATCGTATGACAAAATTTAAAAGATTTCTACAAGTTAAATTTTTGACCCAAGAGGAATTATAGCACGCCGCATTTTGTTTACTTGGAGAACAGAAAACATGAGCGATACGTTACAGTAGATAAATACCACAAAATGTATTGGAAACAACGTAACTGAGATTTACCGCAAGCGTTTCTCTTTGCGTTTTGGAATGTAATAAAAGGATTTCCGTGTCCAGTGAAGGCACCCTTTTTAATTCAAAATATCAGACTGGCTTATCCAAATAATAACATCAAACGTTAAGACTCCTAAGATCCCACAGAGTGCATTTCGCAAGTAAGTCTATTTTGGGAGTGTTTAAACATAAGTTTTACATTGCAATTCTACTTCGTTTATGCCTATACAATAGTCTCTCGTACAAGTTTCTTCTATTCTTCGCCTCCTCGCTAGCGTCGCAACAAGTTTCCGAATAACTTGCTTGAAGTTGCGCACATCGGTACGTACCAGCAGAGTGTCTGGCACAAAGTATACGGTGTATAAAATAATATGGTGTACGAAAGACATGGCTGTATCAGACTGAGCGCACTTTCCTCTGTATATTTCGAGTCCCCCAGGCGGACACGACACTCATGCTAAGATACTTTCTATTATATCTTATCCATATATGTACATGTATGTATATGCCTGTATGAGCAAGTCAGAGTCAGACGAAGAGAGATCAGCCTCAGCAAGGCCTGCTAGACCAATAGCTGTGTCGACAAACCCATAATTGCATTCCACCTATATGCTTACATTCGCTAAGATAGCTTACAGTTGGCTGAGTTCCCGGCTGAGGTGATTATGTGCGGAAAGCTCGCGATGCGGTTCTTCCGCAAATGCCGTCATCAATTGCGTTTAAGCACAAATTACGATGGGGAAAGCAAGTAAGAAAGAACAGACTTTTCCGTCAAGCTCTGACGGCACCATTCGTATGCTGTACACAAGCATAAAATGCTGTCTATGTTTTGTTACGCCTCCGACTGGTGCAAACGTAAACTAAGTCAGAAACGAATTGGCTCTGATCAGTGTGCTACTTCGTCTGTTTCTGCTTATGGGTCCACTTGGCTTTATATGCTTCGTTCTCGGGCCCAACAGCAGGCGAAAGGTATGCGGCTGTCTCCAAGCCCTGTTTCCGTCATGAAATTGGTTTAGGGACACGTGCGCGTAGCAGATGCAAGCTGTAAGTACGCTTGCATACTTACAGCTTGCATGTTGCACAGCTGCTAACGTAGGAATTGGCTTTCCACAGCTGTCTGCCGTGCCTGTTTAGCTACTGCGTTCATACATAGGTGCCCTGCTATTCCGTCGTCTAAAATGCTTTGATTAGCTTGCACTAAGTAGTTTATAGGATTTAGTTCGCGGACCCCGATCGTGCCTAGCTTGAGCCGCAGCGCACGTGCTCTCGATCCCAAATCGAACGCGGCACGAAGCCCACAGACTCACTGTACAGAATCTGGCAAACATTGCAGAGTTGGCCTTCAATGTCTGGGAGGTATCTAGATTTGTATTGTGCATACCGCTAGCATTAATCTGTAAACTCAGAAACCATGTTGCTCATCTGGGTGTGCCTCTTTGTACCCCACACATTAGGTGAAACGGTCGACCAGAACACTCACTTGCAATCGATACACAGCTTTTTTTGGCCGTGCTCCGCCAGGGACATGGTTCGTTTGCCTTCGGAATAAACGTAATCGTGCACTGTTTTTACATGTAGACAGTTCCGCGGTGTGACAACATCTATCGAGGAGGACCGGCAGGTGCTTCCGTGGAATATTAAGAACCTCGCATCCTTGAAATTCCGTCGGATGTTGAAGGTTGTGAAACAGGAAATCGATAGTGCTTCTTCCACTTTGGCAAAACAAAAGTGAATTTATCACGCTTATTTGTGCAATGCAGGATCATGTACTCTAGAAGCTTATAAAGCCCAACACCCTTTCCGTCGGTGGCGCCACTATGATTACGACAGTTGAAGTCGCCGCCGACCAGAGTGGGTAGCTGGAGATTTGGCCCCGCTAGACCAGCACTGATCGCATCGGCAACCTCAACATCGTAGTAGTGAGGTGCCAGGTAGAACAATGCATTGGTTTAAACTACCTGAGGTGAATGTCATGCAACACTCACCTCGACACACACATTGCATTTGGGGTGACTCTGCTCGTAAATAGATTGAAAGTCCACCTACTGGTCTTCCCCACCCTCCGCCTGGAAGACTCGCTAGTAGATGAAAATCTGACATCTCACCAAAATGCAGTTCCTTTCGCATAAAAGATTTTGTCAAGAGTTCAATGCCCACATTTTCAAACAAACGCTCTGATGCGAGCTGTAAAGCCCCAGATAAACATTCGCAATTAGAAAACAATAATTTGCAGCTGCGAGCGGCATGCAGCTGCCTTGTCAGAACTCGTCATTGCGGTCTAGCTGTTAAACCATGCCCGTAAGTAAACTCTTCGCATACCCTAGTCTGGGCCGAAGGTGCCCCCAGCTAGTGCCAGAAACTTACGCCTTTCGGCCAGAAGGCGTTACTTGAAAATTTATTAAAGTCATTATCACTAAAGGCCACGCAGGAGACGGAATCCGGCCGGGAAACTTTAAGCTTTCGGATAGCCCGCCCTACAGTATGCCTCCTGGTTAGACAACCACGCAGCTCTGGCGACGTTGTTCGGCTGAAGCCTTCCAAACGGAGAGCCTTTATGGGCAACACACGGTTTTTACACAGTTTTAGGTCTACGTCTAAGGTGGCGGCGTGATCTAGGCTAGGTGTGCTAGTCATGGCTGTCATCTACCGGGGTGTCGCCGGTTTGATCCCTGTTGTTGATCGAATTTTCTTTGAGCGATGCTCATTGAGCGTAGATGATAAACCATCTACCGCTGAGAGTCAGCGGTCAAGCTGCCACAAGGCCTGTTGGGGAAACCCTAGATATCTTAACATGTCCGCCCCCTCGGTGCATTGAAGATATACCTCAGGATAAGTTCCAAGCCCGTAGGGGGCGGAGGATAGTCTAGAATTAAAAACAACCTTCTTAACAAGAACATTTATTCTAGGCCCACGTCTACGTTTCCTGCTCGCAGAGGACAATGCTTCCTATTCACGTTAGTTTTGCGGTTTTACGCTGCCATTCGCTTGTGCATTTGGGAGGCATCGCTCTTCCTCAGCCCCAGGCGTCCGTCCTGCTTATCTACGCTGTTGCTGGTCGATCCAGCACTTTCACCCCCGCGAGCTTTGTTTTATTTTTGCTTCTTCTCTCCACCAGCTGAAGCCTTCCTTGTCCAGCTGATCTACGTGGGCTGTCTCTGTACAGTCCATTGTCTCTACAGCCGGGTCGCGCGGCTGCAGCGGAGTAGTGACGCCACTTTCTGCTGCCGGCATCCCTGTCTTCTCTAGCTTCACCTGTCGTTGTTTCTGCCCCTCAAGCGCTCTCTCTTACCGCCGTTGCTGGTGCTTTTGACCGTTGGTCGACAACACTCTTGGCGACGTCGGTAAGAGGCGTCTGCTTCGACTGCTGCTGCTGCTGCTGCGGTTTCTGCACACGATGTCTCTACGGCCCCTGACACTGTTATTGTTGTTGGGTTTGTTTAACACCAGTACGGGTGACGGTGGACGCATTTGAGACGTTCAAACCAACTATGTGCTTGGCGGGAACATTTGAGGTGCCGCCGATGTCTTGTGCCACTTTGTGCTGTGCCATCTGCTTTTTTGTTTCGTTTTATCATTCAGTTTGTTCACCATATCATTGGTAGTTACAAGTGATTTTCATGTCTTATAATTCATTGTTACAACTAAGCAGGTAATTCGCACATTCCTGCAGTGCTTGTGCCTCGATTGACGCGCATCGTGTCAAGTGGTAGCGGTTGATGTTACTTTCAGCACAAAATTTGCACACACATTCGTCAATTTCACAACACGCTCCTTTCAGACATATATAATGGTGATGACCATGCCAGGTTATCCTACACAGCAGTGTCCGATTTGTTTGTAGAGCCTTTTCTCACTTATCTGTGAAGAACGCTGGTCCCTCTGTATAGATCTGCATTACAAAATTAACATTTCTTTCTTCTCTAAACACTAGGTATCGGTCCAAGGCATCTGCACTGGATGGTATTCCGTCAAATATGAGGTCCTCCGTAAAGGTTCTCTCTCGACATAGTGCTAACGCTAATGTCGCCGATGCATTCTTAGGTAGTCCAAGTGCACGTTGTATAACACAGTTCTTAACTCGGTCGATGTTTTTGAGGTCTGTCAGCTTAAGGTGAGGCGCAATCACTTGTAAGATATATCGAACTATTGGTGCAACTTTTATTTTAAAAAGGTTAACGGCAATTTTTAGGTTAGTGTCACGAAGTTCTCCAAGAAGCATTATAGCTGCCGTTGCTTTCGCCCGTTTTTCTTCTATGTGCCTTCCAAACGAGAGTCTTGAAGTTAGCGTCACTCCCAAGTATGGGAAGTGACTTACTAACTCTACAGGGCCGCCGTTTATCTTTATACGGCTATCTGCGGTGGCATATGCTTCTCCGCGACTGAAACGTAGGACCTTTGGCTTGTTTATATTTATTGTTAGTCTATTTTCAGTTGCGCCACTTTGCCGATTCGCTAAGGTAAAGCTGTAAGTGGTCTCGGGATTTTGCGAGAACGACCAGGTCATCAGCATGGAATGCATGTGGTGCTTTTACTTTTCGTAGAATTTCAGTCAGACCTGCCACGTATAGGATGAATAGAAACGGACTTATAGAGTCTCCCTGGGCCGGTTCCTGTACCGGTTCTCTGTATGATTGGGTCCCTGACGTAATGGTCGTCTTTTTTAATAACGACGTGGTTATAAACTAACATGTCACGCAAGAGGTTATACATCGGGCCCGTAATTGCATATCTGCTGTGAGTGACTTGCAAAAGACGATCCCTGGGTACACAGTCAAAGGCTGTTTTAAAGTCAACAAATACTGCGTAGGTCATTTCCCCTTGAGCCTTCCGTTGTTCTACATGGTCCAATACAAACTTCAAAGCGTCTGCAGTTGAGCGTTTTCGAAGAAATCCGTGTTGTTTAGTTGGGAGTTCATCGATTGTGCGCTCGTAGAGCCTCAAGGCCGAGAGCCTCAAGGATGAGCAAAGTGAGCACTTTATACATCACGCTTGTTAAGGAGATGCCTCGGTATGATTTTAAGTCTGTATCATCTCCTTTGCCCTTATATATAGGTTGTAGGTAGCTTTTTCTCCACTCATCTGGTATTTTACCTGCGCGTAGGCACATATTGTAGATTTTCTTTAATGGGGAGCATAACATACTTATGTTGCGTTTTAAGTGCTCGTACACGATTTGGTCTGGCCCCGCTAACCTGTTATTTTGCTTTGATGTGGATTGGATGAACTTGTTTCTTTTTCCACTCCCGATGTGCTTACGTTGTTCTCGGTGGGACGGGTACGAAGCTGGAAGAGAATTTGTTCAAGCTCCGACACACGAATTGTATTTGCCGCCACGAGACAACTAATCCGCTGTAGAAATCTCCAGCAGGGCGTCGTTTGGGCTAGCGTCTTCCAGTTTAAACTCTTTAAAGAAATGCACACCGTAGAGACGGATTTTTCAATCTGTAGTGTAGCATCTGAAAGAACGCACCTAAAAGAGATTTTCTAAAAGCTGGTTGTAAAACGAATCAAGTACGTGGCTGACTACACCCTTCCGCCGCAGCAATTCGGCCTTCAAAAGGTTAAGTGAATACGTGAGTCAATATATAGGCTGCAATCAAAATTTGAACGAGCTATGGCGTAAACCGGGCTAGTTATACATGGCCCGGTTTACGAGGCTCTCTCACCTCATACCCGTTCCAAGGCCGATGTACAATTCTAGCAAAGTATGAAATTACCTCACTCGGGAAGCGGAGAATGCCATTTAGGTGTTTAACCTCGGACTGGCAATGCCTACCTGGTCCATACCCATGGCGAAGATTGATGCACTGTCTCTATTGAATGTAAGGCCACAACCATTGTACTATATTTTTCTAAATAGATTTTTTTTATCAAGCCAGTCTTGAAGTTTGTGGATTTATTTTGTATAGGTATGTTCATGCATCGCTTCGTAGAATTCAACGGCAGTTGCTCTACCGAACACCGGGTGATGACAGTAAGCTTCAGTGGTTGATGAAGGCTGCCAGCTTTCATACCGCCATCGAACGTTAAGTCTTGCTCGTCTCCGAGGCACAGTGTATTGTATCGGATGTGCAAAAGAAAACGAGAATTGATGTTATCACATATATTACGTACTGGACTAAACCAATAATTATGTCATCGATAAGCAGTGGTAATAGTAGTAGTAGTAGTAGTAACAATTTGTGTGTTGTTGGTGCGACTAAACCCCGGAATCCCCTTGTAGGGTATACTCATAGTGTAGCAGTGATTGACCACATTGAATTACATTTATAGATGGACAGACAAGCCGGAAAGCATACGGACAGACGTATCAGATGATAAGAGGCTCACCTTTACCTATGAACTTACAAGGCCAGGCCGAAAGAGTGCATTGGATTCAATCGGCAGGGCTGCCTAGCTAGATGCAAGGCATGTTCTTCGTTCCTGCAAAGCCTCTCTCTCTCTCTCTCCCTCATTCTTCGCGTTGTCATTCTATGCACATAGGTCGAGCTGCTACAAGCTTGCTTTATTCTCTGTTTGGTTGCTGGTCGCCGCAAGGGTCTTGAATACCTCTGCGCTAGGCTCCACTCCTTTGATACACAATGCAGGGGAAAAAGGGACATGTACACAGCGGGAAAGGGAGAGAGCACTGTTTTTTTTATCTTCCCTCGTAATCTGTCTCATTCTTGTTGATTCCCTCGTACCTCGCAATGGGCAGGTGTTGCTACAACAACAACAGCAGCAGCAGCAACAACAACAACAACAATAGCAACAGCAACAGCAACAACAACAATGAGATTAATGGTATGGACAGTTGTTGTAACTGTCCATGCCATTCATCTCATTCCTAGCTATTCTAAGCTATGCTGAGCGTCGCGTCACTCAGCCTTATTTTTATGGCAGTAGTTGCTCTGCCTAACGACAAGAAATCGGGAGACAGCCGCTAGTGTTTTTCATCGTTTTTTTTTGTGACATCATCTGCGAGCGTTAGCAGAGCCGCTAACGCAACCCCTCTCTTTCTTTCTTTTTCCTGATCCGGGCTGGCCTGTTGCTCTTAGCTCGGTGGGCCACCGAAGACACGTCCGATCAAATACGTATTACCTGGTCGGCACGATCACTGTCAGGTCAGCAGCGTACCCACCTACGTGTATGTACGTACATTTTGATGCTACACACCCAACGCTAGCGATGCGATTCATTCTTCTCTATTACGTTGGCCTTCGGGTAGTTATATAAATGTAGAAATACACACATGTATATACACGAGTATACATGCATATATAGGACGTAAAATAAAAAAATTAACTACATCGTTACCGTTGGCGGGTGTTATAAAAAAGTGAAGACGGGTTTCAAATTATTTCGTTTTTATTATTGGCCTCCCTAGACAGGGCCGCTCTATTTTAGTCTAATATCATGAAGACGGACAACTAGAAAAACCTTCACTATGTCAGGTTTTCTCTGCTATTTAAGGGCAAGTATCACGATGACAGACGCAACCCAAACGTATTGGTTGATTGTATAGTGCATGTTTTTTCGCCGGAGCGATTCGGCTTCCGGAGGGGGCGGCAAGCGCGTGATGCAATCCATATGCTGCAGTTAGAGATAGAACGAGCTGTGGCAAAAGTCGGGGGACAGTTGTATGCAAATGTTATAGACTGCGTCAAAGCCTTGGACAAAACACATTGATTTTTCTTGATAAAAATTTCATTCTGACACGCAGGGGATGGTGGCTCTTTTCTGAGTCTAGCTTCGAGCTTCCTTTGTGAGCACACCTTAAGGATGTAAAGTGAGCGGGAAGTATTGCGGGTAAAATGTAGAAACCCCGCAGGCGTCCCACTAAGCTGCGTCTTCTTTTCTCCTCTAAGTGTCGATTTTGTGGGCTATATTCGACAAAAGTTAGAGAAAGCCATAGATTTGATGTACGCAAGTGACAAAGTGGTCGCTCATCATAACTTGTTTTAGTTTTTTGTTTGTTATGGGGGTGGAAAATGCATTTACGCATACCCGCTGAAGTTGTTGGCGGGTAGAGTGGTACTCGACACCAGCAGAGAGTATTGGGCTCTATCCTGTCCGCGTGTAAAACTCACTAAAACCCACCTCCTCCAGCGCCCTCATCACGATCTGGGTGCCATCAAGCGCATCACTTTTCTGGCAGCGGTGTTCCTTGTCTCAAGGGGCCTAGAAATGCATTCCGCTCCGTTCCCCGGTATCTGAGGCTTCGGCTCAATTATACTGAGACGAACTTCACTGCGCACATCGTCGAGACAGTGCGCATAGACAGAACCCGAGTCTCTCTGTACGAAGAGGTCGGCAACGTCCGGCGACTGTCCGTCCCGACCACAGTGGCATTCTTCCACCTCAAGATTGTTTTAAGGCTGATGTATGGTATTGACAGAGTAAGAGCACACTTCACTCGGGCAAACTCTGATTTGCTTGAAAAGTGTTTCACGAGGTACATGGAGCAAGTTCTTTGTCTGTTAATGCGGGCAAGAAGTCGCTTTGTGTACCCAATGTCAGGCTGTGCACCGGTTGTTGAGAGGACTCGATTGAGGTTAACTTCTCCACTGATACGATTTCTAGCGATCCTATAGAATTCCGCACCGCATAGAATCCAATAACCGCAGTCATGCAAGAGACCATAAGTGCTGAATTCACCGTGGAAGAGGACCTGCGGTCCGGACCTCATTCGCAATAAACATGCGAAGGAGGCGCATGCGCCCGCGCCTTTTGTTAGTGATACCGAAAAGAAATACTCCAGACTCCGGTCTTTTTGTAGAGGTGTTTCTAAAACAAGTTTTCATCATCAATTTTGACGGCGCAACTGACACTAGTCTTAGAATTACGTGGCGCCCTCCTGAATAAACAATATGGATCTGAGCAGATGGATCCCCTGTTGTTGCCTGCAGTGTCCTATTCGACAATAACCAACGGGTTCGTCCACATGGCGTTTTTACATACGCTGTACTTGTGGATTTCCGCGTCGAATTTGATTCCACATCGAGGAGCACAAAAATAACATGAATGGCAGAATTGGGTGCGTCTATAAACATCGTAGCGTAGCTGTGCACCACCTTTCAGGAAAACCTTATCACAATCAACGACGGGCTGGCCAAACTCGCATCCTTTCCTCAGATCACTGGCGTCGCCCATGGGAATAACTTAGAGTCCACTTCTCTGTTTATTGCTCTTGGTGATCTGCCAAAAGTAGCAGAATGCTGGCAGATATGGTTTAGACGTTCATGTACGCGGGCTAGGTTGTTATATACGGTACTTGGATTACAGCTGCAGCAGTCCCCGGCTAGGCTCACGACCGCAAGCTTGAACTAGAATCAGTCTGTACAAAACTGTGCCTATGAAGTGTTGCAGCGGAGAACGGGTTGGACCCTTCAGAGCTGCTCAAGGCAGCTCAAATAGAATGAAATATCTTCCATTCTAGGGCCGCTTCTTCATAGACCACGTCACTGATAGGGTGTATGTAGTGCTCCTGTTGCGGCTGTTGACATGCAACAGCAAAATTAGTCTCTCTCCCCTCTCTCTCTCTCTCTCCGTCTCTTAAGACGACGCTTGGTTTATTCGACGTCTAAGTTGGCCCCAATGACTTCATGCGGCATTCATGTTACCGGACTGCAGTTGTCGAACAGTCAAATGAAGCCTCGGGTCGGCCTTTGTCAAAAGAGCACTTAGATTGCTTAGTTAAAGTCTGCCTGCGAGAGTCAACTTTTCCACCCGCTGGCAGAATCTCTCGCTCTTAATTGACGTCTTGAAACGGAGATTTGAAATGCTATCGCACGCAGACAAAATGGCCAGCATTAATCCAGAATTCCTCAACGCCGGTGCAGTCCACGGGCTTGTCTAGAAGTTGCCACACGGTCTACAACCGTCATGTAGATTCCGTGTACGATGTAGAGCATTCTGCACGACGTATTTTGGGGCGGTGTTGGTGTGTCGTCTCGATCAGTAGCGTTTTACAGTTTAGCTAAATGATTATAAGATATAATATTATAATCTAATGATAAAGATTCACTTTTTATTACGACCAATAAAAATAAGAACACTTCTATGTGTAGGTACGTATATTTATGCATGTACATATACGCCTATCGTAATTCAGGTTTGTAACTCCGTATAAATTAAATACAATACATCGCGCTTTTCCATGTGGAGTCACCGGCTAGCCTTAGTATATATATATATATATTGGCTAAGGGCCGGCTAAACCGATCATTAGCAACGTTGCAGACATCAAGCTACTTATTTTGAAATTTCTAACATTTTCGCAATTTGATTGTTTATCCTCTTTGTCCGACGAACTTTCTGTACGAAATTATTTGGGTCGTGGGCTGACGTGACTCTGTCAAATGATATAGCCACACAACGCTTGGCCGGTCTGCCCACCACCCGTCTTCCAGTGCGGTATACGCAATACTTTTAAGCATTGTCATTCGCACCTCAAATTTCATTTGCCGTGAGCCAGACACTGTCGTCGACAGTCGAAGTCTTGAAACCACCCGCGGGCTGCTAGGTATAAGCAAAGCTAATGGGAGTCGAGAGATTGAGAAAGAGAGGGCGACCAGAGAAATGGGGAGAGGAATTTCGGTACAGTGCGTGCCCCCACACAGCCTAGCACCTAACCTCAAGACCAAGTTCGAGCTTTGAATAGAAGTGAAATGACCTCAGACGTAATGCACCTTCACATAGGAGCATATCATAGACCTGGATGTACATGTACGTGTTGGCATGCATGCCTAACGTGTATGTCGGCACAACCTCAGGTCACGTACACTGTCTCGTGGTCGTCATCGTCAAGCAGCAACAGCAACACCGCCATCAACAACAACAACACAATCAACAGCAACACCACCATCAACAACAGCAACACCACCATCAACAACAACAACACCATCAACAACAACAACACCATCAACAACAACATCAACAACTACAGCCACGGAGGAACAAGCAGCGACCATGGCTTAGGAAATCGGGGGACAAATACAGGGAATGGGCCAGATGTAGCTTTCCGTTCTGCTTTGTCCTGTCGACTAGTTGGAGCTGGCCGTTGTTGTACAGCGATCGTGTAACAACAAGTTGATCTACGGACTGAACCGTCGCCAGAGGGAGAGAGACAGAGAGAGACGCCAGGGGTGCGCACATGGGGGCAAAAGGGGCATGCGTCCTCCGATGCAGTATCGCTGTCATATGAGTTGACTGGCTGACTGGCTGGCTGAGCCAAATGAATAAGTGAATAGGCATGACAGCTACTGGTGAACTCGCTGTTTGTCTGTCCGAGGAGCTATTGTCGCTCCTAGTTTGCTGCAGGTTGTTGATGACTCGGGCCGCCTGCATTAGGGCGATCAAGGACGTCCAGCTGAGGTCGCAGAACTTCGGGGGCGCCGACAGCGGCGGCAGCAACAACAGCAACAAGCAACAACATAAACAACAATGACAACCAAAACAACAACAATCAAAACAACAACGAGGACGACAACGCTAACGAATAAGCGCTAGAGAAGAATCTCGAGATGGGGCAATAGGAGAAATCTCGCACCTTCTGCGTGCGAGTTCCATTAAGCTTTGCTCCGACCATTTTCATCCACGTTCGTCTTGACGTTGCGCGCTAGGTGAGTTTCAAAAGAGAGGCGACTTTGTCAAGTCGACTACAGACTACGTTAGGAGAATGTGTATGGTCGTATGTAGCGCTCAGGTTATGTTTCAGGGTCACGTCTTATCAGATACTCGCTTCTGCCGTCGCTCATTTTCCTCCTTCCTCTGTGTCATCTTCTCTCAATTATTCCCGTTCATCAAGATTTTATTCGACGCACAGGCGCCAAAGACGTCTTACTATGTAATCTCATTTACTTAGAACTTAGGCGTCTTAGCTGATATGACCAGACTGTTCCAGCAGCGATGTTCGAGCCCAGAGCCGGTTTGGGGCTTGTTCCTTTGCCTATTTGTCCTTTGCCTATCCGTTTGTGTGCATGACTTTGCCACGTCGTTGTCGTGATGTCAATCTAGTTAGCGTTAGCTAATTAGAAAGCTAGTGACCACGACAGAGCAGGTGAGGATAGTTCGACAGGCAAAGTAAGAAAACGTCGAAATCAGCAAAAATCGTAATGATAATAAATAATAATAATAATAATAATAATAATAATAATAATAATAATAATAATAATAATAATAATAATAATATTTTTTTGGGCGCTATGGAGAGAACTAATTATTTAAAAAAGCTTTGCAATAATACGTTCAGACCTCACAAGTGTAACATTGTTTACACGTATAAAATAATAACTAATAATAAATAATAATAATAATAATAATAATAATAATAAATAATAATAATAATAATAATAATAATAATAATAATAATAATAATATATAAAACCTAAGACAGTTTCTGTCTCTTGCGGTGTGTAGAGGCAATACCGCTTCTATAACCTGCGCAAATCGAGGCGACACGTTCGAACCTCACAACTGCATGCTGATAACACAAATACGAATTAACTAAATAATAAGATTTAAGTAAGAGTAACTGCTTGCGGTCATCTTTCATAAAAATCCACAACTACTTGCATTTTTGTCGGGCAATGACGCCCGGTTATAGACTGGGCACGAGAATATACAGATTCCTCCGCTGGTGGCCAGAATAAACGAACAAACAGCAGAAACAAAAGACGGTTTGCCAGCGGTTGGATATGTTATTTCTTTCCATGCTGGATTCATGAGTCTAATTGTTCCAAAGCAGTTTTGCTCAAAATGTTTGCATATCTAAATTTTGTACAGCCGCGACGTACAAGTCGTTAATAATAGAACTTGCCAATACTAGTACAATATCTAGATATTTAGACGATGAGTCTGAAGCACTCTTTGAGGTTTGCCGCGTTGTTCGTTCGAAGAGAGCACTGGTTCGGTTCACATAGACCTGCAACGCGTGTATTAGATATATTGACGTAGAGAAGATCTATCAAAGCTCAGTAGTCAACTAAGGCTGGTCGTTCTTCCTTCATTGAGTTACCTTGTGTTTGCTACGTTCCGTCACAAAGTTCCCCTGTGTTCATTACAACAGGTGTTCTTCAAACAAGTTGAAATCACATTCTTTCCGAAAATCAAAGCGGTAACTGGTCGTGCGATGATCTAGAACATTTGCAAAGCACGTGTAACAGGTAAGCGCGTAATTTATTGAAATCCAAACTACCTCTCAACAAGAAAACATTTTACAGGCTTAACTATACGTCTAGGCAAACAATAGCGGACAGTTAGAGCCCAAAACTATGCATCACAAACCGAGAACTACGGACCGTATCTGGTGGCGTAAAAAATTGTCGTACCTGGTGGCTAATTACCGTAGATGGATATAGTTCTTATACGTTTGACATGTATACCTAAATATACATGTCGCCCGTTTAGATCAGGGGCGCTTAAAACGACCATTTGAATTTATCGTACAATGTTTAATGATCACCTCCTGGGCCAGCAGGAAGCTTAAGCTCCCAAAATCGTAACCCTCTTTCTTGCACATGACTCAAAAACAATGACCCGAACACAAATCAACTGTCTACCAATTTTGTGGTGAATTAAATACTGAATTAAATATAACCACCTCTATCAAGAGCTTCTCTTTTATCAACGCTTACTTAGTTACGAAGGGTGCGTTTTACGTCTTCGAACTTTTTTGTTTATTAACACCTGCCTCGATTATATCGCATCGCGGTTAGAATAACACTCTATAGTATACCCTACGAGGTCTGCGCATTCCCTAGAAGTGTATGCGTACCACCTGGACATTGCCAGTTGGGCCACACATAAAGCGTATTTTCTAAGTATTTTCTAAGAGGCCAGCACTTAAGTGGACAAATGCTTAACTGCTAAACCCCAGTCTGACGCCAATCCAAAATTGACTTACTTCCCAGAAAACTAAATAACTAAAAAAAATCATCAGCAAAACAAATCATCGTTTTATATTATCCTACCCTATCTATGTTAGACGGCTCCACTACCCGTCACTGGCCTAGACCACACAAACGAATACATTCAATTCAATTTTTCAATTTCAAACGTGGTTTATTCACGGAACTGCATTTCACAACGCTTAAGTTCTCGGTAAATAAAAATGGTTGAAAAATATGAATCAAACAACAAAGCAGATAATTAATCTCGACAAAATCCAATGAGTGCTTTGTATAAGCACTTTACACACAATAGTATTACAGTGGTTTATGATTTACACAAGAACTTCAAAGCAGCAATTGGTGCGTTTGTTAGAACGCCGAACACCACATGAGGCAACAAACTTGCAAATATAACACACAAACGAAGTAGTCCACTAGTACAGCATCAACACAACTTACAACAACTATGTCTAAAAACATGTGGATAAAAACAATCAAAAACGAGGTGTGTCCTCATATACGAAGCACAACATTTGTAATACCAACTATACCTAGATCACACGCCTGGTTCCAACTGTGAAATTAACAGCCACTGCTTTAACTCGCGAGAGAAGAGGTGTTTCGTGGTGAGGCATCTTATGCGTTTAGGAATGCGGGTCCAGGTTTCAGGAAGGCGGTACGCAAGTGCGTGTTGACTAGACTTCAAGGATACAGAGGGCACTGCAAAAGTTGTTGCGCGCCTACCTGATGTTCGACTCATGGTAGCAACTAGTGCAAATGCAATCTCCATAGGCACAATACCACGCGAAATTTTGTACGCCAACATTGAAACCCGCAAGGAGTAAATGCTTTCTACCTTGAGTAGGTTAAAACGAATGAGCAAGTCACGGACCGACTCCCTTCGCCTTCTAGCAAAAATTGCTCTAATTGCATCATTCTGTATCACTTGTGCTCTTTGGAGAATTCCGTCGTAACCACCTCCCCAGAGAAGGATTCCATAGCATAGAACTGGTAAGAACACGGCCTTGTACACCAGAAGTAAGCCCTCTGTGGGTACCCCAATCAATTTCATTTTACACAGCGTAGATATTACAGCATAGCACTTTGGTGCAATGTAATCCAGATGGGGATGCCATCTCATGTTTTCCTGGAGAACGAGCCCCAGGCACCTAGCGGTCTGCGAGAGCTTAATGTTCCGTGTGTTAAATATCTGGTTGTCAGATAATTCTAAAAGCCTCGGCGATGCACGAAAAACTATGAAATTGGTTTTATTAGCATTGACGACTAGTCCAAAAATGTTAAAAATGCTAATTATATTATCAACATTCAAAAGCGACTGCTGCAAGTCCATATCAAAGTTCCGATGATTCACTCCGAACAGTAGCGTAGTGTCATCAGCAAAAGCTATAGCTGAGCCAAGGTTTAGCTTCTGAATCCTTAATAGAATAAAATTCAGTAGAATAAGAAACATAAAGGTCCGAGAACCGAGCCTTGAGGGGTACCGATATCGACCTGCTGCCATGAGGACTCTATTTGACCAGCTCGTACCACCTGTCTCCGTCCTGAGAGATAGGACCTAAACCAGGCAACCGCCGGCGCAGAGCAACCCAGCTGAGCGAGCATTTGAAATAGAAGGGAATGATCAAGGCAATTGAAAGCCGCTGACACGTCGAGAAAGACTGCGAGACAAAACTTATGTAGCTCAACCGAGTCGGACACTCGCTGCCATAAGTGGGCCAACGCGAGGTCAATCGACCTACCCCTGCGAAAGCCGAACTGGTTTGAGGAAAGGAAATTTATCGTCTCTAAATATCCATTTAGCCTAACCAGCACCAGTTTCTCAATGACCTTTGAGATATAATCCACGACCGAGATCGGCCTATAGTTGGCTGCGCGGTTTCGCTCACCCTTTTTCTTAATAGAGGAAACACCGCCGTATCTTTCAAACGTGATGGAAAGCTGCCAGACTCAAACGAACGATTTATAATGACAGTCAGCGGACCTGCGATCGATGAAGCTGCTAACTTCAATAATTTTGCAGGTACACCGATGACACCTCGACTCCAGCTTGCTTTAAGACGGAGAAGGGTACCAAGAACCTCGGGAATAGAGACAGCAGAGAGTGAGAATACATTGTCATTTTTTTCCCATACCTCGTCAAGCAGGGTGGCCATGTCTCTGTTCTTTTCGAGGTGAGCGACCGTGGTATTACCTAGCGTGGCAAAGTGACGGTTTAGCTCGTCTGCAATTTTTACTGGATCATCTAATGTTTCATCCTCGGCAACTAGTAACGCGGACGGTAATTCTACTGGATCATGTCGCCTACCAAAGAGTCCATTGATAAATTTCCAGAGTTTAGAGGAATCATCACGCAAGAAAGCAAAGCGATTTCGGTAAAATGCTGTCCTCGCAGCGCGAATTGCATTGAGGTAGCGGCGACGACTGTTTAAATAGGAAGCTTTCGAATCTACCGAATTTATCTTGCGATGTCTGTGGTACATCTTATTAACTATACGGCGCAGCCGCCGTAAACCTGGAGAAAAGGAAAATTGACTCACCTTGGACGAACTATTTGGAGCAGAAACGTCTACCAGATCAAAGGTTTTTTCGTATACATGAAGCAGGATTCTACTGAAAGCGTTAAATGCCGAATTTACGTCTACTGCATCATAAACTGCTAACCACGAGACATCTTGCAACCGATAGAGGAACGTATCAATCTTAGCCCTGTTGTGACTTCGGCTTAGGGTTGAGGCCAGCTCGGCCAACGGTTTGGCAGCCACCGAGTTTTCGGACAAGGATATTAAAACCGGGTAGTGATCAGAGAAAAGCAGAGTACCAAGAACCGCCGGCTGGACAGTAGTAAATTTTGAACAATTGGAAATAGCAACATGGTCTATGCACGTACCAGATGCAGGTCTGGTTATGCGCTCCACTACCAGGGAGAAGTCTCTAGCGGAAAAGAATGAAGTATAATCGCTAGGCTGCGGGACCGAAAGGAGGTTGACATTAGCTCTCCCATGACAATGACAGGGGTAGAGGTACAAGTTGGCAACATATCGTCTAGGGTATTCAGAAGCGTGTCTTTACAAGATACATGGTTAGAATAAAACCCCACAATAAAACATTCAGGACCGTCCTGTTTCTTTAAATGCAGACGTACCGCCTGAACATTGCCGTCAGGACTACAAACACAGCGCGATGATAAGATATTGCAGGTAGAGCGCACATAGATGCCGACACCACCACCTAATCTCTCCAAGCCTCTACCCGACGCAACTAATTTAAAACCACTTATAGAGTGAGACGCCAGATCGCAATCCTTTAGCCATGTTTCACTAACCACTGCCGCATCAAATATGGCTCCCTCTTCCTCTAAAAAATTATGTAATAACTCCAGATGACCGGATTTTGTTATCCCTCCAGTCCCCGCATTTAGGTGGATAAAAGCTAAGCTACTGGGTCCAAGTCTAACGTCATCCAAGAGTTGGCATGCCTTTACATTTGGCGTAATGTTTTGATTAATATAATTTATACAATGCATTAGTAAAAATAGATGGCTGTGAGAACATCAAGATGACTAAAATCAGTAATAAAAATCTTAGGATAGCATCGAGAGAGTTGACAACAACGGTGAGAGAACCTCAATCAGCTTTTTTAGACGTATTGCAGCTTTCGGGGAAACAATACTTAAAACCTTCGTGATGTGCCTCAAGGATGAGATTATGTTGGAGTTACGTCCCTTTAGTTTACTAGTGGCAGAGGTGCGCGATGACTTCCATGGACGGGGCTTGCGAAGAGTATTTGTAGCCAATTTTTCCACGGTGCGAATCTGCTTCTTAGGGAGTGATGTTGATCGCGGTAGATTTACACGAATCTCGGGGCCAGACGAGGTTTCTACTACTAGTGATCTCACAACAGCAGCATAGGTAGGTGGAGATGATGCGGATTCTTCAGTCGAGGAATTTGGGGGGTCTGAGGAGTCGGATGCAACAGCCTGCTGCGACGCGTCGACCACCTTGACTTGTGTTGCCTCAGGATGCTCTGATCCGACCTGTTGCAACAAGCGACACTCCATCAGTGCCTTGCGCTTCTCAATTTCGCATAGTCGGATAGGGCAGGACATCGAAGACGACGCATGGGGACCCCTGCAGTTTACGCATTTTGCCTGTG
>QVRM01001694.1:0-36513 GCA_003439945.1 Dermanyssus gallinae
GAGCAGACAGGCAAGGTTTCTATCAATAATGTATATTCAGACGAGGTACTTCTACTTGGCCTTTTCCTGGGCCTGGTACATTGGGTATATACAGCGCAATATGCTTTGCAGACCTTGGCTCCGGCTGAGGCGCAAACTGCATATTGTCAGGGTTTAATAATAGTATCGCTGTCTTACACCTTACAAGAGAAATGTTCTAGCCATATAAGTCATGTATACTATGCGTATCACGCGTCTGTACGAGAGTCATGGTCTTATTCCACGTTACAACTGCATTCTAGAAAAGCTCTGCCGATCGTGTTTTTCAGTCGAGACAAGGTCGTCGTTTTTGCCCATCCGCATTTAGATCCCCGGTGTGATTTTGAAATAGCTGTTAGACATAACATAATAGATTTATTACCGATGGTTGGTTTACAATATTGCGCGTACAGAAAGGCACACACTCATATTACGTTATTCATCATGGTTCTAAAAGTCGAGTCGACGAAGCTCTATCGCATTGTTAGAGGTGATATAAGTCACACTGTCTTTCGCAGAGTTTGCACACCATAATGAGGAAATTTCATGGAACTTCTCTCGAAGATACAATTTTATGTGGAAGCCATGTACAGCAAATCGTGTAATTAGGTGTCTATTCTCATTGTTGCAGCGCTTCCACGAACTACATGTCATTGCCGTGGGTTTCATAAAAGAGCGGGTCTGCAATGTCTGCCATTTTATTCTCCCATTCAGATATGCACTCGTTGCCGTTTTTGATAAAACGTTATTTTATGTAAATCCTCAACAAATAGCGAAGTCGACGCCAGTAAATAGACTAATCTGTTGAGACTAGTGCGGTGGACTTTTAGCGCCTTCTTTAGAAAAGCGACCTTATTACATCCTTTTTGAAGTAGCACCAATTATCTTGGCGATAGCCTCCTCGCGAACATTATTGAACACTTCTTATCACCGCGAGCTTTATCTTAATTGACTAGCGTATAATATGAGCGTACACTTCTCAGTTTCTAAAACTCCAGTTATTTCCGGCTTGGGCGGAAAGCGGTCTGCCTAGCGATGTTTGTCTCTAGCTTGTACATTGACAGTCATTTGAGAGTTGTCTCTGAAATTTATATATTCTGTGTTAATTAGTAGTGCGATAATTTACTGTAATCGTTCTACTGTAAATAACGGTGCTGATAGCACAAGGTGACAGTAGTGTGATTCTTCATAATGTCCTCTACTTTAATGATTTAAGCTCAGGTAAATTGTGTGCCAACAAGCTTAACAGAGCTATTTGACTTATAGCTACTACTATTACTACTACTACTACTCTTATTGTCGTTCTAGTTGTCTGTTGATTGTGTTGAGCAATACTTGAAATTACGTGTAAAAGATTTCCGCAGAACGGTTTATCATAAACTGCATATTGCAAAATGTCTGGGTAAACGTATGATAGCACAGAGCTTTAGCTGTTGATTAAATTCGAGTAGTCTAATAAAACAAGTGTTAATGTTATACGTAGTCACCGTGACGTCCGCGGCACCCAAGACGATGATAGAGGCGGCTGCTGAGCGGGTAGGCATCGCCTACCCGCGTACGGTACGATGGAGAACATTGGAGCCGGAATGGATGACAACGGAGTCGGAATGGACGACAGCGGGGACGGAACGGACGACGCGCGACGCCGGTATGGACGACAGGGGCGCCCACTCAGACGACCCCGGGGGCGCCCACTCAGACGACCACGGGGCGCCCACTCAGACGACCACGGGGGCGCCCACTCAGACGACCACGGGGGCGCCCACTCAGACGACCACGGGGACGGACACCGCCAACACGTCTGTGGAACCAACGACCGCGAGATTATCGAAAGAACGCGGTGAATTTTCTGAGCGAGTGTCTTGGCAATTTGAAGGACCGGACCGACGTGCTGCCTTTGCGGCTAAAAATTTCGCATCTTTTCGCCGAGAAAGCCGAGGAAGTGATTTGACTCATGCGGGCAAGCAGCGACCGCGACGATCGGAAGAGTAGAGAGCGTGTACATCGGCAAAGATAAACAGCACAGATAAACAGGACAATAAACAGTAAACGTGTTAGAAAGCACAAGCCGGCCTCCTCTCAGAGTACTACATAAGTACCAGTCACGACTGCGTAACCCGTTAGCAATCGTAAACGCTCAGCAAGACACGCTGTCTGTCGACACATGCTGAAAATATCCATAGGCAAGCGCGAGAATAAAGAATAAAACCTCAGAGAGACTGCACAAAGAACAGGGTTATAGTATAACGAGAAAATTGATCAGGACCCATTACTGCTATGTGGGAGACGCAGTATTTGTGCAACAACTCACTCAAACCACCAAAGAGTCCATTCAAGTTGAAGTTAATTTTCATGTTGATGTACTCCGCAAGGTCACCGCCTTACGAATGATGCAAACTAATTAAAAGTTTTGTACGCGGGGACATAGTCTATTCAAATTGTCCACTCAAGTGAGCTGCCCAAGAAGCCCTGGCAGTCTTTCCTGATTTAAAACTGAGGCCTACTTGCATTCCGCATTATTTACAGCAGCGAGGTGACGCTCATCTACCTTACTCTCCTCCAGTCAGTTGCAACCTGTATTCTATTCTTACCACTATGTGACGAGTTTGCATATCTACCAGGGCTTACTTATGGATGTACAGAGCGATTTTATTGCCTGAAGCTCAGAGCATATATATATATATATATATATATATATATATATATATATATATATATATATATATCTGTGGTTATTCCAACTCTCACCTTTCTCCGTAACGAGCCAGTTTGTCTGTTATTGGAAGTACCCGAATTCGGTTTATCAAGGTCGTGTTTTCGTTGCTACGTACTCCAGGGGGGATCCAGTATTGTACATATAGTATACAACGTCTTTATCACTGAGTATTAGTTAGCCTCTCTCAGCTCTCTGCTCCTGTAGAATATGAGTTTTATTTAGAATTAAAACCAACCTCCTTAAAAAATGTTTTTAATTCTAGATGTGTGCCTCATGCCGTGTTAGCTAGTATATATACATATAGTTTTAGACTAAGCGGACTGGATATTCCTCGGTCGGCGTACGACCCCAGCACAACGTCTTCGGTAATTATTTCGAACGGCAGGGAACAAGCTTTTTTCGGATTTATATATGCGAAAATATCGGAATATATAGGACGCTATTTGCGCTGTTGTGGTTTCCGATTTCGAACCTCTTCTGCCCTTTATCGTAGTAAATGCTACATTTAATGTGGGCTTTTTCTAAAAGAAAATCGCAGAGAATAATCGAGCACGAAACCCAAGTAACCTAGAAAACACGCCACTAACCCCACATCCGGTACCTCGACGCTGTGATTAACCACACCACAGGCCAGGTGGGTATTGTGCTAAAGCCCTTTGCACACCTAATCCATTGGACTATGGCCAAGTTTCGAGCGTTGAAATATCCTTGGAGGAATGTGCCCGTAAAAGCGTTCGACTCTTTGACAGCCTACCACAACCTTATAAGCTCTCGGCAAGTGCAGCCGTCAGCCGTTTTGGCTCAACGGTGGCCCCATTCACAGAGCACGGTATACAGGATAAACAGTCGTTTACCGAAGTCTATATTATACAAAGTAGGGCTAGCTTTCTGCAGATTACTTAACAAGTTCACCACTCGTCAATCAGATTGCTTCAAACTCGTCTTTTGTGGAAAACTTTAGAGGGAGGCATGTCTTGCCTTGAAAAGAATTTGGACTACTGGGAGCTAAAGTTCGCGACTGATCATAAAATGGTCAAGTTCACCATAACTCGCGGTCCGACTACGCCTGAGACACGCACTGACTGGTGGGACTACGGTAAAGGTGACTACGAAGGGATGATCACAAATCTGATTGCGACTGACTGGACTAATTTTTTTGTCGCCTGTCCCGACGTAGATAAAATAGATAGCATGTATAATACATTTGTGGGCTACATGCATTTCCTGCTTGAAATATTTGTACCTCGGAGAACTTTGGATACCGAGAGTAGACTAAGCTTCGAAATCCAACGGACCACCCGACAGTTAAACAACGCTACGCCGGAGCGAGAGCCTGCATTGCAGAAAAAGCTACAGAGGATGCTCCATAGAAAACGGATCATTGAAGAGAGCAGTGTTGCTCAGTCTGCCGCCCCCAGCGCTGTCCACAGGTATGTTCAAAAACGTATGAAAATCAAGGACACCCTGGCCTCAATTAAGCGACTAGACGGATCTACTACCACTGATGACCATGAGAAAGCTGAAATTCTCAGAAATGTATTTGCCGCAACCTAACCAACACATGCCGAACTGCTATCACAAAACACTCACCCTGCTCTCCTTTTACACGAGCCCTCTAGCGTGCAGGTGGTGAACAACGTCGACTCTTCTCCGGAGAACCTCGAACGGCATCTGCGCGGATCGGCCAACAAGCGTGGCGCCACTCCCGACGGTATCTCGGCCATCGTGTATAAGAGGTGTGACTATGATGTATGTGTGCCACTTTCGATTATCTTCCGCCGGTCCCTCGAAGAGGAAACCGTACCTAATCTCTTTAAATATGCCATCGTCTGTCCTGAGCATAAGCGCGGCGATAAAAGCGACCCTTATAATAAAAGGCCCGTCTCGCTGACCTCCGTGCCTTGCAAACTTTTTGAGAAGGTCATAGCAGAGGAGATTTACAGGAACGCAAATGCGCAAGGTCTAATTTCGAGGGAACAATTCGCATATCGTCCGGCTCATTCTGCTCTCCTACAGTTACTAGAGACTCAAAATGATTGGGCCCTCTTCATAAATGATGGACGACCGTTTGACTGCGTTTATTTCGATTTTAAATCTGCTTTCGAGAGTATCACTCACTCTCAGCTACTCAAAGTCCTTCCGCAGTATGGAGTGGGTAGTCGAATTGGATTAAGGCTTTCTTAAGTGATAGACTCTTTAGGGTAAGAGTTAACGACTGCCTGTCATCTACGGCTCAGGTAACCTCGAGCTGTCCGCAGGGTACCATTCTCGGCCCTTTAATGTACATACTGTATACCGACTCATTGAAGCATGTAAACCTCCAATCGTTCATGTAAATTTGTATGCTGATGACGTCAAAATGTATATACCCGTAGGTGATCGAAGCAAAATAGTAACTTTTCAAGAGACGCTAGACAAATTTTTAGAATGGTGTAATGGTCTCGATCTTAAACTATCTGTTAATAAATGTGCTGTGCTACACTTTGGACATAACAATCCTGCACACAAATACACCCTAGGCTCTGAAGAACTAACTAATTAAAAGGCGATCAGAGACTTGGGAATACTGACATCTGACACATTGAACTATACACCTCATATACCTGAAGTAGTTACGGCTGCCACAAGAAGACTAAACTGGATATTGCGCTCGTTTGTTATTAAAGACGCTTGCCTGTATGTCAGACTGTATAAGCAATATGTTCTCTCGGTCTTATTATGCGCTTCCCCCGTATGGCATCAAGGATTCACATGTGATGAGAAGATTCTGGCCACAGTTCATAAAAAGTTCCTAAGACATGTTGCCTACCGCTGCAACATTAGCAGGAATAATGTTGAGTGCGTGGACATAGCCGTTATATTAGATAATATTGACAGATGTACGTTTACAAGCATATGTAAGCAGCCTGATAGATTCAACAAGTTATTTGAAGTCATGGCGACGATAACTCGCTCTGGTGTAAACATTCAGGCTAAAGCTGTAGCCAGGAAAGAAATCGTAAATAGAATGTTCGCGTGGCGCACAGCCCGCAAGTGCAATCATGTACAGCCAAACATCTAAATCGCCGGATGGCGCGTTTGTTATCAAGTCTCGAGAATCTTAAATAAAGCCCCCCTGCCAAAGGGTGTGTAAATAAATAAGGATTGGAGATTGCAGACGACATCGTTCTACCTGACCAAAGTAATGAGATCTGGCAGCTGGAAGATATTGAGTTATGAAAATTGTCATCGCATCACTAAATTCACAGTGAACGCAGTTTCAAACAAAACTGTACTTACGAGTAGAATCTAATTACGTATCGTCGAAATCAAAATATAGGCTCTGCGAGCAGTGATGCGACTTGTACTACCGGCAGCAAAGCCTTAAAGCGACGAACAAGTACGAATAAAGTTATATTTAGCGCGTGCGTAGTGTCAGCTAAACCTTGTTTAATAAAAGAACTTGGGCTACTAATACTACTATTACTAGTAGTTTGTTAGTTGGAGTGCTGTGTAAACGTATTATTCTGTAGTACGTCGCGTTTTCGTTTGCTGTTATATATATATATATATATTTTTTTATATATATATTATTTTGTATATATTCTTTTTTTGGGACCGTCTTCTTCAATGGCAAATTTATTTAAATTCAGTAATTTCTCATTGAGCTTAAACTGTCCATAATTACACAATTTAAACAATTGTAACCATTGCGGGTATTTTGCAGAAAAGGCTATTACCCGTGTCTGAATATATATCAGTGCTGCGTACACGGGCTTTCAGCTTTAAGAACTATACGACTATATTGTTAGAACACACATAACATATCATAAACAAAACGCACACACAAAAAATAATGTATATACATATATAGGAATTACTTGTAGCCTACCACGCTGCACTCGTAACGAACTCTCGCATCGTATGCGCGTGCTCTGTTAGACATTCTAGAGCAGCGTCTGGGACGTAGGTGGAATAAATCACTCAAGGCGCACTCTGGAGAGCGCCGGGGGGGGGGGGGGGGGGAGGGGTGACAACGCGGGACAAACAGCAACAACCAACGGCATCAGCAGCCAGCAGCCGCGATAAGAAGTGATTCAGTGGCACATGGGAACTAGCGTGGGTGGATTACGTTAGGCAACGTAAGGCCGTTGCAGAATGTGGCTGAATGATTGGAGCACTGAAAGGCAGGCACAGCACGAGCGCAACACGACAACGAGTCTTTCGGCGACCGATCTCAAACTTCGCCAGAAGAGCGTGCTGAGCAGAGCAGAGCAGACGACGGTAGTGCATCACCATCATCGTCATCATCACCATCACCATGTCTTCTACGCAGCAGACGTGGCTGCTTCTGCTTGGCCTATGTGTAGCCTCGCTACAATTGGGTATGTAGAACGTCGTCTGTCTTACAGGCTTCTTCGGCTCGGGCTGCTATCGGGAGCTAACTTGTGTCGTTCTGTGCGCTGACAGACTAGTTTGTCCTAGTTTGTCCTGTTTTGTCACATCACGGACGGTAAGTGTTCACATCAGACGGCCGGCTGGCCAGCCACATAGCCTCATGCTGGGCAAAAGACCTCGAGAGACCTTGGCTCATCCAGAGAAGCCCCGGGACAGAACGCGTAGAAGGTGGCGACGCTACGTATTCCACGTCGCAAGTGCACACTAGAGAGAAAAGGAGATTACCAGTCAGGGTCTTTGCTCGGAGCTGTACTCCGTACCGTGGCTTCGTGCCGTGCTTTGCGGAGTTTTTATCTTCTTTGCAAAATGCAAGTTACCACCAATAGTGTTCCATGCTGATTGATGATGATCCGCTTGTCGACAGGTGAACAAGCGTATTTGGCACGATATGTTGACCTTAGCGAAAATAATAGCGTAGACTCCTCAGTTGCCACAGCTTCAGTTATTTCTGGTCTGGTAGTTTGATGACGGGTGATAGTCTGTCCCGCCTCTAGTTAGTAAGTCATTGACAGCCACTCGAAAGTAGTCTATATTATTACAAACGGGCCCCGTTAGTAATACAAACTAAGCAAACCTACGCTCATCGGCTGTTTTCACAAAACCCGTTAAAACGAATGTTTGGTGTTACCGCTGTAAATGTAACAGCATTCCAGCGTAAAAGTAAATGACAATGTTAATAATTTGCAGTAGCAGTTTTTTCTTGTTATCTTGATTGTCGTTTCCCTCAATGTCATTAATTAAACTAAATGTACCTATACGTCAACTAAATAGGCATTAGTAGCCTATTGATAGTGTTGATAATGATCCAAATGGAACAATTCGGCAGAACGATTTGTCATAAAACAGAATATTGCGCTACAATCTACATAGATAGAGGCGTTTAATCATGTAAATCAACTCCAATCTTTTACAATGAGTAATTTGCGATGGTGTGACGGCAGTTTGTGGTTCTCCATAGGTGCTCCCATAATTATATGACTTAAGCTTTGACAAGCTATTTAACACATGGCTTACTTCTACAAGTAGCAGGAATATTGCAAAACAACAACACCTAGATTGCGTCCGTGTACGGCTTTAGCTGTTGACCAAGTTTGTATATTCTAATCTTACGTTGAGTAAGTGTAGCATGTTTTATCGTATTACTGTTATATGTTATGAAAACACCGACCCGCATGTGGAATCAACGTCGACAACGGGGGCGACCACCTTCACGTCGATGGCACCAGTGACGACAACGGAGGCGGCCACTAACACGACATCGGGGGCGGACACTAACACGACACCGGAGGCGGCCACTAACTCGACATCGGGGGCGGCCACTAACTCGACACCGGAGGCGGCCACTAACTCGACACCGGAGGCGGCCACTAACTCGACATCGGGGGCGGACACTAACTCGACACCGGAGGCGGACACTAGCGCGACACCGGAGGCGACCACTAACACGACATCGGGGGCGGACACTAACTCGACATCGGGGGCGGACACTAACTCGACACCGGAGGCGACCACTAACACGACATCGGGGGCGGACACTAGCGCGACACAGGAGGCGGCCACTAACTCGCATCGGGGCGGCCACTAACTCGACACCGGAGGCGGCCACTAACTCGACATCGGGGGCGGCCACTAACTCGAAACCGGAGACGGACACTAACTCGAGACCGGAGGCGGACACTAACTCGACACCGGAGGCGGCCACTAATTCGACATCGGGGGCGGCCACTAACTCGACACCGGAGGCGGCCACTAACTCGACATCGGGGGCGGACACTAACACGACATCGGGGGCGGACACTAACTCGACATCGGGGGCGGACACTAACTCGACATCGGGGGCGGACACTAACTCGACACGGAGGCGGCCACTAATTCGACATCGGGGGCGGCCACTAACTCGACACCGGAGGCGGCCACTAACTCGACATCGGGGGCGGACACTAACACGACATCGGGGGCGGACACTAACTCGACATCGGGGGCGGACACTAACTCGACATCGGGGGCGGACACTAACTCGACACCGGAGGCGGCCACTAATTCGACATCGGGGGCGGCCACTAACTCGACACCGGAGGCGGCCACTAACTCGACATCGGGGGCGGACACTAACACGACATCGGGGCGGACACTAACTCGACATCGGGGGCGGACACTAACTCGACATCGGGGGCGGACACTAACTCGACACCGGAGGCGACCACTAACACGACATCGGGGGCGGACACTAGCGCGACACAGGAGGCGGCCACTAACTCGGCATCGGGGGCGGCCACTAACTCGACACCGGAGGCGGCCACTAACTCGACATCGGGGCGGCCACTAACTCGAAACCGGAGACGGACACTAACTCGAGACCGGAGGCGGACACTAACTCGACACCGGAGGCGGCCACTAATTCGACATCGGGGGCGGCCACTAACTCGACACCGGAGGCGGACACTAACTCGACACCGGAGGCGATCACTAACACGACATCGGGGGCGGATACTAACACGACATCGGGGGCGGACACTAACTCGACATCGAGGGCGGACACTAACACGACATCGGGGGCGGACACTAACTCGACATCGGGGGCGGACACTAACTCGACATCGGGGGCGGACACTAACTCGACATCGGGGGCGGACACTAACTCGACATCGGGGGCGGACACTAACACGACATCGGGGGCGGACACTAACACGACATCGGGGGCGGACACTAACTCGACATCGGGGGCGGACACTAACTCGACACTGAGGCGACCACTAACACGACATCGGGGGCGGACACTAACCACGACCTCGGAGACGGACACTAACTCGACATCGAGGGCGGACACTAACACGACATCGGGGGCGGCCACTAACTCGACACCGGAGGCGGTCACTAACTCGACACCGGAGGTGGCCACTAACTCGACACCGGAGGTGGCCACTAACTCGACACCGGGGGCGGACACTAGCGCGACACCGGGGGCGGACACTAACACGACATCGGGGGCGGACACTAACTCGACACCGGAGGCGACGACTAACACGACATCGGGGGCGGACACTAGCGCGACATCGGGGGCGGACACTAACAGGACATCGGGGGCGGACACTAACAGGACATCGGGGGCGGACACTAACAGGACATCGGGGGCGGACACTAACTCGACAACGGGGGCCTCTTCAGAGACGACCACGGTAACGGCCTCAGACACGACAACGGGGGCGGACACCAACGCGTCTGTCCCAATGCCAACGACCACAAACAAAATACCAGTATGTCACGCTTGTTTTTTAGCACTATTTATTGAGTAGTATATAGGTTTTTAGACTATATAATTGCATGTGAATTGGCTTGTGCGAATACTTGTGCCAGGTGAAAAGCCTGTTCAAGCATATACTGTTGTTATTGATTTACGCCCGCCAAAGTCAAGCTTTTGATCGGAACACGATACCCTTTTTGATCAAGAGAGTTCGAAGTTATTGCTGGTGCGACTGCAGGCCGATCGTCACAGTGCGACTGAGCATGCAATGCGTTCTTGAACTTGTTGTGTTTGCAGACGCTGCAGAGTGTTCTTTTGATGCTGCATCTGAATGTTCCTCAAGTTTTAACTTCTACAATACGATGCCTTGACTTGTAAAAAAATACATTAGACATTGTTAAATGCCCCATTATACAATTTTCTACATATATTTAAATGCGCACAAATAGCAGAACCTTCAGGTGGGGCAGTGTGAACCGGGAAACTATGGGCAATCCATGTACAACATGTTTGTTGTCTGTTGGCTCTAATTTGATTTGAACACAAAGGTGCAGTTGTTATCCAAATACTCAAAGATAAACACGAATATGAACATTTATTGTTGGTTATTTACACGTTGGCGCTTGCTATATCGATAGGCAGCTGCACGCTAGATAAGAGCAATCATAGGCACGCACAAATCTAGATAAAACCACAGATACTGATTTTACTAAAGAGACTAAATATTCGTGCTAATAGCAGCACAATTATGTGATATGCATGTCCAAAAAGTGTAAATATTGTTTAGTTTTAAATTCGTTTTCAAGGAACTAACAATTAAACTATACTTTCAGACTTATACGCCAATCGCACTTGCTGCGGCCACCGGAGTGTTCGCTACGTCTATTGTCGCCGTGGTTGTACTCTACGTACGAAAGGTATGGGGGATATGTACTCTGATACCCCCCCCCCCCCCCCATTTAAATCCCGCCGTTCAAATTTAAGACAATTAATTCCGAGTGTGCATCTTTGCAATTTCTGCAGGGCCGCGCGGCATTCGTGCCATCACAAGATAGCCTCGAAAACGTTTGCTTGCAGACTAACACAACAAGCATGTATGGTGTTCTCTATCTGCCTGCGTGGATACTTGTTAATCCACGTTACATAAGGGGTTTGAGAAAGTCATACTTCTGACACGATACGATGCGTCTTTCAGGATCGACCTATCCAGAGCAGATTGGACGCATAATGTGTTGCACCTTCCTCCGCCTCAGCAAATCTGTGAACACTCTTGGCCGTGACTCCTATTGGCAGTAACATCGCCTTGATGTGGAACTTCATTCAGCAGCTAAGAATCCGCAGCTAAGGCAGGAACTTCTTTTCCATCGGGTTTCGCACAGACTCTGGAGCTAAACCAAAAGCTTCGCAAATTAGTCGAAACATCGATGAATGAGCGATACTTCATACAGTCGAATTGCTGGAGCAAACGCGTGTTTTTGTTTTACGAATAGATAATTAGCTGCTATTCCATCGACACGAAAACGAAATAGATCCGCTGTCGCAACTACTAATCTCATATCACAACATAATGCAGGCAACGCGATATACAAAATGAGGTTCCTGCGTAAACATCTTACGAGCCTATTGGATGCACTTATGAACAGAGTATCAGGTTCATTATGTATGATAGAGCACCAACATAGTTTTGTAAATAAATTTACAACTTGCTCGTTCGTCGGCTCTTAGCTGACGGCAAGCTGACGGGGTTCGTCTTTTTCTTGTACTTCTAGCCGTGAAAAACGCGTTTAGCAATGCGAACTAGGCATTAAGCCTAAGAGCACAAGAGAAACAAGATATATCCAGCGTAGCTTCCGCATGCAATCGTTTCACAGATGGACAGACGAAATGCAGGTACGCTATAAGGCTTTGTGGTAGAACCGACCTTGTGAAACCTAGAGTACGACGGCGTGCCAGATATGAGCAGGGCTCGCAGGATTATTCTCCGTTGACTATACCAGACAGACGACCTAACAAAGGTCGGTCACCCCCCAAAGACAGAAAGCTGCTGGATGCCCGGGCAAACTCTGAGTTCGAACGGGCCAACCAGATCTAGCTTGCTCGAAACTTGTGCGGCACAGCGCATGATGACAATAAAACAGCCAAAACGATCCACGCTCCTGAATAAAACTGGTGCAGTGGTTTTACACCAGAATCAGACGCTTAGAAATGACGATCCAGGACCAATGACTCTAGAGACGGCAGGTTGATCAGACTAGAGGGAAACGGAATTCGGGTGCAACTTCTTCATCCAGTATCTAGGGTCTAGAGACGAGGTAGATAATCCCGGGCAAAGGAAAGTGGTACCGATATGAGTGTGTAGCATCGATGCACTTCGTAACTCAAGTTCTCACCGATCGTGGCAGTATCTACACCTATATGGCGAAGATTGGGAAGATTCATCAAGTCGATGTTTTTCCTCCTGTACGGCACCGGCGAGTCTGAAGACGTACGAGGTGTGTTCAAAAAGTATCGCGACTTTTGTGTTTTTTCAAAAATTATTCATTTATGAATATCTATTTTGTCCCCTTCAAAGTAATCCCCATGAGATATTATACACTTGTGCCAACGGTTTTTCCAATCTTCGAAGCACTTCAAAAAAACATTTTTTTTTATCTTGTTCAGCTCTTTCTTCGATGCCGTCTTTATCTCGTCAAGCGTAGCGTAACGTCGTCCTTTCATGGGCCTCTTCAGTTTAGGGAACAAGAAAAAGTCACAGGGGGCCAGATCTGGGGAATACGGTGGCTGCGGCATCATTAGTGTGTTGTTTTTGGCCAAAAACTCGCGCACAAGCAACGATGTGTGAGCAGGGGCGTTATCGTGGTGCAAAAGCCAATTTTTGTTCTTCCACAAATCCGGGCGTTTCTGGCGGATTGCTTCGCGCAAATTGCGCATAACTTGCAGGTAATATTCCTTATTGACCGTTCTACCCTGTGGCAAGAACTCATGATGCACCACGCCCCTGCAATCGAAGAAAACTGTCAGCAAAACTTTCACATTCGACCGAACTTGGCGCGCTTTTTTCGGTCTTGGTTCGTGCGGCAGCTTCCATTGAGATGATTGAGCTTTGGTTTCCACGTCATAACCATAAACCCACAATTCGTCACCAGCTATGACCCTCTGGAGCAAATTTGGGTCGTCGCGGACAGAGTCCAACATCTCATTAGCAATGTTCATGCGATGCTGTTTTTGGTCGCAATTGAGCAATTTTGGTACGAATTTCGCGGCGACCCGTCTCATGCCCAAATCATTGATAAAAATCGAATGGCACGAGCCAATCGATATGTTTAGGTCCTCAGCAACTTCTCTAACGGTGATTCGACGATTGGCCAATACCATTTTCTCCACTTCATTAATTTTTTCGTCTGTTGTTGAAGTGCTCGGGCGTCCGGCACGCTCTTCGTCGTTCACATCTTCTCGGCCTTCTGAGAACATTTTGTACCACCGATAAACGTTGCTTCGGTCCAAGGTAGCTTCTCCGTATGCCACAGTCAACATTCGGAATGCATCCGCGCACTTAATTTCGTTTTTCACACAAAATTTGATACAGGTTCTTTGATCCATTTTTTTGAATAGGTAAAAAACTGTGATGCAAACCGACTTGAGAAAGGTCAACGGTAACGCGCCGTAAATGTGCTGGTACAAGTAAACCACAAAAACGTTTGTTGTATGTTAAAAGAAGAGCTGTATGTTAGAAGTGCTAAAGACAGGAAACGGCCAGATAGACAACAAACTACACTGTTCAGATTCGGCAAATAGTTAACGCGTCCCTGTACAAAGTGATTGACCATTGATTGGAAGTTCAGCGCGTGATTTCTGTTGATATTACACTTCCCGCATTGTTTGCAGACACACTTGCCTATTGAGTAGAATTTTCCTTTCAGACAAAGGCTGATAGCCACGCTATGTTTGAGTGTGTGAACCCGACACTATCTAATACTCACTGCCAGCTACGCAAGTGCTGCACGCATTCCCCTCGAGTCATGCTAAGTTATTCTGCATAGTAACTCTTTGTGTTTTCGTAGAGCCGTCTGCCATTTATCAGAGCAGAATGTTGGTTCCTTCCTAGTGAAGTTATGGATAATGAAGTTTATTTTTTTCTTCTCTTACTCACAGTAGTGATCTAATGTAGTTTGCAGCCCACCTAACCTGAGTTTTTGAAAGGTTCGTTCACCGCATAGGCGCAGTGCAAAGTGGCAGACGATTTCCTAGGTAACCTTACAGCTTTATGCATAATGGTCCACGACACCACAATGGGTTTTACCGTCTGGAGCTCTCTTTCAAAAGTCATTGTTGCACTACCTACAAAAAAAACTTCGTTTTTGTTGCCTCTTTGTCCATACTTGATATTTGGTCGGTTATTATATAATAATATATATATATATATATATATAATTAATTCTGGTTGTCAGTTATTGGTTTCGACTAGAAGCTTTCGAGGTTGAGGTAGCAGCTTCGCCGCTTTGCCAAACCCTTAGCACAGTTAACAAAGACTGCATTATGATGACTGGCATTTGGGGTGTGCCACAAATGGCTCAATTTATGATCGGAGGACATGGTTTGTATTACGGGTTCCTCGGCCGCTCCTAAAGCCGAATTACTCCAGCAAACGGACCTGTCCACCCACGTGCTCACTCCACTGAAAATGTACTTCAATGTGCACTCGGACACTAGAGACTCGGATTTGTTTGTGGATCCTGCTTATCATCACTCCAAAATACACATTCATGACTTCCTGCTCAGGACTGCAGCAACACTATTGATCCGGGCCACATCCCCGACATCGAATCTTTCAACTTTACAGGTGACGAAGTCGTGAATCAACAGGTTGATGCTGCTGCTTTATTTGTGACTTAAATATGTACAGTCTTTGCGTGCGTTCGCGTATCTCACAGCAAAATTTTGCTGTCTCGTCTTTTTTGAACCACATCTAACACGTTGCCATCAGCTTCCTCCGTTGTGGGTTGTGTTCATCTGCTTTCTCTCCGTTGTGCTTCCGCATTTCTCGCGTTGCGTCGCCTCTCCCCACGTTAATGTTGTCACTTAGGGCGAAAACTAACGGCTTTCGGTAGCAGTTAGAGCTGTTCCGTATAATTGCTTCTATTTTGGCAATCCACTTCTGGATTTTCGAGTGTATTTTCCTCAGCTTTACAAAGCTCTACGGTAACTGTATAAGACCTGGTTCAACGGCGCTCTCTTTCTCAACAAAACTTTCCGATGATTCCAGCTGGATAGTAACTCGAGGAGTAGGGCAGTGTGTATTCTAGTCTCAGCCCGTCTAAATGTTATACCTGTACCATGCGATATACCCGGTGAACACACCGCAGTTGATCTGCTTGCTCCTCGCGACAATTTCGTCTTTCCTGTTTCTATGTACCGATGTCCGGTGATAGTCTCTGTAGCGCGCAACATGTCGCACCGAATACTGCGACACTATCAACTTCCATTGTCACTTTGACGGACCCGTGACTATTACTGGCAATTTGGCAAAGATCGCGGTCGACTGAAAAGTGTGTTGCGGAAAAACTGTGAAAGAAGTGCGACTCTTTTCATCGCGTTTCACTAACCGCAACGGAGTTGTGAGACCTCCGGATACCGGCATTTATATGAAGACCGTTTCAAATAGCACAGCCCCTGAGGTTACTTACTGAGCGACAACGCAGAGCGACATACTATGGAATATCAAAAGACCACCTGTGACGCGACCTGACGCCTCTGAACTTTTACCCCCCTTGTGGCGCGACCTGATGCCTCTGAACTTTTTCAAAATGCAAAGTGTTTAACGGTAAGCTCGCCACAATTGACGGGCCAATGAAAAAAATCGGCGGGAAATTTGGAAAATGCCACCTTTTTGACATCATCTTCCAGACAGAACGGCGTATGAGGCACATTTTATAAAACATTTTTTGATCGTGTCTAGTGTACTTTGTCTTTTGTCAATTGTATTAACACCCGGGCTAGGTAAATGTGTTTAGGTTACATCAAAGTCTTTCGACACAACCATCAATCGAGCGTTTTGCTAAATTTATGGTTGGACCAAATCGCCGGACGTATCGCGGCGCTGTATCTATGACATTTGCTGCCGCATTGTCTGCATCGACATCTGTCCCGTGGCTCATAAAACCCTCCATGCTGCACAGAACGTGATGAAATCCGTGGTCTGCAAAGGACATAGTTAGATGTGGATTTTTCATTCCGCTAGCCCTCCACCCAGTACTCCTCATTGCGGCTATCCCATACATCTCTATGTCCACCCCCTTATCTTTTAAGCCTAGCTAAATCCCTCAAGTGCCTTTTGCCGTTACTCAAAAGTAATCACCAGAGGTTTAAGCACAACTATACAACTGTTTCAGGAGCCTCCGAATTCCCTGCTCCCGGAATTCCTACGGCTGTCACAAAATCCAGTCCCCCACTGTGTCCCCTTCATCGTCCGCGTTGAAGCGCCTCTTTTTGAGATGCTTGTTAGCAGACCAAACTGATAGAAGTCGCAAACGACACCTCCGGGCTGTAGCACGGATGCTCAAGCGGCTCCCATTTCAAGTGGCCAAGACACACACATTGTTAACAAGCACAACTACCGGTTTAACCCGGTCGCGCTCGAAACGATGGGAGGCTCGGGTCTTCTTACGACACGATTACTTCCTGCGATCGTATTCCAGCTGGGAGTGCTTTCTCGTGAAAAACGAGCTGACGCCTTTCAACGATAGAAGTTGTCCAACGCGGGAACGCCGCGGTTGTCTTTTCAATTTATAGATTGACCGGACGTTTTGAGTAATATATATATATATATATATATATATATATATATAAAGTGCGTTGCAAAAAAATTAGCAACTGTTTTTTGGTGATAATTTCGGCTTGATTTATTTGAATGGCTTGAATTTTAAGGGCATGATGTACACGGCGAACCACGAGTATGATGTTAATTTCGTTGCAATCTCACAATCGGTTCATACAAAGAAATAAAGTGAATAAAAAATAGTGTTGGCAAAATATTAGCAACAATAACGCCTTACGGAGTATTCGATTCTTAGCAGGGCTGTATGACTTATTTGATACTACATATTCTACTCTAGAAACGGGTTTTTCGTCCCTTCTTCTGAATCAAATCGTAAACTCGGTCTTTCATGGAGTTAATGAGCTGTTGTAAGTACGAAAGTGGAATATCAGTCCATGCTTGCTGGACAGCTTTTTTGAGGTCCGACAAATTATCACATTGTCGACCATTTGCGTAAATCTGCTTCACCAAATGTCCCCAAAGATTTTCGATGGGATTCAGGTCTGGCCTCAATGCCGGCCAGACAAAAAGCGGCACTCCTTGTTCTTGAAAAAATGCCACAGTGCTAGTTGAGGTATGAAACGTAGCGTTATCTTGTTGAAAAACTCTGTCAGGTGCCCCAATTCTTCTGAAATGGGCTTTCAACTAGGAACCGACGATACGCTAGTACTTGTCGGAATTGTTTCGGTCCACAATCGCGACTAGATCAGACTTCCCAATATATCCAGACGCGCCCCAATATTTCCACAGAACCACCACCGGCCACACGTTTCGAGAACCATTTAGGTTCCTTCCGTAGGTCATGTAAATAGTACAGACAGCCGTCAGCGCCATCGAGATTAAATTTCCCATCCGAATAGACGATGTTTTTCTACTCGTTATCCCAAGTTTAATATCTTCGCGAAAATTCACGCCGCGCGACAATATGCTTCGGTTGCAGTCGCGGCATAAGCTTCCTCTTCGCGTATCGCACGTTTTTGTCAGAACTCAACACTCGGTACCATCTGGACCGGTGCACTGGTACTTCAAAAGTGGTCCTGATCCTGGAAGAAGACATTTAGTCGTGAGTAGTAGCCAACTGGATGATCCTACGCCGATCTCGAATAGTCAAAACTGGCTTACGCCCACAGTTAGATCTGCACCTTTGGTTCACTCCAGGGTGTAAGAACCTGCTGATGGTGCTCTTATGCCGTCCTAATTTGGTTGCTAAAGCAGTTACTGTATGACCGAGCTCAGCATATGCTTCAGTTCTTGTCTTTTCGTTATCCGAGAAATTCTTTGTTCGACCCATGGTTTAAACATAAGCTTCGTCACTAGTTCGGAACAACGACTGAGTTGTAGAATATTTTGCAGCTATAGAACGATTGATTTTGCTAAACCATTTAATCCCCGGGATCGTATATCAGCTGTAGTGTCGACTATCCTTTACAAACAAGAGCTGTGTTGTTAGCATGTTATTGTTGCTAATATTTTGCAACACTGTTTTTTCACACTCGTTTATTATCTGTATGAACCGATTGTGAGATTGAGCGATTAGCACCATACTCGTGGTTCGTCATGTGCATCATGCCTTTAAATGTTCAAGCCATTAGAATAAATCAAGCCAAAATTATCACCAAAAAAACATGAGTTGCTAATTTTTTTCAACGCACTTTATATATTATATATTAGACACCAACAAAGCAGACTAGACGAGTAGCAGACACAGTAGCCGATGACTGCGTATTAAGTTCGAGCATCTATCTACAAACTACTGGACCTCAGACCCAACTCGAATTCGTTATGTGTCGAAAACGTCCGTTCGAGCATGTCTATCCATTGAGCCACCTCCAAAATCGCACACGTCTCAACAGTAAGGATTACGTAAACTTTAGAGTATTAACCCAACCATATGGTGGAACTAACCCTTCAAAATGGTCGACTCAGCTAGAACTTGATGTGTTGATTGCAACACGGGACGGCTCAGTGTGTTAGGTTTGTGCAATCAACGCATCATTCAGGTATTTGGCTGATCTGAAATAACGCTCACAGAGCTCGGCTTTTAGAAAGCAGCATTGTTAGCTCAAAGGAAGGTAGTGAACTATTATGTTGTATACACGGCGGGGGCTTGGACATAACGTCATAGCGGCGGTGTATTAGAGTGGTCACGAACGAAAGCTTAATTAGACACGCGGTCTTCGGGGCACTTCGAAAGGAGGCCAATCCGCCGAAGGGCCCACCAATATACGCGACGGGTCGACATATACAATCCAATACAACCTCTCTCTCTAAAAAAAACCTTCCCCCTCCCATACATGAGAGGATGTAAGGTTTTTAGTGGGTAAACCCAGACCATCGGGGAGTCCCACACTACCCAGACCACCAGGTGTATCTTATTCGACCCAGGCCTGCCATTTACTGAGTGTGCGTAATGCATTTTTCCTGAACCTCTCAAAAAAAAAAACTGCCCCCCAGTACAATCCAGTACAACGCGCGACGGCTAGCAGTCGACACGCCGCCGCCGCTGCTGCTGCGTTGTATTGGATTGTGTATTGGGTGTCGAGCCTGGGCTTTCGAACAGCTGTGGAGAAAGCGCTGATGGAACGTGAACGAAAAGTTCGCACATATGTGCTAAGCCAGTTGTAGTTACTGCGCCGCACGTGTTCGCGTGTCGCAATCGCTTTTGGCGGTTTGTGACCCGACTTGAAGGCAGCACTCGGCCGGCAAGTAGTGAGTATGATTAACTGTTGCAGTGGGGACGTAGTCCTGGTACAGCGGGGTACAGCGAGGCGATTTGCGCGAATATCTCGAAGAGCACGGACATGAATGAGTACATTGCATGTCTATTCTCATACACAGAATCTTAGAGAATAGAGAAGACCAATGCCCGGCTCACTGAAGAGATAGCAGGCATTGTCTTTGAACTAAACAAAAAAAACAAATTCGGTCAAAGGCAGGCTTAAATGCAGTACAGGCGACGTGGAAAACCTGTGGTACTCCTTCTTCTTAACTTGAAACGCCTATGTCACAGAGTAGGTAACTAGGTAGAGAGAAGTAAAACGATGTGCGTCTGTGCGTTTGTTTCTCGTCTGTGGAGCAGCCTAACTGAGTATGTAGAGCTAAACTATCGGCGATCATTAAGGATCAAGAGGCCAACAGAAAGTTCACTCGTTGATCCTCCGAGCATGCTGTATACCGATAACAGGGTGCTGCAACATTGTAATGCACGGTGACCACGCATTTGTTACATTATTTACAGGCCAGGGAGGACCTCTGCCATGGATGTCCGCTTAGTCCTATTCATGTTCTATCTGGCTATAAATTGACTCGAAACCAGGTTGCTGTAAAAAAAGGTGCCGGGAAAACTTCGGAAAGCCTACGGAGAAGAAAAATCAAAATGTCTAGATAAGCAGGGCTCTGCCGGGCCTTATGCGGGGTAGGTATACTACGTACCAGAAGCCACATATTCCAATCTGAGCTGAAAACAGACCCCACATGCGTGAGTCTTCGTGCGTGCGTTTCCTGGAGACAATGGCATATGGTATTATTGAGACGTGACACAACGGTTACATCACAGAAGGCTGCTCGTGGCCGATGTAATATATTTAAAGCATTAAAACAAACCAGTGTGCACTCCTGACCCGGACTAAGAGACTCTTAGAGCGCTGGTAGAAGAAAAGCTAGTCTATCCGCTGGTCTATGCTCTCCTCGAAAGTTAAAAAGTATTTGTGATATATGAATAAATACAAACAACCGTAACCGTTATGCCATAGAAGCCCTGTTCCATAGAGGTGTGTGATCAACGGTTTATCAAAGCCTCCGCCAGGTTGCTCCCCTGGAGAATGTGTTGTCTTGATACGTTGTCGTAAATAGTTCGTAGCAGTGAAATTTCAGGAATTTTAACCAAGTATTTAACATAACATCACTTTTATTTCACATAAAAGGGTTGGTATCAATATGCATACTTCTGTAAGACAATCGTGACTAATCACCAGATAGGCGAGCGCTATTTGGATTATCATGGGCCCATCTGGCCATACGCCAAGCAAACAGTCCGTTCACGAATTCACCGCGGGCCACGGCTTTTGAGGTGATTGATCGTTGATTCCTTAGGTTATTGGAGCGTACATCAAAAAAGTGTCCTAACAAGTCACATTTTCGTAATTGATGTAGAACAGATAAGTTGCACTGCATGAAAAAAGAGTCAATACTTGGAACAACGTCATCTAACACGCTGTGGGGGCACCCGATTCGCAGGCGTCTTTGAAACCTGTTTTGGACGCCATCCACCAACTTCCTATATTTGGACAAATAAGGCTCCCAGACAGGGGAGCGCTATGTGAGTGTAGGAAGAACAAGAGATTTGTAAAGGCGAATGTACACATGTGGAGTCGTTAAAATAAAACAGCGGAAGATAGTATTTATTGTGCGCAGAGATGTCTCCACAGCCTTGGTAATGTGAAGGCTAAAGTTAAGATCAGGCGTAATATATATGCCTAAGTGCCGTGTATAAGAGAGGGTCGGTAAAATTCAGTTGTCCATTTTGTAGTCAAAGTCAAGTGCACCATTTTTCAGTACAATGCATTTCGAGGGTAAGCGAATCATGTTGTTTTCAGAACACCATCGTGCAATGCCGTCGACAGCAGTCTGCAGAACAGCGTGGGAGTCACTAGAGCAAATAGGATAATAAAGTTTTAAGTCATCAGCATATTTGACCGCCGGTGGCAGGTACTTATTTATGTCCAATACAAACATTGTGTATAGAAGGGGGGATAAACATCCCCCTTGAGGTACACCAGATACTGCAGGATATGGTCGACTAAGTTTGTCACCAACCTTAACTCGAAAGTGACGTTCAAACCCCATTAGTCGTCCATTCTGTAGTCTCTGAGACAAACAAACAGTTACCGACTTCCTGGGACTTGTGCCTTCGTGCATGAAATATCTGCAAAACATCGTGCGTGAAATCATGTCAATATTTTTAGCCAAGCGTTGGCTTCGAATATTCATGGTGGAGATATGGACTCTTATATTTATTAGTCCAACTTATGTGTTTCGATTACTAAGGCTAGGCATCGTGTGATTGGGTCTTAGTTTAAGTTTTTTGGCAAGTCTAGAAGCTACGTCAAAGTTTACCACTGGTACTAAAATGCCGCTCAAATTACTTGAAACTGGTTTGCCAACGTAGTCTGCCTAATTTTAAAATAGCGCCGAGAACATTGAGGCCGCTTCAACAAAATCGCCTGAGTTGGTAAAGTTTATGGGAAAAGCCTGTGACAAAGAGAATCCCAAAAGCTGAGCTTCTAAATGTCTACGGGATGCCTTTTGGTAGACTCAAGTATCCCCAGGCTTCGCTGACTAATTTAATCTGTCTGTTAATTTGTCTGGTATTAGAGACAACTTAAAACTCTCAAAACTTGGTATTTTCCTTAAAATTAATAGGTGTGGAAAATTCCGTTAGGGGCATTGGAACTCTGAAAGCTAAACGTAAACACGGCAGCCTTGAAGCTTCTTGCTCGAGAATGAAATTTTTTTTATTCCCTTTTCGTTAATTGATGTACCGTTGTGGAGCATATGTAACGCCTCGACTAAAACTGGCGCTTTTTAATATCCGCAATCTATAACTATCTTAAACACTCGTTTTTTGGCATTTTAAATTATATTGACGTTGAAGAGGACGACCACTGTTCTCCGCCCACAAGGTTTGTCATAGCTTTCAGATAGAAAGCAGCCAATTAAAGGTTCTGGAGGCGTACAATCTTGTAGATTAAAGTGAACATAGAAACCGTTCAGTACTTTGTCCCGGGTCAGATTATGCTAACGTTGAAAATGAGCTCCATCCATCGCGGAATGTTGGTAATACATTCTGCACGGTTGTCGCCTAGGCAGCTCATAAGTCGTTGAAATATCGCTTGGATTCTGCGGCCCTACAGGAAGATGTTAAGCGAGGACACTAACGGGGGCAAGACAGTCTTCTTGTACACATTTTTAAGTTGTTACGATTCACTGCAGTACACGCAAACGCACATGATGCTACTTCAATCGTTCTTGGGGTCATCTAATAGCTTGGCGATGAGGCAACTCTGATGAGGAATGCCTTGTTCCAAAACCGGCATGTATTGGTTAGTTTTTCGTGATAATTTGAACTGGCACGGCCACCTCGACACCGGTACATGCGTAGACAGTTGTAGAGTTGTAGAAAACCCCAATGAGGGCAAAGTGTTTGTTTGGTGTAAATAGCTGGCGTAAGTGTATGACAAAAACGTTTTATTTAAATTCAATTGCATATTTACCGCGTGTTCCCATCGAGGTTGCCCTGGCCTCATCAGAGAAAGGTTTCTTGACCTGGATGCAATAGATTCATTCGCGCAGGTTATATTTCCATAATTATGCGACCAACTTGTTATTGACATCAAATCCAGGTAGCAGTTTAGGTATCTCAGAATCTGTAACAATTTAAAAAGCGGACTTGGAGACAAATTATGTTACATCAAAATGTTTAGTCTTATATGTTGTCTGCTACGGGGACTGGTAAATACGCATTAGTAAAGAGCTTCGTAAAGTTTTCAAATTAAACAAATCATACGTAAGATCATTAATTTACTGAGTTTTTGAAGTAAGCGGAACAACACTGTCCGAAATGACAAAGTATTTTCTGCGTAAACATGAGATGCCAGAAAATTGTTCTACTAAAAACAAAACAAAAATGTTTTTAACTGGGTAAAGATCTGATGTAAATGCTAGCGGCATGCTTGACAGGGTTAAATTCTGGAGGAACATCTCGGTGAATAAGGTGCTTCGACTCATAACGCGCCTCGTAAATTAGTCCCTGAAGATCAATTCAAGAAGGCCTTAGATCCGGCATAGCAACAACTCACTGTCCGTATGGTTATTAAAATAATGATGTATTTATGTTTAAATTGCTACTTAACCTGAGTGAATAAATAGGAAATGTAGCAAGATTAAATAATCTTTATCATCATCTGATGGTACCCAAAATCTGAAAAAAACTTGGTGAGCACACCGGCCAATGACGAATTAGCAACGGCCAGAACTATCACCGGATAGAATACAAAACTATGGAACAACACAAATAGATGAAGGCGCAGAGACGCAATGCACTTCGAAAGCTAAAGCGTTTACACGCAAATGCACAATTGTTAGGGACAAGGCTACAGTTAACCAGTTGCACTCATTCGTGGAGAAGATCGACATATATACGTAATCGAAACATAGTTAACTGACAGTGCTACTGATATTGAATTGTTCAGCGGAGAGACCACGGACCACTCGTTCACGACTTAAGCTCAATTCGCAACGTGTCACCTCAGCAGATACTAGGGGGCCTACAGTTGATCATGCTAGAAACTCATTACGTGAAACCATACCTACCCCCCCCCCCCCCCCCGGAACGCGTTATCACAAACAAACGTAGATATCCAAAAAATGCATTGCATTATCATTGCATTTTTTAAGCAACCCCTTACACTGAAGTTTTGCTGATACATACTCGAATCTTACACTTAGCAGAGTGTGTGCGCTGCACTCTTGACCGTATAACTCTACCGTATGTGCAGTCAGTCGCTCATACGTGTGGGCGGCACCTACGGTTTTTCCGCCCAACGACAACGGTGGTGGGCGTCGGGCGGCCGCCCTCTACACGACCTCCTCTACACGACTGCGTTTGCCGAGTCGAGATCAACCGTACACGAACGCGTCTGCCGAGTCGAGATCAACCACACACGAACGCGTCTGCCGAGTTTTATCGAGATCACCGATGACGACCACGGGCGAGGCCGTTGAGGTGGCCGATCCCGAGACGCCAAGCTCGACCAGTGAGTCACAAGAGACCGTCCCCCCGGCCGCGATCGCCGCCGACACGACGAACGTGGCACCAGAGTCGACAACGGGCGAGCCAGCCAGAACAAACAGCACCACGAGCAGCTCCGAGTCGACGACGGGCCGCGGGAGCGCTGAGACGGACTCCGAGATGTACGAGAGACTCGACAGGACGACAACGAGGACGGCCGCGGGGGCGGCCGCAGGGGCGGGCACTGGTGTGGCCGCTGGCACAGGCGTCGCCGCAACCGCTGAAACAGACCCCGCAACCGCCGCCACTGCTGCTGCCTACACGCCGATGGCACCACCAGAGCAGATAACGGGGGCGGCAGCTGAGACAGATGCAGCCGCTACCGCCGACGACACATCGATGGCACCAGAGCGGACAACGGGGGCGGCAGCTAAAACAGACGTCCCCGCCACCGCTTACACGTCGATGGCACCAAAGTCGACAACGGGGGCGGTGGCTGAGACAGACGCCGCCGCCGACGACACGCCGACAACGCAAGAGACGACAACGCGGGCGGCAGCTAAGAAAGTTGCCACCGCCCACACGTCGATGGCGCCAAAGACGACAACGGGGGCGGCAGCTTCGAAAGACGCCACCGCCCACACGTCGATGGCGCCAAAGACGACAACGGGGGCGGCAGCTTCGAAAGACGTGACCGCCCACACGTCGATGGCACCAAAAACGGCAACGGGGGCGGCAGTTAAGACAGACGTCGCCGCCACCGTCCACAGATCGATGTCGCCAAAGACGACAACGGGGGCGGCAGCTAAGAAAGATGCGGCCGCCCACACGTCGATAGCGCCAAAGACGACAACGAGGGCGGCAGCTACAAAAGACGCAACTGCCCACACGTCGATGGCGCCAAAGACGACAACGGGGGGCGGCAGCTACGAAAGACGCTACCGCCCACACGTCGATGGCGCCAAAGACGACAACGGGGGCGGCAGCTACGAAAGACGCGACTGCCCACACGTCGATGGCGCCAAAGATGACAACGAGGGCGGCAGCTACGAAAGACGCGACCGCCCACACGTCGATGGCGCCAAAGACGACAACGGGGGCGGCAGCCACGAAAGACGCGACCGCCCACACGTCGATGGCGCCAAAGACGACAACGGGGGCGGCAGCTTCGAAAGACGCGACCGCCCACACGTCGATGGCGCCAAAGACGACAACGGGGGCGGCAGCTACGGAAGACGCGACCGCCCACACGTCGATGGCGCCAAAGACGACAACGGGGGCGGCAGATAAGAAAGACGCCACCGCCCACACGTCGATGGCACCAAAAACGACAACGGGGGCGGCAGTTAAGACAGACACCGTCGTCGCCACCGCTGACACGTCGATGGCACCGGAACCGACAACGGGGGCGGCAGCTAAGACAGACGCGACCGCCCACACGTCGATGGCGCCAAAGACGACAACGCGGGCGGCAGCTACGAAAGACGCCACCGCCCACACGTCGATGGCGCCAAAGACAACAACGGGGGCGGCAGCTACGAAAGACGCGACTGCCCACACGTCGATGGCGCCAAAGACGACAACGGGGGCGGCAGCTAAAGCAGACGCGACCGCCACCACCCACGCGTCAATGGCACCCGAGCCGACAACGGGGGCGGCGGAACCTAAGACAGATGCCGCCGTCGAAACGTCTACGTCAACGCCGACGCCACCTACTAAAAAAAAAGTACGTCAGACCAGTTGTGTCATGATGATGATAATGATGATGATGACTATTAATGTTATTGTAGAATATAGCTTTCTAGACTGTGTAACTAACACTGCATGTGACCTAGCCTAGTGTGTGCTAATACGTGTGCTAGGTGTTCGGGATGTTGTTTAGGTTGTTTATTTATTAACCGCGCGGTTTTGTATAATAATGCCACAAGTCTCTTAGATAAATAACTAGTTCTCAATAATGTGTTTAGAACACTGGATTGATAAGAGCTCTCTTTGATCAAGATGGTTTAGGGTGAGCTGGGTTAAAAAGTGTTGGTGTTACTGTGCGCGACTGGGCATGCGATGCGTTCTTGAACTTCGGATGCTTAGTTGTGTTTGCAGGTGCTCCAGAGCGTTAATGCTGTCGACGGTGCTACAGCCTAGCAACCGACTTTTCTACACTCATTTGAATGTGCATTAATAGCAGATCTAATCTAGCTAGTGAGAGCAGGGAACTATGTGTGAGTTACTTAGTGAGGTTTGTCTGCTGGCGCCAGTTGGACGAAGAGAGCAGCTCGTATTAAAACAATTGTCCAAAAGGTGTGCACAGCGATTTACAAAAACAACCATCATTTCGTCAACAAATTTGATCATCTTTGTAGAATTAATGATTCGTTGTATATATATATATATATATATATATATATATAGTAGAAGCATATAATAATTGTATATGCTTCAACTAAACGTTTACTGTATATGCTAGCAACTAAACGATACTTTCAGACTTACAAGCCAATCGCAATTGCCGTAGCCACTGGAGTGGGCGCTTTGTCTGTCTTCGCCGTGGTTGTACTCTACACAAGAAAGGTATGGAGGGGGGGGGGATACGTTAACTGATGACTGTACCTATTCAAATCTTGTTGTGTAATCTTAAGACAATCTTGAGTGCGTATCTGTCAATTTTTGCAAGTCCACGCGGTATTCGTGCGACAAGATGGCATCAAAACCTGTGGCGCACAGGCTAGAACAACTAACATGTGAAGTGCTGTTTTGTGCGTGAACTAAATTACGACGAAGCTAAATAATGGCCGCAGTGGAGGTGGAGGGGGGCGAGGAGGCAACCCGTCGGTCATTGAAATTTCATAGTTTGTTCACACCTAAAAAATAGTTTATGGGCTGACTCTCAGCCAAGAGTTAACATCCATAAAACTGCTTTTCGCATTGCTTCATAGACGGATCCCCATAAATACAAATGTGCAACGGTGGGGCTCAAACCCGCGCACCTATGTGTATCATCACTACCACCACCACTAGTAATGCTGCTGCTGCGTAGACGACATTGCCTATATTTGCTATGCACGCACTATTTCGGCCGCACACAGATATATTTCTTTTGCGTACATGAACATCTGTGACCTAAACGTTGACTCGCAGATGATGTCCATATGTGTGAACCACATACTACATGTATTGTTGCTCAGCAAAGCTGAGATACTTACCTCATCCTACAATAGCTCGTATTTTTTTTTTCTCCCTCTTTCTTGCTCTATTTTTGTTATCTTTATATGAGTACTTTAATATTACTTTACGCACAAAATGGGAAAATTGCAATGTAGGAAACCGCGATTTTTGCTGGTATACTTGCGCTGTACTCTGCATGCGCTTGTTATTCAATGTCGCATATGGGTCACATAAGGGGTTAGAGACGGATACAATTACTCTATGAAGAAGATCAAAAGGGCATAATACGAACCTTTGTTTTCAGAATCGATTTTTCAGAGCTGACTTGAGGCATATTGTGCTCCATTGGATACCGTCGGAGTGGGCCAGACGACACTTTTAGTTACTGCTCCTATTAGCAGTAATATTTTATTGGCGTGCAACCTCCTTCGACGCAACTGACATGGCTATGTATCGTCAAATAAAGCAGGAGTTAGAAGATGTACGTAGAAACCAAGGGCAATTACCGATGCTTCTACCACTTGGTGACAAATTGAAGAAATCATACCGTTAAAAACAAGCAATTCGTATTTAAAACAGCAAAACCGAACTGTTCGTCTGTGGTCAAATATTCCTCAGGTCTTTTCGCTAAATGTGAGGAGTCGATCGGGTTTTCCCGGGAGAAATATAGACTCTGGTAACCAAAGTTATATCAATTAGTCGAAACCTTAATAAATAAACGAAACGTTGTGCATTGTCTAGTTGTTGAAGCAGGAGCGTGTTTTCTTTTTACACGATTATAATTGACGCACTCTAACATGCCATGACTTACACGTTCATCACCGCTGCGTTCTCACCGACACATGCGTCGTTTCCTGTTAATAGTGCCCTATACAGCGAGTATTCCAAGTAGATGTCAAAGCAAAATGGAGCCGCGGTTGCGCTTTTTAATGTTCCAGCACAGCATAATGCACGCAACACGGCATAATAATAGAGATTCTTGGTTTCACAACTGCTAGCTTATTTTGAAGCACGCATAAACATGATTGGATATGGTAGAGTGCAGATATTAGTTCTGTAATATACATTCACCAATATAGTGGGCACACTCTATAGCATGTCATGACTCGTAGGTTAATAAAGTACCTGCTTCTCACCGGCGCATGCATGACTGTCTAAGCGAAATGGAGCCGCTGTTGCACTACACTAGTGTACTACAGAACTTCTGTTTCTGGAGATAAAACCTAAACAAAAAAAATATGTTTCACTCTGCAAACTGAGGAAAAGACCTAACGAAGAAAGAGCTATCTAACGTACCTCTGAGGCTTATTCACCCCGCAGAGTTGTCGATCCCTGGAGATTCTTCCATTAGGTGCCTGACTGTGGATGCATTTGTATGCCAACATAAGAGAGCCCTCGGTAAAGTCGAGGACGGAGCCGTCACTATCGGGCTTGCGCTGTATAACGATATTGAATGTGCCCACGAAACTTAAAAATAAAATTGCTTTCAATTTGTTTTTAATGTTTGTGGGAGGTTTTAGAATGCTTGCTACACATGCATCGCCGGCGGAAAACCCGTGGCAGACCCTTGGCACATCTTAGACGGTGAGCCGTAATAGCACAATCTAGTTAGGTTGGTGTATTTACCATACTTCAACCGCCTGGAACGTCCACCTTCAGTGGGACAATTCACACTGCAGAAAAGACAATACATATATTTATATACAGACAGAAAAAGATGTATATGTATGCCAAATGTAATGCGATAGTACAATGTTCCCCAGTGTGCCCGCTCTTTCTCGTTTTTGGGACTCGCCACAAGAAACTAGACTTAGGTGCGTTCTCACGACCCTAAACCCAAGTCCCGGATCTCTTTTTTTTAGGGGAGAGGGTGGAAAATGCATTTATGCACACCCGCCGATGTTTGGCGGGTAGGGTGAGACTAAACGCAGAAGAGAGAGTACATGACTCAATCTAATTCCAGCGCACAACCCTCTAAAAACCACCCCCCAGAACCCTCCTGGTTCGGAATTGTGAACTATTACTTCGAGAAAGTCCCGGATGTCGCAGCGGCCAGGCGCAATGTAGCGTCTCCACCCACAAATGTGAGACGCGAACGGGCGTCTGGTAAGATGATGATGCCTAACACTTACGAGCCACGATATTCCAGACGACAAATAATCATGTCCGCGGCCGAGTCGACGGAGTGCCGGCATGGCTTACCGATACCGATACTGAAAGCAGCCGAGCGATGCCGCTTACGGGGTAAGCCCAAGTACAATAAGGACGAGGAATATCGGCATACAATCGATTACTGGCAGGAGGAGTGGGACGGCCTACAAGAGGGTGCTTGAAGAGCCAATCCCCGCACCCAAATATCAAAGACTGAACCGGCCAAGGGAACTCACCTTTCACATAACCCATGTCTTAATAGGCCACGGCGATTTCCAGTCCTACCTGTTTACGATCGGAAAGGCTCCCAGCCCTAAGTGCATCCACTGCAACGATGGAGCAGAAGACACCACGGACGCACTGTTCTGAGGTGCCCAGCATGGGCAGAACAGTGCGCATCTCTACTTTTTATTGGCAACACCGGCCTTTAGATTACATGACATCTGCAAGAAGATCACGTGAACGATCTCTTACTGAGCACAACATCTGAAGTCTTTAAAGCTGTGCTACAAAAGACGAGCGCCACCCCAGACATCGCCCCTCCTAGCTATTTGATATGATGCAGTTCCCAATCAAGTCGGGGGACGTTTGTCGCGACTGGTTTTTAGTGGCTTGGAGCCCACACTAGACAGTATAAACTTTCGTTGCCAAGGCAGTCGCAACTAGTTTTTCGAGGTACTGAAATACCACACTTTTGAATATGTTATTTGCCTAACAAAACTGCGCTACCGTATTACGAAACGTTTAGTAGGAACTGATGCGTCAAACACAGAATACCAAAATAGAAAACGGTCCTTGTTGAAAACACACCAGGATAAAGTGAGTTGAATGACCACCTGAATAAGAGTGAAGCCCTCTAATCAACAGAAGGTGGAATAGAAATCGAAATGTGACCAATAAAGTGTATGTGCCAAATCTGCATCGATTGGAGAGATCTAAGAGAAAAGGTTGAAATCAGCGTATTACACTAAGTTAGGTAAATAGGCAAATATTGTAAGTGTATTAACTAATTTACTTGAAGCATTTTATTATATAACTTCTAACTAACCACAATCGAACTCATTAGCGAACGTAAATACTTAATTAATTGTTTCAATCGCGTCAATTGAATGCTACAGTAGTATGTAAATATAGTTTAGTGACAGTATTTCTTATTATTTCTTAATGAGCTAAAGTCAGTTCATTAAGAGCGCAGTGTGGTAGTTAATTTAAGTTAATTTATATATATATATATATAGAGGTGAGCACTGCCGAGTGTGCAAACGTATTGTAAATGATTATTAAATCATCACAATATTTTCTATATATATATATATATATATACATACATACATACATACATATATATGCGCGTGCTCCGTTTCGATATATGTAAGAACGTTTGTGTAGGCGGAGTAAATCACTCAAGACGGGTATGAAAAGCCCTTGAGTCGACAGCTACCGGCTTTCAACTCCGCAGAGTGACGCCGCAACGCTAACACACAGCAACAACAACAACGCTAACAACAATAGCAATAACAGCCACGATAAGAACGCTGACACAGAAACGCTTGACTATAAGCTACCTGACGTCGGCTTACGATCAGCTAACGCAGGCTTGCGCTAGCCAACGCAAGAATATTATAGGACGCAACAAGGCTTACCTAGACCAAACAAGGGTACACACAAAGAGCTTTTCGGCAAGCGTCTCTTAATCTCAGGAGAGCATGCTGAGAACACACGGATTAGTTGGCCGATGCCTGGGCCTCGTACAATTGGGTATGTAGAACGTGATCTGTTTGCATACTATGCGAGTCTAAGTCCAGTCGCTCAAACAAAATATTATCGCCTGTGATTTGGGACATCAGGTATCAAAATCGGTAAGTGTCGATACTTATACGTTGTGCATACGACGATATTTACACAAATCGCCCAAATACAAAATGCCTAAGATACCACACTAGTGTACTTTTTTTAAACATTTTCAAGGAGATTGTTTGTAATTCTAGACATTGTAGGTACTAGAAGTACCTAAATTGTCGCAGTGCTATAGATGTATAACTAAAGAAGTACTGGCGGTCCCGCTCTCTACCCGGGGCGGAAACGCAATAGCCGTTGTCTTACGGCGCATCTCTTGAATTAGCACCAGTGCTTTAATGGTAGCTTTGCGACGACTGGTATACGCCATTACGTTAGACTTATTCTGCCGTAATTACCAGCGTGCATCTTTTTTCAGATTCTACAGCTAATGGTGAAATCCACACGCATGATGGTCCATTCTGCTTCTGGGCTATAAATCGTTAACAGTACCTCGAATGTAGTCTCCACATTCTATGCAGTTTATCACAGGATGTACTCTCGTATTTTTAATTATGATCATGTGCCATGAGGTAAATACTTATTCTGGTCTATCACAAACCCCGCTGAAATATGTATGTTTCGAGTGTACTCATTGTAATCACGGCAGAAGCTATAGCATGAGTCGAAATGACGGTGCTAATATTGTTTTAGGTTTATTCACCAATTGAACTGTTAGTATAACGGTGCTAATAACGGGTGATAATCTAAGCTATTTTCAGCATTTAAATAACACGTATGTACAAACGATTTTTGTTTGCAGACCGCTTCGTCATTAAGTGTAATAGTGCCATACATCTACCCACCTAGGTAGACTCACGTTTCATTTTAGGTTACTGTACGCCCTAAGCTTTGATTGAATTCGAATACTCTAATCCGTTGAAGCATCATACAACGACGACGCGTTCACGATACCAACGGAGGATAACGGTAGCGGCCGCCGTTAAACCAGGACACCGACGTGTTTGTGATACCAACATGGCTGACGTGGGCAGCCGTCGAAGCAGACACCGACGCGTTTACGATACCAACGGGGCATGACGGAGGCGGCCGTTGAAAAACACACTGGCGCATTTGTGATACCAACCACTACGAAGGCGTCGGAGCTGACAATGACGCGTTTACAATACCAACGGGGATGGCGGGGGGCGGCCGTTGGAGCAGAAACCGGCCCGTTTGTGATACCACCGGGGGCGGCGGGAGTGGTCGTTAAAACAGACACCGGCCCGTTTGTAATGCCAAAGGGTACAACGGGGGCGGCCGTTGAAACAAGCGCCGGCGCGTTTACGATACCAACGGGGTCGTCCGTTGAAGCAGACGACACCGGCCCGTTTGTGATACCAACGGGGGGTGGCGGGAGTGGCCGTTGAAACAGACACCGGCCCGTTTGTAATGCCAACGGGTACGACGGGGGCGGCCGTTAAAGCAAACACCGGCGCGTTTACGATATAACGGGGTCGTCCGTTGAAGTAGACGACACCGGCCCGTTTGTGATACCAACGGCGGCCACGGGGGCGGCCGTTAAAGTAAACACCGGTGCGTTTACGATACCAACGGGGTCGTCCGTTGAAGCAGACGACACCGGCCCGTTTACGATACCAACGGGGTCGTCCGTTGAAGCAGACGACACCGGCCCGTTTACGATACCAACGGGGTCGTCCGTTGAAGCAGACGACACCGGCCCGTTTGTGATACCGACGGAGGCGACGGGACTGGCCGTGGAAACAGACGCCGATGCGTCTGCAACAACAACAACACATCACAGAGTCTGCGCCACCAACGACCACGGCAAGGGGGCGGCGGCTCTTGAGACAGACACTAACGCGCTTTCGACAATAACGATAGAAAACAGGGGCGGCTGTTAAGACAGATTCCAACGCGTTCACGATACCAACAATGACGACGGGAGAGGCTAGGATTTCTAGACGTTAGCCACCGCCACCCAATGCTCTACTACTATTATCACGCTAAATGTTTCTACCGTTGGCCGAACGACCTAGACTACTTCTAGGCCACTAGGCATAACCGGAGCCATTTAAAAAGATGCATGGTAGAACACGGTCAAAACCACAAAACCCCTGTGCAATACACCGCTCTATAGCTTAAGTCTCCGTTAAGATAAGAACATCCGTCCCTCAATAAGGATCGCTTCCAAGCAGGTTCGCTTTTTACAGTTCCGCAGTAAACACCTTCGGTGCTTACAGTCCCACAGCAATATTTCTATATTTACTTCTCTTATGTTTTTAGTCTCAATGTAATCATGGTGGTGAACCCTGGCTTACACCCGTAGCCAATCTGGCAACCGTTCTCCTTAACTGTCAGGACGAATTGATTTATAAGTTAGAAAAAAGGGGTAGCACCTTGCAAGCCACTAATCATGTTTGGTAGGGACCTTTAGAATGTTTACGATATATTTATATTTGGCAATATCGTCATAATAGTTTGTTGCACATTTTCTTCCACTACGAACAACTGCTATTCAAAAAGAGTACTGCTCTGCCAAGAGCTGGATCAGCTTGGTCGCTGGTGCCAGTGCTATATGTTCTTTTCCCTTTCTAGATGCGACCGTCTTTAGTCCATTATGATGACCACACAGCTCAGGAAAGCTCTTTTTTCAGGGGCCCAGGAGCAGTTCTGCTGCGTTTGTTCAGGCCAACGTCGCATGCAGAGCTTTGGTCATATTCAGTACCAGCATTCATTGTAACCACAGGCCACTGTGTCCACCTCTTAGGGTGAGCCTGCCAGTCGGAAAACGTCCTCATAGGCTAAGCTCCAGAGGAGCGGGCCGAGTATAGAGACCCCTGTGGAATCCCCGCCATCCATTGGGAAAGTTACCTAAGAAAAAAATCCGTTCGGGGCTGACTCTCAGCCAAGATTTAACGTCCACGAGACTGATGTTCGCATTGCTTCATAGACGGACCCCCATGAATACAAATGTGCAACGGTGGGGCTCGAACCCGCGCACCTATGTGTTTCCTCCGGTCGCGAGGCGCAGACGCATGCCACCACGCCACCGGGCTCGGCAGGTAAAGTTACCTGAGTGTTAACAACTGACTGTTCCTTGAGGTATCCGGAATTACCAGGTTCAAGAGGATCTTTCTACGGGTCAACGTGTATAGAGTGGCCGATGTATTGCTGTTATAGCCGATCTATGCATACGGAATCCATAGCGTGCGATTGTCGTATTCTTCAGCAAACAGACTGAGTTATTCCCTCAATTTTGGCCCCGTATTTGTTTGCTGGCGCGTTCAACAGGCACATTTTCGCTACTTTGCTTGGGGATGAAAACAATCTCGAGTCATTAATAGCGTAGCGGAAACGTGCCACTATTCTAAATACCTCTGCCACGATTGCGAGGCACTCCCTAAAAAGAAGTTAGAAGAGAGGTTAACCACTTAGAGGGAACCCTGTCCTGTCCTAGGGCTTTTCCAGTCTTAGTCTGTTTGCCGCATTTTGAACCTCGCCTGGCTGAACGGTCGGCATCTCGTACTCGGCTTTCTGTGTGTGCACGTTAAACATTGACAAATAAACAATTCATATGAATTCATCTGTGGAATTCTATTAAATGCCATTTGCGCTACAGCATCTGCGCTTGATCTACAAATATTAAAGTGAAATGTGACTATACATTAAGGAATAAAATTACGAGACTCAAAATATTAAGTTCTGATTATTACAGTCAGTACTACTCAACAATTGATGGACAATAATAAATGCTGTTTACTTTACTAGACGAGAGTCACTTAGCTAAGAATCAGCATCTGTTCCGCATTATGTGAACTGTACAGTTATATTTACATTTAAGAAACCTTACTTCCGTAAATAATATAAAGGTGCGCATAAATTGTACTTACATGTCAAACGTTTTTTTGCTTTTTACCATATTATTGCTATATTGCTGGCTTAAATTCAGAACCACTTAGGCTGCCGAGCAAATTTGCCGAAAAAACGATCGGTTTCGGCGAGCTCGTTGTAGATGCTGTCCCTGCAAGTGCCGCATTCTACTGGATATTTGAGAATATACTTTTTTCTACGTTAGCCATCTTCTCTGAGAGGTCTCGGTGAGATGAGCACCAGTCCTGCAAAAACGTTTCCTAGCAAAAAAACATTTCAATCCATGTGATCAGCAGTATTTTGCGTCCATTCCTCTGGTGCCTGCCTAGACCATGCTGCGATAACGAACAGCTGTTGGCTTCTGGGCATCTTGTCGATCGCGGTGTATATAACCATATGCTCCAATCGCAGAGCCTCGTTATATAGTCTAAAGTGCACGCCCAGATTCACTGCGAGGCCATCATAACGAATCATAACATTTGTTCAAGCAAGGTATTCTGAAAACAAACTGGTCC
>QVRM01001695.1:0-47182 GCA_003439945.1 Dermanyssus gallinae
TATTTAAGTTCTTTCGTTAACGTACACCGTAGAGGGAGAGAGAGCTGAAACGAAGGCACTCTCAACTAAACATTTACCAGTGTGAATATAGTCTTTAGAAGTCCCCTCCCGGCGCCGACTTTGGCTTCCTGCAATTTTCGGCAAACGCTTTTGACGGCGTGTGGTTTTTCGATGAGTAGAGGTAGCTGACCTGCGACAGTAGACATCTGATATCAATCAGTGTTGAGTGGTAACTACAAAAACAAAATGCAGGCAAACAAATTATTAATGCTTTGCCGTCCGTCGGCCTTCAAGACTGTGGGAGCTGCAGGCCCACTATACTCAATCTATTTCAGCGCTTGGATAAAAAAGCTTAAACTTTTAACAGGATACTCGAAAGCATTAAAACAGGCAGTTTTGCAGACTGTTGCTCGACACTCAACAAGAAAACGCAGCATTGTTCGGGGAACATTGTTGAAACTGGGCTAACCCTAGTGAGAGTGAATGCCCATATAAAAGCCAACAAGTGATACGCCTAATGAGAGTTCGCCAATAGGGGCATGCTCAGCACACAATGGTCAGAGCTTGTTATCGGAATGTATTGTCTCACTACTTACCCAACAACCAAGTTATTTTCACTCTTTTGACTTGTACTGTCTAGTAGAAGAAAGAACGCGTGTCAGAGCCTTAGATGTTACGACGCCGCAGTGCTTTACAGCTCACTACCAGCAGATATAGAGCGCTTTCCTACTGTTGCATTTCGCGATGACACTGCCATGACAGCAAGAGACCTGCAAAACAGCAAAAGCAAAACTAGCAAAACAATAGACCAACCAAGGCAAGCAAAGTGAAATAAAATTATTCGCAGCAGACGTGTGAATATTTCTAACAAATTAGCCAATAAATGTGGTGATTCGCTAAACCTAAATCGGATCTGCTGTATTCATATTAAAAAAGGCATGTTTAAGTCTAGTGTGAAACCCAGGATAGTCCGGTCTAAGAGGGTCACAATGTCTAGATAAAGTAGTTGCATGCAGTAGTTTCTGACCTTTTTCAGCAAGTGGTTTATCTAGAATCGTACCAACAACTCTCCATCTAAAACAGTCGAAAAGTCTCAGCAGGAGCTTACGCAAGAACCTCTTATGTCGCATATCATTTTACAGCTCACTTTTGCGTTGTTATGTATATATATATATATATCGTTAGCACGCATCATAGAGAGAGAACTAGAAGGAAGCACTCTTAACTAAACATCTACCGGCGAGAATACAGTCTTCAGAAGTCACTGTCGGTGGCGACTATATATCTATTATGATATTATGTTATTGCGTTTGATCTGCTTTGTATAAATATCGTAAAGAATCGAACAAATGAGACACGAAACGCGGTTTAATTTCGGACACTACTACAAACGGGCTTCGAAAAGGTACTTATAAACGTTCGTAAATGTAGCCTTGCTAAGTTACGCGTACATAGTGGACTCAGCCGCCGCAACGCTCGGGACATCTCTTCAGTTTAGCGGGCGCATCGAGTGTCGGCTCTATGATCGAAACTAGCCTGCTGTCTCTTCTCCTTGGCTTAAGCACTAATGTAAAACTCCTTCATTCGCCATGCCCTCTGCCCTGCCGTCGATCAGTACACGGGCGCACAAAGGTGTCAATGGATCATCTCTAAATTTTATGGGAGGAACTTTGTAATAAACTCGTTTGCTTCCAAAGCCCGGCTGACAAACGCACCACTAACTTTCTACAATTTTCGGCGAATGCTATTGCCGACGTCATGTGTTCTTCTGATGAGAACATTGACAAAAGTAGCTGGCCTGTGACAGTAGACACCTGCTGTCAATCAGTTTTGAGCGATAACTACGAGAATAACATTAGGCAAGCAAAGGACTTTTGGAAGCATTGTAATGTCGATAGAAGTCTCCGCTGTTACTCTGTGAGCATGTATCACTATCCAGTAATGATAAAACAACATGTCGGTCTGAGTCTGACCTCCTTTGGAGCACGACCACGTGCTTGTTTGGGACGGAACTGTAGCTGACTTATTAGCACCTTTTTTATGGTCTTTGCAGGTGCACACTAAGCAGGTCGTGCCTCCAGGTAAGCAGGGCAGCTGCCGATCATCGGCACATTTGTGTTAATTGCGGGATCCGTCCGTTATGAAGCAATGTGAGACAGCTAACTTGTGCTCAGCTCGAATCTGGTTTTGTGCGCGACCTTCTTCATCGTGCCCTACTCTGTGTGGATAGAAATGGTGTGCGAATGAAAAACTGTTCAATGCAACACGTGAGGAGATTCGTGATGCATGATTGTTGATAAAGACTTCAACACGGAGAAGCAAAGTTGGATCAGCAGTTGAACGAGTGAGGACTGTATATATTGGACTGTATATACGTATATATACAGTCACACATATCACTTTTGGAATCATAATGCTTTTACATGCAGCCATCTACCTAAATGTCTATCTATACACGTTCCTTCTTCGAGCAAGCCGCTTGCTTGCCTGGCCGTCATGAGATAGATGGGCCGCGGTTTGACGGAGAGCGATGCCGCCTTCGGGTTGGCTGAATGGCGCGCATCGCCCCGCTGTGTCGCCGCTGGGAGCTATGTAATCCTACCGATAGCGGCAGTAGCAGCGCGACATTGTACCGCCGCTGCGGCAGCGAAAGTCGAAACAATTTTGGTACATTTCTGCGAATTTTTGTTGCATAAATATTATATATGTATATGTTCCGAATTGTTAAATTATACGCGGCGATTGACATCGGCGATTACATGCATACGTGTTTCTCTTACGGTTCCTTATGTCCGAGCCGGTTGGTTGAACGAAGTTGAAGAGTGAGCGCGTGTCGTCTTCTTCTACTAGAGCTACTAGAGAGCCGTTGGAAGGCCCGTTTGGCGGGAAGTGGCCGAACAATCAAACCGGCTCCAACGACATTACGCTCCTTGTCACTTACTTCTGCATGATGATGTATAAACAACACGTCGGTGGTGGGTGCTCGAAACGGGTTCAAGTTTGAATTTTAAGTTGATGTATAAACAACACGTCGGTCGGTGCTCGATACGGGTTCAGGTTTGAATTTCAAGCCAGAACACGTTATGGTCCTGTGCTGACGAGCGGAGAGTGCAATTTGACAAACGGTTTTCCTGCCAGAGTCCCTAAAGTAGTGAGCAGGTGACGAGGTAAGTTCTTGTGAGGTTTCTCTTCTGGAATCGTTCAGTACTAGCACTGCTAACATAAGTGCTCTTTTTAACGTATTTTTCGACGAAGTATTGTCAAAAGCATGTCTATATGTGCGTCGAGCACAACAGTCGCTTCTGGCTCGTATTGCTGTAATGTAGGATTATTCATTTGCGGAGCAGTGCAGGTGTGTGTAATCTGATTATCGGTGGTGGAGTAGTACATGTTGAACATATGGGTAGAAGCGCACATCAGAGTGTATGATTTCTGTACAACGTTAGTGGTATGTGCACGAAGAATATATTTCGAAACATCGTATCGTGTATATATCCTAAAGAGCCTTATTATCTGTTTGGTATGTTTATCATTCTAGTTGTAGTATTGCGTGTCTGTAGGTGGTGCTGGCGCTTGTTGAGATCCTGCAGCAATGAGTTCTTCACAAAGGCCCGGCAGGCCTGACGAATTTTCGCCCCCCATCAGACCAGCCGTGAAAGCGGCGGCTACACAGGATTCGAGCGAACCCCGGCGAGCCGCCCCACAAGATTTGAGCCTACCACGGCAAGCCACCCCACATAATTTGGCCGAAACTCGGCCATCCGTTCGTCAGGGTTTGATCGATCCTCGGGAAGCCGCCACACAGGGTTTGGGCGTATCTCGGCAAGCCGCCCCGCAGGTCACTGGCGTACCTCGGCAAGTCGCCCCACAGGTTTCGGATGTACCTCGGCATGCCACCTCACAGGTACCTGTCCCAGCGACTGGTCCAGAGGACGTTCGCTTGACATCGCCGAGCCAGACTTCGACGACCTCAGCGGTGCTGTCTGGCATGCGTTCAGGCGTCATACCGATGCAGATGCGATTGGCTGGACATCCGCTCGCTCGACTTCCAGCATCCGTTGGTTCAATTCAAGGAGCGTCAGCGTTACCTGGAACACGGTCAATACTCGTTCCAATGCAGGTCCGGATGTCTGGTAAGACAATGCCAACCGGCGCTCGGCCGGTGGCACCGGGCTCGACTACGTCCGTGCCAGGATTGGTTGGGGTGTGTCCGAGAGCTGAGCCCTCAATACGAACGTCACACTCAGGACAACAGCAGCAGCAGCAACAACAACAACTCCAGCACCAGCCCCCTCGGGCCCTGGCCCGGCCCGTGCCAAGGTTTACTGTCCCGTCGTCCACTGGAATCCGTCCCCCCGCGATGCAGCTGGCCATTGCTGGTGTTCCACAACAAACGACTTCTAAGCTGGTCACATTGACCCCCACAACGTCGCTGTCCGGCGCCGTGACCGAGCCAGCAACGCGTCCAGCAGCATCAGCAGCCGCAGCAGCTGCACCACCACCACTACCAGAACCAGCAACGCAAGTGCCCGTTTCGGCAGCTGGACAGCCGGCAGCTGTTCGTGCACCAGTCCACGCACTGCCGGTGCCGCGTTTAACGGCCGCTACTGCTGTACTAGCTGGACGTGCACCAGCAACAACGGCGACTCCCCCTCGTTTGGCGATGCTCGTTGGTTCTGGCCGGTGGCGGCCACCACCGCTCCATGCCGGCACACCATCACCGCTCCATGCCAGTCTGCCAGCAGGCCGTCCACAAAGGCCGCCGCCTTCAACGGCCTCGCACGCAAGACCCGCTGGCGGAGCTCGAATACTCCGTACGTGTTACCCCTCGATACGACGAGGGGTGGTAACACGACCGGCCTGGGGGATGACAGAACCAGCATTATTACTGCGGCCAGCCACCGTAGCGGCACAACAGCAGGCTGCACGATCGGCACTCACTTCGGGAGCGGCAGTTGCACATCTATCGCTGGCCGAGCGACCTACGAGACATGCGGCGGCGGCGGCGGCAGGATCTGTACGAGCAGGGGTGGAGGCGGCGAGGGCGCCGACAGGTGCCGCCTCCTTGCTTCGTGGCACTGGTGGCACTGCCGCCACGAGACCGGCCGTGGCAGGGGCAACATCACAGTGCAGAGCGGCACCCCTGATGCCGCCGACATCATCCGCGCCTGGACGCGCAACTGTATCTGCGTTAACGCGCGTATCATCACCATCATCATCATCAACATCAGCAGCGGCAGCACTACCCCCGACTGGAGCTGGCGTCGTAGTTCCAACACTGCCGGTGACAGCAGGAACTAGCGGCGTCGAAGCGGCGCAGACGACCCGACCTTTCACCGTCGGACCTTAACGTGCAGAAGTATCAGTCGGACCAATTGACGCAGTACTGCCGACCACTGCAGGCAAACTATCTACTACTGGCTCAGTACGGGCGAGAGCGGCGGGGCAAGCACAGACGCCACCAGCTGTTGCGAGGGGTGACGTGCAACAACGGATAAGACTTCCAACAATGGCGCGGCCGCCGCCGCTGCGTGGAGTGCCCCGTGCTGCGACGTCAATTCTTTTGCAGGTGGCGTGGCCTGTAGCTCGAGTTATGCCCATAGCGGCAACATCAACAACAACGACAACAACAGTGACGGCGGCAGCGACACCAGCGTCGACGTCAACAACAACAACGATGCCAGTTTCTTCGCCTCAACCGGCAGCTGCGAGCTGCGATGCGATGCTGCAAGCCCAAAGTGACGACAAGCTCCGGAGCTCCGGCGATGGCGATGGCAATGATGATGGTGGCCGTGGTGCTGAGCAGGTCAGGCAGCTCAGTGGTGGTCCCCCACTGCCGCACCGGCGGACGCCAACCCAACCAACCGGCCGGACTATCGAGCTCATATCGAACCTCTACGAAATCGAGCTACCGCGAGGCTGCGTGTTCCAATACGACCGAGGTGCGCGCGCAGGACTCGACTCAGGAGGCGACGGCGCCTGAGACGCGCAAGGCGCGCTGCGCCTCAACGATCGTCAACCGGCACGTCATCGAGGTGCTGCGCCGGACCTACGTCGCCGATCTCGACAACTGCACGCCGGTGTTCGACGGACGCAAAAATCTCTATACGCGCCGACGTCTTAGCTTTGAGGCAAGCCGATCGTATACGCAGAGTTCTAATGCGTATATATATATATTTGGAATTTATTCAATCATATATATATATATATATATATATATATATATGGAATTTATTCAATCATTCACGGTCGGAACATAACATTTCGGTCTCCGCGAATATATATATATATATGACGGACAGCTGATTCTTAACCTCACGTGACATCTTTTTACCACCATTTTTATTAAGGCGAGCACTGCCGGGTATGCAAACGTGTTGTAATTGATATATATATATATATAAAGCATCAACGCAGAGGCAACACAAATGCGCCTAGTAAAACAATACCAAACAGTCAAGACACATTTATATATATACAGGTAGTTCTACAAGTTCTTAAAATGAGCTTTTCAGAATTCGATTTTTTCGCGCTTTCACCGCTATTGGAAACGGCAACTTTTCGAATGCTAGCAGTCAAAATATTATGGTGATTGGCCGTTGCGATTTCGTTTGATCGCTTTTCCCGTGCAACGTATCGGCGTGATTTTGAAAAATTGAGAAAAAGAGTTTCGAGTGGTTATCAAGCGTTTTTATTTCAAAAGTTGGAATGCGACTGATGAGGAAAACGTGGAAAAAGTGCGGAAAATCGTTGCCGCAGATAAGCGAGTGAACATTAAGGAGATATCGGAGGCCTTGGGGATCAGTTTGGGTAGTGTGCATTTCATCCTGCACGAGAACTTGAAGATGAAAAAACTCAGAGCAAAATTAGTGCCGCAGTTGCTCAATCAAGGCCAAACAGACGTGTTTCCGCTTCACAGCGAAATTTGGCCAAGATGTCGAAAAATTCCGTCGGATTTTTGGCGCAGATTCGTGACCGTCGATGAAAGCTGGGTCCATCACTACACTTCCGAGACCCAAGAAGCATCTCGCCAATCGTGTGCACCTGGTGAAGGACCTCCGAAGAGGGTGCGGACAACGGCATCGGCCGGAAAGATGATGGCTACGGTTTTTTGGGACCAACGTGGAATAATTCTGGTCGACTACCTTCAGAGCGGTAAAACGATCACGGGAGAATATTATGCAAGACTGTTGGACTGCCTGAAGCAAGAACTCATCGTGAAACGGCCCGCTTTGCAGAAGAAGGTTGTCCTGTTTCACCAGGACAATGCTCCCGCACACAAGTCGCGGCAAGCAACGGCAAAACTGGCTCAACTGAGGTTCGAACTTATTGAACAACCTTCCTATTCTCCAGACCTGGTCCCCTCTGATTATTTCCTCTTCAGACATTTGAAGAATCGTCTCGGTGGAAAGCGTTTTTCCAGCAATGAAGAGGTTACAACTGCTGTCAATGCCTATTTTCAGTCTAAAGACGCAGAATTTTACTCAAGAGGTATAAATGCTCTAAAATCTCGGTGGGAAAAGTGTATTGAGCTTCTCGAGGAGTATATCAAATAAGAAAAAACAAGATTTGGAAAATTCTTGGTTTTTATTTTTAAAACTTGTGGAACTACCTGTATATATATATATATATATATATATATACGAGATGTGTTCAAAAAGTATCGCGACTTTTGTGTTTTTTCAAAAACTATTCATTTATTCATGAATATCTATTTTGTCCCCTTCAAAGTAATCCCCATGAGATATTATACACTTGTGCCAACGGTTTTTCCAATCTTCGAAGCACTTCAAAAAACCATTTTTTTTTATCTTGTTCAGCTCCTCCTTCGATGCCGTCTTTATCTCGTCAAGCGTAGCGTAACGTCGTCCTTTCATGGGCCTCTTCAGTTTAGGGAACAAGAAAAAGTCAAAGGGGGCCAGATCTGGGGGAATACGGTGGCTGCGGCATCATTAGTGTGTTGTTTTTGGCCAAAAACTCGCGCACAAGCAACGATGTGTGAGCAGGGGCGTTATCGTGGTGCAAAAGCCAATTTTTGTTCTTCCACAAATCCGGGCGTTTCTGGCGGATTGCTTCGCGCAAATTGCGCATAACTTGCAGGTAATATTCCTTATTGACCGTTCTACCCTGTGGCAAGAACTCATGATGCACCACGCCCCTGCAATCGAAGAAAACTGTCAGCAAAACTTTCACATTCGACCGAACTTGGCGCGCTTTTTTCGGTCTTGGTTCGTGCGGCAGCTTCCATTGAGATGATTGAGCTTCGGTTTCCACGTCATAACCATAAACCCACGATTCGTCACCAGTTATGACCCTCTGGAGCAAATTTGGGTCGTCGCGGACAGAGTCCAACATCTCATTAGCAATGTTCATGCGATGCTGTTTTTGGTCGCAATTGAGCAATTTTGGTACGAATTTCGCGGCGACCCGTCTCATGCCCAAATCATTGATAAAAATCGAATGGCACAAGCCAATCGATATGTTTAGGTCCTCAGCAACTTCTCTAACGGTGATTCGACGATTGGCCAATACCATTTTCTCCACTTCATTAATTTTTTCGTCTGTTGTTGAAGTGCTCGGGCGTCCGGCACGGTCTTCGTCGTTCACATATTCTCGGCCTTCTGAGAACATTTTGTACCACCGATAAACGTTGCTTCGGTCCAAGGTAGCTTCTCCGTATGCCACAGTCAACATTCGGAATGCATCCGCGCACTTAATTTCGTTTTTCACACAAAATTTGATACAGGTTCTTTGATCCATTTTTTTGAATAGGTAAAAATCGAAGACGATCCAAAACACGTGCAAGCAAAGCAGCTGTCAACAATTTAGTGAGCATTCAAAATGGCCGAGCTTGTCGGCATAAGTGAGAGACATGAGTACCAACATAACGCCACAAAAAATCGAAATTCGAATATACGTAACCCGCGAAAATTCAAAAGTCGCGATACTTTTTGAACACACCTCGTATATATTTATATATATATATATATATATATATATATTTATATATGTACATATAACTTAAGCGGTTTTTTGTTTCGTGTGATGTTTTGTTGTCTGGCTGTTGGCCAAATCACATATACCACAGGAGAAGGTGTTTGTTGTGACAATGGACGATGGTGGTATACAGCGCCAGTTTAGTGTGCGGCTTCGCTTTGTATCGACGGTGTCGTTCGATTCGATCCACGCAATGTACGACAGCCTAGCGACGCCGTCACTGTTCCAGAACGCTGTCCAGGCGGCCGACGTCATCCTACGGACAGGGCCAACACTAAGCTTCGTGCCAGTCTACCGGTCATTTTTCTCCGCTCCGCGACGGGTACGTGGTTTAGTAGTTATCTTATGTCTGGGATGCCCACATGTCCTGTATCTACATGTATTCTTATTAGTATCGCCACTGTATTGCCTTCTTCCACCGAGAGTAAACAGCATACAACAATTTGGTTACTAACTGTTTACGCGACTCGTCAATTTGCTGTAGTTACAAATGCTCCACGACGGTAGGTGTCGTTTGTGATAACAATTTAAGTTTTTGTCGTTAAACCTTTGCTAAAAATATTACCTCCACAGGAGTCCCGTCGTTGTCTCGCCAACAACTTATATTATTATTAGGTTTAAATTTCAGCTAATAACTTAAGGTGGCTTTTGTTGTATCCTGCCGGCACATATCATACACAAATGTTAAAACACAATTGGCAAGGTTTGATCAGATCACGCATCGCATATTGACAACTCAGACTACTCAGCTGTTCAGAAATATGTTCACTCTTTATTCTCAACCTGTCTCAGCCGTAGCCACGACCAGGCACATATATATATATATATATATATATATTTGTAGGAATATTTATCGTGTGCCTAGTAACGCCCCACTTACGATGTGCGTTGGCTGCAGGAAGACGGCGACTGTCGCCTCGGCGGTGGACGAGAGCTCTGGTTCGGATCCTATACGTCGATTCGGCTGGGAGTTTGGAAGCCTCTGCTAAACGTCGATGTCTCAGCGACTGCCTTCTACGTGGCAGGTCCGCTCATACAGCTGGTTGAGGAGGTGCTCGATCCGCGGAAAACCCGCCATGGAGTGCTAACACGTGCCCTAACAGAGCACGACCGTCTGGCTCTCGTCAAAGAGTTGCGCACGATCAGAGTCACGACATCGCATCTCGAGTACCGGCGTCAGTATCGTATCGAAAACCTGAGTTGCCGGGGACCCAACGAAGAGTCGTTCGAGTGGGAAGGCCGACAGGTGACAGTGATGCAGTACTTCGCCGAGAAGTACCAAACGCGCCTAAAGTATCCGGAGCTGCCGTGCGTGATCGTTGGCAAGGCTGGCTCGATGCTGCCGATCGAGTGTTGCCAAATCGCGCCCGACCAACATTGCCGACGCAAGCTCTCCGAAGCACAGATATCGAACATGATCAAGAAAACGGTCGAGTCCCCACAGATGCGGTTCAATCGTCTCAAAGAGGCCATGTGTCGACTGAACGCCAGTGCCTCGCCGTACTGTCAAGAGTTCGAAATGAAGATTGCTGACAGCCCTGTCAAAGTCATGGGACGTCTATTGGATGCGCCGGCGATCAGGTTCGGAGAAGAGCAAAGTACAAAGCCTATCGGCGGCGTATGGAGACTTGAGGGAGGCTCGTTCTTTAAGGCCGCCGAAATAAAGTCTTGGGCGATTGCCGTGCTTGGCGACGTTACACAGGCTCGCATTAGGACGCTCGTGCAGCACCTCCAGCGGGAGGGATAGCAAACTGGGCATGTTCGTCTCGGCCCCGGCTCTCGTGCATGTCTACGGCGGCGACGCCACGCCGAAGACAATTCTCGCCGACGTTAAGACCAGGGTGCCGCAGGTACAACTGACTGTAATTATTCTCAGCCGTTCCTCCGACTACGGACTTATCAAAGCCACGGCGGAGACGTCCGAACTCTGCATGCGTACGCAGTGCGTCCGATCGGAGAGCGTTACGAACGAACGCAAGTTGAATGCGGCGTTTGTACAAAACCTGTTGCAAAAGATCAACACGAAGCTCGGCGGTTGGAACAGCGGCATTATCGACCGGCCAGATATCATGAAAAACCTTTTATGGCCATTGGAATCGACGTCAGTCATCCCGGAGCAGATATGTGGCATATTCAGCACACACTGGATGACACTTAATGAACGCCTTTCGTTACTTCTTTCTTAAATCCGTCAAATGTTTTACGCGCTGAGCTGTTCGTCTAATAGAAGCAATGCAGTATATTCATTCAGGAGCTACATTCATCGTTCAAGGGGAGATATTAATGGAAATTGTCAGGCCCGAAAGACGACGATAAACTGCTCCCATCATGAACGGGTTGATTGTTTGACATTTTGGAAATCAGTGGTGGTCTGCAGGTACTACGGGCGAGCAAAGATGGTGGTGGTGGTGGTGGTGGTGCAACAGTAATTTTTCACAAAAACTGCTTTACATTGGTTGAAGCTTGAACAGGGACAATGGGTCGATAGTCCACGACTATTTTGGAATATGTGATACGAATCAATGTGTAATCGCTTACGGCACAAGCACTACAATGTGTATGAATGAATCTTTTCCGTATGTGTGTTGTCGATAGGGCGTTCGATGCTGCCGCGCGCCGAGCTGCTACTTAATAACACTCGCTTGGCTGGCTTATAGGCGACGCCGGAACGTCGACGATCACCGCAATCGTAGCGTCAATGGATTACATCCCGTCGCAGTACTACGCAATCTGCTCCGTGCAGTGGAACACGAATGGTAAACGAATCGAATGGATGGTCGGCCTGAAGCAGATGTTGCTCGAGTGCCTGCAGGCGTTCCACGGCCGCAACAAGCTGCTGCCGCAGCGACTCATCGTCTACCGGGACGGCGTCCGAGGCGCAGTTCGACGCGGTGCGCTGCTTCGAGCTGGCCGAGATGCGAGAGGCGTGCGCCGAGCTCAGTCGCGACTACAAGCCGACGATGCTGTTCATCGTCATGCAGAAGCGCCACCACGTGCGCTTCAAACCGGCGAACGCGCGCGACGGCGTCGGCAAGGCGGGCGACATCCCGCCGGGCTCGGTCGTCGACACCAAGATCGTGCATCCCGGCATCTTCGACTTCTACCTGTGCTCGCATCACGGCCTGCAGGGCACGTCGCGACCGGCCCACTACCACGTGGTGCACGACGACGCCAACCACCCGCCCGAGGAGATCTACCGCTTCTCGTACGCGCTGTGCCACACGTACGCGCGGTGCACGCGGGCGGTGTCGCCTCCCGCGCCCGCCTACTACGCGCATCTGGTCGCGTTTCAGGCCAAGGAGCACATCAAGGGCGTCATGTTCGGCAGCTCCGGATCGGAGAGCGGGTCGAGCAGTACGTCGAGCGACACCGACCACAACCTCGAGAAGTTTAACGAAGCCACACGCGTGACGAAAGCGATGCGAGGCATGATGTACTTCGTGTAGTCGTCGTAGTCGCAGTAGCAGTAGTACGACGACTACTTCTACTATGGGTACTAGTGGCCAGCGCCTACAGGCCGCTGTAATATGTGTTTAGTGTCTGGCCATATGTTTTTATTCCAGTCCAGAGCAAGCAGATATACATTGCACACGCACTGCACTGCACTGCAGCGTCGCGAATGCTCCCAGTATGTCGGAGCATGACAAATCGACAGTTTGCTGGTTGGTTTGGATTTCACCATTTTGAGCCGGCACGCAGACTTTTCTGTTCGTTGACTGGCGTCAATGTCCGGCGGTGTCAATTGCGCGCAATTGTGTACGATTAATTATGAATTACTTTTCGTTACTTACTTAAGAAAAAGACAACAAAAAAAAGTATGCGAATCCTTCGAAGTGATCGACGCATTCGTATTCGTGAAGCATGACGTGTTCGAAAGCTGAGCACGTGTTTAACAAACAGTTTTATGTTCACAAAATGTATTTTATGACCCTTTGAAGTACTTTCCTAGGATACGGTTCCAGGCGGTTGGGGTAGGGGAGTCACATACACACGCCGAGGAGAGCCGACCGTAGCTGGTTATTATATGAATTAAATGTTAAAATTACAATATTCAACTTCGACTTTATTGAGTTAATGGGAGGACGACACATTTACACCACATGCTGCATTTGGCGTTTGACAATATAGTCCATACCAGCAAATACCTAGCAATTTGTTAAGAGCACAGAACATCCACAGCTGTATTAGCCGTTATGCAGTTGGTTTAATAATTTTTCTCTCAAGCACTCACTCGGTTTCTTAGACGACGAGCGACACGCCACGAAGTAGTTTATTTGCACGGCCCGTTCTCGCAATATTCAACGGGGATACTGTCTGTAAACTTCTGAGATTTTTCACTTCGCGCCCTAAAATATTTTGTCTGGCGTATTGTTCGAATACCGAATAGTGCGATTATACATTTGACAGTCTACCCTTGAGTGTAAATGTACAATGTGTTCTAGATAAGCCTGATCGGCCAGCTTCACACGTGGTAAGATGTTTGACTGAACACGCTCAATTGCTTTGACATGTTTGCTCAGATATGGTGGACACCAACCTCACAACAATACGTACGTTTCACTACGACTGACTTTAAATTATAAAAAAAAACTGTTTTTTTTGTCAAATACAAAGCAACGAAATAAAAAGTTGTAAATGAGATTAGTCCATTATATTATCTCAGCTATATGTACAGTGAAATCAAGTTGGAGTGTCATCATGGCTCCGACATCTCGTATTACCTTATTCAATCGTCTCAAGGCTGTCTTATTCAATCTATAACTATGTTTGTCCTCGAGGCATCTACATCTCTGTCGAATTATGATGAAGCCTCCCTTTTCTGGGAATACAATAGTACCTGTTAGAAAACTATGGGGTCGTTAGCGTTTAGTTCTGAACGAATCCACTCTCTCTTTCAAAATGGCTCTCGACCATGATTAGACTGGTGTCAAGAATGGAGGCATCAATACTTTCGGCGAACATCGCAAATATCATATATATTGTGCTGACAATTGTATCTTTCGCACATGTCTCTGTGCAAATGATTGTCTGCCTTCCAGCTTACGTTCCAGCGCCGTCACAAACCCCCATTGGTGCCCGAAACGTGACAAGTCTTTTCAATAATGTAGACTTTACCCGGCAGGCGTCCCAAACGGAACAAACCAGGTAAGCGCAGCATGCTGTACCACGTCATCATCATCACCAGGTTGTTTTATTGACATTAATTGAGTGTCTAAGGTGATAAGTAAGTGTTTGTGCGTATATATATTACTTTTTGTAGTTAGTAAGTATCCTCTAGTACAGTTAGACTGCTGCCGGAAAATCTGCTATGGTTGCTCAGTCCGCTGGCCAGTGTGGTTGGCCCAGCTTTGGAAAGACAGAATAGCCTACTGGAAGCTCTGGTGGCTTCTACTGGCCGACTCGAAGAGACCATGGCTACTCTATTGGAGGAGGTTCGCGAGCAGGGAGCTACAACTAGACGTCTTGTCGAACATGCCCTTCAACTTGGCAAAACCAACCATCAACAAACCATGGTTCGTATTTTATTTACGTTCTTGGCTAAACGGCCAAATCATGTGCAACTGACAATTATCTCAGTTCGATAATTACCTACCAATTAGCATGCGCCAGTTGATAGGTTGTAATTAATTTAATTAAAACGTCTATGTCTGCTTTAAGCACTTCTAGCCGAAATTATGGAAGCTCATCAAGACCCGTGGATGGACGTGATGGATCAGGTGGAACCCAGCAATGCCTACCGGTGACACGAACCTTAAACACTATCTCCTCAGAAGTTTTCTAAGTGAGCAGTAGAAGCAGGCTGGAGGCAGGGTCAACTTTTATAACGCTTTTATTTCTATTTTTATGAAGTGGTTTTCAAATGACGTATAATAACCTTTTTGGAGAGAATGATGATGCGATGTTAAAAAGACAAGGCTGTCTGTTAGTGTAATTAAACTAGTTTACGACAACTGTGGTGGTACAAACGTCTGTGAGATGAAAAATGATGGTGTCGTGGTACCTAGTTATTTACAACGATTGTTCAAAACGTCTAACAATCGTTACGACAAGGCTCTTGAAGGCGCTCTGAACCGTCGCTAAAATATACGTGAGTCTATTGAGATTAAAAACACCTTCCACCAGTATGGCATTTGCAATTTTTTCCATTTTTGGGTATGCGAAATCTAGCGACGCAATAATTGCCTCGCTTGATAACATTTTGTTAATATTTGAAAACGTATTTTAATAAAAATAAGTCTTTTAAGTTATAGCTTTGCACGCGTAGAACGGGTGCACAGCGGAAACGGGTGCATGTTCTTTGAAGAAACCAAAATTCTTTCCATTACCAATAAACGTCATGCTTATTGTTTTTGAGATCTTATTTGCGTTGTGCTTACATACATACAGGGTCCACTCAAATCTGATACATCATATCCACTTGAAGCTAAAAAAGGCAGGGCAAGTAGCGTATGACTGTTGCTCTTATTAGCAACAATGGTACACGGCACTATTAAAACGATATAATTATGTAAGGTATATTTGTCAAACTAAGATCTAATTGACTACTTCTATTATTTGAACCTAAACAAATAGTTAACAGACTCAACGTGTGACTTTGTTAGGAAATAATAAAAACTGTAAAAAAAATTGTGTGATTTCTTTTTGAACTCAGGAGTTTTTCCGGATTATATAGGAATATCACTAACCAATGCAAATTTGAACTCCCAACATCTCGAGTACAAGGCCATACTTTTGCTGCTAAATTACATTGCTCGGTATATTCGTGATTAAATATTTGATCAAGATAGTTCATATATATATATATATATATACTTTTTAGCTCGCTGACCATTCGAGGGGACACCCGACGAAAGAAGCTGAAGATGGACGGAGGATAGACAAACAGGGCGGATTACATCTCTCACGCGATGACGGCGAGCATCCGGTTGTTGTCGGATACTATATACTTAGTTATACATGACTATTGGGAAGACAGTATAGGGAAAGATAGAGTCTTTTAAAGCAAACTGTTTTCGAATATCTTACCGATGTGGCTTCTGAGAGAGTAAACAAGTAGAGTGAGAGGTATAACTATACATACTGCAACTTTTGAAAAAGCCTGCAAGCTACCCGCAGAAAGCCCAACCCCCCAGTAGATTACTGCAAAGCTTCTAGCACATTCGTTGGCGAAGAATGCTGTATGCGTTGGCGGAGAATGCTGTTGGCGTATCTCGAAAACTCTTCAAGCAATCCATCAACGCTGAAGCCCTATCCACAACGACTATTATTGCCATCATCAAATGTTCGGTTGTGATAATTACGAGAATAAACGCCGTGAGCGACGTTCAAAAACGGCCACCGACAAATGTGGTGTTTGTGGGAACAGCGATCGAAGAAAACCTAAACACTCTCCATACATTCCTGCCATTCCATTCCATCCAGTACAATGTTTTATCATTACTGGATAGTGATACATGCTCACAGAGTAACAGCGTTATCGTTAATCGGCATTACGTTGCTTCCAAAAGTCCTTTGCTTGCCTAATTTTATTTTCGTAGTTATCGCTCAAAACTGATTGATCGCAGGTGTCTTCTGTCGCAGGCCAGCTACTTTTGTCAATGTTCTCATCAGAAGAACACATGACGTCGGCAATAGCATTCGCCAAAAATTGTAGAAAGTTGGTGGCGTGTTCGTTAGCCGGGCTTTGGAAGCAAACGAGTTTATTACAAAGTTCCTCCCATAAGATTTACAGATGATCCATGGACAACTTTCTGCGCCCGTGTACTGATCGACGGCAGGGCAAAGGGCATGGCGAATGAAGGAGTTTTACATTGGTGTTTAAGCCAAGGAGAAGAGACAGCAGGCTAGTTTTGATCATAGAGCCGACACTCGATGCGCCCGCTAAACTGAAGAGATGTCTCGAGCGTTGCGGCGGCTGAGTCCACTATGTACGCGTAACTTAGCAAGACTACATTTACGAACGTTTATGAGTACCTTTTCGAAGCCCGTTTGTAGTAGTGTCCGAAATTAAACCGCATTTCGTGTCCCATTTGTTCGATTCTTTACGATATTTATACAAAGCAGATCAAAGCGCAATAACATAATAACATAATATATATATATATATATATATATAGTCGCCGCCGACAGTGACTTCTGAAGACTGTATTCTCGCCGGTAGATGTTTAGTTAAGAGTGCTTCCTTCTAGTTCTCACTCTACGATGCGTGCTGTAAAATGATACGCAACATAAAAGGTTCTTCCGTAAGCTCCTGCTGAGACTTTTCGATGGCTAGATACGCTATAGTATTTGCCGGCGCACGTAAGTGCCAAATAGTACACCAAAATATATTTATGTATCTAGGGTGTATGTCTTTATTTGTATATGAAGTATATCGTAATAGACACACCGAATTACGTTATTATATTATAATTGCGATCAACAGTCCCATAATTTCGCAAATAAGACAAACGTTGTCGTATTTGCAGTATATGCACATGTGTTACTCAAACTGATGCATGGTAAATAAATGCTTTGTATTTAAAGTTTAGAATTTAAATTTTGTCGCTACTATCCATGCATAATCTAATACACATCATGTGTATATGTTTATTAGAACAATATGTATAGTATATATGTACGGACAAACATATTTACAGTACAGTATGAATTGACGCTGTTATACGTTGTAAATATTGCAACTTTTATAAACAATCAGAAAAATTAAGCTCTTCATTGCACTACTCTTCACTGTTTGCTCTGCAGTAATAAGAAGGTACAGGTAGACTAAATCAACATGTGATAATGAGTTGTTTCTTTTGTGACTTTCTGCTAGACTCGTCATTTCTGCTAGACGGACTAGCACCACCTAATTATATTTGTGCATGCAAATATTATAGATTAGCCCGCTGTAGATACCTTACGGACATTCGTCCCCAGAATCAACTCACAATGGTTGAGGGTAAGGGCACAGCATGTCTTGAAAATATTTGCATATTGCACATTTACGCTATAAATATGTCAAACAATTGCACAATTTATCGCAATGGGTTGTTGGAGCGGTGCTGTTCCACTAGACTCGGCAATATTTTTCTTACCGAGTCCTTCCTGCGTGAATCTGGACACCCCTCTTCGTAGGAAACCACATTGAACACCACGGGCATTGAAACCCATTTGCCATTGCTGCTGCTTTTCCTTTAAAACTAAGCAGTTGCTGTGGCTGTTCACTTCTTAATGCCTTGCCGTTCCAACCTCCAAACACTGAGGATGTGGTGGGAAGGAACATATACATATATAGCATGTGGTGATGGCTCATGTTGAAGGGCATATATACATATATAGGGTGTAGTGGTAGTGGACACTTGAAGTATTTTTTTATTATGATATGTTATTTTAGTATGGATGTTTCTCTTTGTGATAAACTTAGAGGCGCATCGCGATCGAACTTGGCGACCCCTGTGTGCATTGGCTCGCTTTTGTTTGGGCTTTGGTAATGGTCGCGGATTAGGGAGAAGCAGCTGAGGCTGCTACGTAGGAAACTTTGCTGCTGTTAGAACAGCTGGTTTGTGCGTTTTCTGCGACTGTGGCTGTGACATCAGGTTCCTCCGTGATCGAAGCACTCAGGTGCGCTGCCTTAACTTGCTGAAGAACTCTGGCCTCTATGATAATTCTGTTACGCTCACGGAGATAAGCCACACGCGGACAAGATGGCGATCCGGCCGCGTAGGGGCCACCACAGTTTACACATTTCGATTGTTTGGTGCAACTGGACGCCAGATGATCAGAACCTCCACATTTCTTGCAGGCCTTGCGAAAAGTGCACCTGTCCGCTAGATACCCCACTCATTAACAATTGTAGCATAACTTCTGTTGATCAGGCTCCAGTACGACTGAGTGGATCTTGTACTCCAGGAAGACAGATACAGGCGGTTGGTGGTCAAACGCTAGGATCGCCTTGCTGAGTGGGGATTTACCAGCGTGACCTGTGCGGAATAACCGTCAAGCGTGCACCACACCGCAATCTGCTAGCTCTTCGCATATATCGTCGACTGTGAATGCGACATCGACGCCTTGTATTCGGAACAGCGATAATTTACTTTATTCCGCCACTCCTGCTCGAACGATTCCGTTCTCGCCTTTTTGGCCTTCCCACGGGCTCTAATGTAGCGGCGCCGGGCTCTCTACGTACGGCGGCCATCTCGGGGGACCACTAGTACTTTGGTGCAGCGTTTTTCTGCCGTGGATATACTGGAGCTGGCATTGCCTTTTCACATGCTTTACGGAGCATTTTGCCTAAGCTTTTCTCGTTGAAGGTGCCCCATAGTTCGTTACAGCCCCAAACTATCTCCTCCTTAAGCTTCTCCTTTCTCATTCTGCGAGCCGACCATCTTGGCCTGTAGCACCCAGCGGCAGGCACCGTGCTTTTGAGTGATTCGTCGCTTATCACCGTTAATGTAATATATCGGTGGTCATTAAGGTTTTCGTCGTGTTCGAGGACATCCCAGTTCACTACTCTGTAGGGTGTGTTTGCGGCGCTAATCATCAGGTCTATAAAGGCTTCCTGATCTCTGCGGGCGAACGTCCCGACCGCTTTCGGGTTGTTCATAACCAGAAGGTTCCGATCAGCCAGCCATTCCCTCAGGGATTGTCCCCGAAAGTTAGTGCGCCTACTACCCCAAAGCACAAGCCGCGTTAAAATCTCCCGTGATAATCTGGGCCTGATGATCCTGCGTTCTGACGCTGACGTCCAGTGCCTCAAAGTATTCTGCAAATTCCTCTTGGCCTCTGTTGGGAGAGAAGTAGGCAGCTATAGAATACTGCGCCCCCATCGATTTGTATCCAGGAGAACCTCTTTCCATGGGCCCTTAACCGGACTGCGATGTATTTTCGACATTTTGTCCACCAGGTCGCGGCGTCCGTTATTTCGTCTACTGTCCATACCCTTTTGTCCACTGCCTTTGCCAGGGCCTTGTTTGGCTCTGACAAGAGGCATAGGTAAACTCCCAACCGGTCTACTGCTGCCGCAAGAAGGTCATGTGCGGCCCTGCATCTATAGAGATTAACCTGCAAGACCTTAATTTCCATAGCTTATCGAGATTTCCTGATCCGTTCTTGCCGCATCTACCGTTGCATTTCTGGCCAAAGAGGGAAACTTCGTCGTGTGCTCCTACTTGGACTCTTCCAACCACCGTTTCCTCCGTTTCGTGGTTTGCCCTAGTCTCCTCTGTTGCCGGGCAACTGGCACTCTTCTGCGATCCCTCTTGTCGAAGCAGTAGATATATCTTCTTCCTTCGCAGATCGTCCACCCCTTTTCTGTAGGCAAGACATGCCACTGAGTTCCCTGAGTGCCCTGCCACAGAGCACGTAGCACTTTCTGATCTCTGCAGTGCAGTTTCTTGCTAGATGTCCAGTGGCTCCGCAGCGATAGCATCTGCGGTCTTAAGGCATTTCTTCAGCACAATCCTTCGCCTGGCATCTCGTGCAGCATGGGAGATCGATCCGTTCAGCCACAACGGCACGTTGACCTAACCCACACTAGGCCTCGCCGATCCTTCTACTTATGACCAGGGCGGATATCCAGCCTCCATTTGCCGCTTTGTGTGGGACCTCTGCTGTTACCTCGCCCTCGCGGCGAGGTAACAGCAGAGGTCGCTGACGGCTTGCTTCTTTTGCTCCTTAGAGGTGCCCTGTTCAAGGCCGTGGAGATTTGCTTCATTTGTGCGTCCCGTTGCCTAGGTTTCGACACTAACGTTCGATAAGACCTTTAACTGATTTGCGAATTTTTCACATTCCCCGGTCTCTTTTTCTCGTACTTTGAGCCGGATGTCTCCGTTAGCCGCCCCCTCGACCTGAACCTCTACTCCAAATTGGTCCAGGCAGACTTTGGTTGCAGTACTTTAAGGATGTCGGTGTAGGGGCCACCTCCCGTTCGGACCACCACTGTGTTCGTTCTGGCGGTTCTGTGTGTGCTTTTGACGCTTTATTTCTCCCTCCCTCCTTTTTTCTGGCCTTTCTTGAGGCAGAAATCTACTGGAGCGTCGAGTTGTCCTTTCCAACGTGCCTCTGCGGTCTTTTTGGGCTATTACTGTGTCCAGTATTCCGGAAGTGGACCGCTATTGGGCGTCTCTTCTGACTCGTTTGAGCGGCGTCTCGCTCTTGCGGCCCCTGCGTCTTGTTCAGCTCGCTGTAGATGCGTGGTCATTTGTCGGAAGAGCCTTACGACGCTTTTGACCTCAAGTTCTCCTTCCTTTAGTTTTCCGACCAGGAGAGCTCTAGTGATCTGTAATTCCTCTCTCTAATTCCTCTGCGGCGGAATCTCCCTTTTCCGGTACCAATTTCGCACGGGGTTCAAAATACTGCCCGTTTCCAGGCTTGAACAACCTTTACTCGGGTTACCGCCGGGAAATTGCGGCGTCTAGCGGGCAAGGAAGCTCTGAGTCTTTGGCCGACCCTTCGCGTATGACTAGCGCCTCACTTCTCTTTCTGTCAAAATGCTACCGTGAACATTCTTTGTCTTGCTATAGGGTCGTATAGGCCAATTCTCTTTGACCAGCGTGATCACCTTCTCCTCAGTCGTTGCCTCCTCCATGCGCCTGTGCAGCTCTGCTGCGCGCTGCTCCTCTTTTCTCTTTCCTAATCTCCTCGGCGCTGATCTCCGTCTTACATCTGTTGCAGAAGTGCGGATCTCCAGATGCCTTTGTGACTAGGGTCGCCTCTGAAGCATCTGCTGGCTGGAGCTCCGTCTCTGGCTTTTGAGCCTCTTTTAGCTCACTTCGCAGCTCAGCCAGTTCGAGACGGCCATCTTTATGAAGTCTCCTGGCCGCCCTGTGGAGCTTTTCTGAAACCCTTTTAATGTCATTTTGGGTCTTGGTGTGCTTCACGGTAAGTGTTTTCAATGCGGACGCATTTTTTAGTAGTGTTTCAATCATGGAGTCCAGTCCATAAGATGTTTCGATCGCCTTTCTCACTTCCTTGTGACCCGTTTCTTCGGGCTTCTCTGGAGCGTCCTGGAGCATTCGTTCAGCTCCAGCTTCTGCCGTTTCTTGATTAATGAGGATCCTAGTCGCGGAGCCAGTCTCCAGTCCGCCGCCAGTCTCTTTTATCTGAGCTCCCGTTCGGCTAGCATCCAGAGCTCTTGTTAGGGCCTTTTCTTGGGAAGGATTTACTGATTGTGTGATACAATATTGCGATATATAATGCGCCATATATGATACACAATATGTACACGCTAGTCTTTATGTATATAGAGTGTGTGGTACAGTAATTTGCTTTTTGCTATATATCTGTACCCAAGGCAGACACTTCTTATATATAATGCAAAGTTACACTGCGTTAGTTGAGCTGCCGTTACAGTTATAAGGTATAAGACTTTACTATACCTTGTACACAAGATATTTTATATGCTCGATTATACTAGATGTGTATGCCATGTAGGTGCGTTTCTTTACATTTTCTAGTTTTAACTATCATTAAGCTCTTAAATTATACATCCATAACACGCCAATTTCAATATTGCCTGTGCAAGAAGAATAAGTAAATAGGCTACGTTCAAAACACGAGCCGTGGGGTGGGTGCGGGGGCTCGGCTCGCAGAGAACCGAAAATTGACGAAATACCAGGAACTAGCGTCGCAATTTATAGTTCAACCGATCGCCACAGAGACCATTGGACCGATCGGATCAGAGTCTATCAAATTTCTTAAGAAACCGGGCAGGAAAGCTATCGCTGCAACTCAAAACCTCCGCGCTAGCGAATACTTGTTGCAACGCATATCGATCGAGGTCTAGCGCGGCGACGCTGCGGTCGTGAAAGGTTCTCTTCCGTCAGCCGCAGGGTTTCCGTAGATCCCGTAGAAACTGTTTTTATTCCCCATAAATGTTTGTTTATGACAATGAATATAACGCTGATTAAAAGTAAATAAACTACTGAAAAAGGTAACTACTTGACTTAGCTTTGCTGTCTATAAGCGTACGTATATCTTAGTATTAATTAAATGCAGAACTCCATTGCTTTGCTAATATATCTAAGTCTCTTCTTGTAGAGCGTACTTTATACTTTTATTAACTTTACTCTCTATTTGTCTGTACATACCTGTATTTAAGACTTGCACTTAAATTTAATAAAATTAACACTTTAATGCAACGGGTGAATAAAAACATCTTGCTTAGGAATGACAATTTCAGTTTGATTGTTTCGAGGTGGTATGTGTCGCTGGGATCGATTGCACGACTTACAGTACTGCAACATCCGTTGATATCTAAGTGTTCTCATGTGCTGCATTATTTTCGTTACGCGTAATAATTTTAAATACACTATTGAGTCAAGACGTTAGCGATTTCAATGCTGACAACTTTATATATATTGTAATATAAACTGATATATATATATATATATAATATATTAATCAATTTATATTACAATCCTGTGTAAGTGAACGAAGTGAACGAGTTCACTTTCAGCCGATATGTATAGAATGGTGCCAGTTGCCCGGTAATAAAGGAGACTAGGGCAAACCATAAAACGGAGGAAAGTGGTTGGAAGAGGCCAAGTAGGAGACACACGACGAAGCTTCCAACTTCGGCCAGAGATGCAGTAGCAGATACAGCCACGGCGGCAAGAACGGATCAGGGAATCTCGACAACAGGGTCGCATATGACCTCCTAGCGGCAGCAGTAGACCGGTCCATTGGACCTATGCCTCTTGTCAGAGCCAAATGAGATCCTGGCAAAGGCAGCGGACTAAGGGGTATGGACGGTAGACGAAAGAACGGACACCGCGATCAGGTGGACTAATTGTCGAAAAGATATCGCAATCCGAGACAGGGGCCAGGGAAAGGGGTTCGCCTGGATACAGGTCGACGTGGCGCAGTGTTCTATAGCTGCTACTTCTCCCCCAACAGAGGTCAAGAGGAATTTGATGAATACCTTAAAGCATTGGACGTCAGCGTCAGAACGCGGGATCATCAGGCCCAAATTATTACGAGAGAGTTCAACGCAGCGTCTGTGCTTTGAGGTTGTAGGCGCACCATATTTCGAGGACAATTTCTGATGGAAGGGTTGGCCGAACGGAACCTCCTGGTTATGAACAACCCGAAGGCGGCAGCGACGTTTGCCTGCAGAGGTCAGGAAACCTTTATGGACCTGACGATGAGCGCCGCGGGCACAGCCTACAGAGTAGTAGACTGAGTGATCCTCAAATACGATGACAACCTTAGTGGCCATCGTTTTATTACAGTCACGGTAAAAAACGAAGGAGCACTCAAGAGTACGGTTCCTGCCGCTGTGTGCCTCAGACCCAGATGGTCGACTCGAAGGATGAGGAAGGAGAAGCTTAGGGAGGAAATAGTTCGGGGCTGTAACGAACTGGAGGACACCTTTAATGAAAAAAGCTTAGGCAAGATCCTTCTAAAAGCATGCGAGAAGGCAATGCCAGCTTCAATACAGCCGCGGCAGAGAACCACTGCGTCAAATTACTGGTAGTCCTCCGAGGTAGCCACTGCACTGAGAGAGTGCATTGGAGCCCGGCGTCGTTATATTGGAGTCCGTTGGAAAATTAAAAAGGCGAGAACGAATTCGGCTGAGCAGGAGTGGCGGAAAAAAGCAGATCATCTCTGGTCCAAATGTAAGGCGACACGCTCGAACCTGAAAACCATCATCAAAAAGAGTGCTGGAACCAACTGATTAAGGAGATCGAGCACGTGTGGGGGCCCTTCAGTCTCTTCAAAATGATAATGGGCAAATTGGGCACGAAAGCACTAATGATCCCACCAGATCTCATAGAAGCCATTGTGGCTTGCTTTTTTCCGATGCAGACGGAGGAAGGCGGAGACCCTATTGCGGTGAATAAGGAGGATATTCCTCCTGTAACGTTCGAAGAGATCCGGCGACCGGCTAAAAGGATGCCATAAAGCACGGCCCCAGGACCCGACGGCATACCTCCGTAGGTGATGAAATGCCTAATGAAGGAGTGCCCGTCGGCCTTTAAAACGGCCGTATACGCACACCTGAGAGAGGGACGGTTTCCGAAAGAATAGAGGAAGGCCCGCCTGGCTCTTATTTCAAAGCCGGGGAAGGACCCAGGCTCAGCCTCAGCCTACAAGCCCTCCTGCTTTATTGATACAGTTGCCAAGGCCGTGGAGTCAATACTCGCGAGCAGACTCAACGACGCAATCGAAGAAAGGCAAGTCTCGGATCAGTATAAGTTTCGTAGAGGAAGGTCCACGCTCCAGCCCATTAACAATATACTCGCTAAGGCCAAAGAAGAGAGAAAAGCCCTGGAGTTTGTAATCTTTGCCTCCTGATATTGCTTGATGTAAAGCATGCGTTTAACAGCAAAAATTGGGGGTGATCCCGAATGCGGTAGAGAAAAAGAGAATACCTGCGTACAGTCAGCGTATGATACCGTCGTATCTGGCCAAACGAAGTGTGAGTTCGCGACGACTGCAGGTGAGTACGCGATGACTGTAGGTGTACCACAAGGTTCCGTGCTAGGATCTACGCTGTGGAACCTAGCGTACGACGGCGTGCTAGAAATAAGCAGGCGTTGCGGTGTCGAGTTCGTTGCTTGTGCCGACGATTGGCAATCTTGGTCACCGCAAGGGATGCAAAGCTGTTGGAGGACCGAGCAAATGACGCCCACAACCTAATGCTTGCGCCAGAAAAGAGCGAGGCGGTCCTGCTTATTGGAAGAAAGCACTGCCGGGAGCTGGATATCCGTGTGGACGGCCACATGATCCAGATACACAAGCAGGTCAAATACCTGGGTGTTATGGTGGACAGAAACTTGAGCTGTACAGCCCACATTAATTATGTAACGGCCAACACGCATCAAGTGGCAAGCAAACCCACGAGGCTAATGCCAAGAACAAAGGAGCCCTGGGAGAAAAAGCGCTGTCTTCTGGCATTGGTTGCTGATTCAATTCTGCTCTACACGTCAGCAGTGTGGGGACCAGCTGCACTAAATACCAAGAAGAATAAGAGAAAGCTCAGTACGGCGCAGACAGTGCTGGCCATTAGGGTCACCAGAGCGTACAGGACCAGAGTCTACAAATGCTGGTAATTTCCCGCATGATGCCTTGGGCAAAACGCATAGAGAAGAATATTCTCCGCACTTAGAAAGGACGATGCAAAAATAACGACTGGAAAGCTGGGAGGCTGAGTGGACTGGAGCCAAACGAGAGGCACCAGGTGCGTGTGTGACGAGGTCAATAATCCCAGATCTCATGAATGGGATCACCAGGTTGTTAGTGGGATTGTGAGTCCCACACTACCCAGACTAAAGGGTGTGCGTGACACATTTTTGCTCCTGGCCCCTGTAAAAAATAAACAAAATCCCTTCTATGACCAACAGTGAACTCTCACGATTGTTATAACAACAACAGCAACAAAAACAATAACAACCACCAACAACAGTAACAACAACAATAACCACCAATAACAACAACACCTGATACCACGTTCTGTGCGTCTTAATCGGCAATACTAGAGTGACAGAGGACATCGTGCTGCGTCGGAGGCAACCGGAAAGGGATCAAGCAAATCCAATTATCTACTCTCAACCCGCCGTCGTGGCAGGGGTGTCTCGTAGCACAGAACTTAGGCATGAAGCCTTTGGATTCGATTGACAAACTGCCAAAGCTGCCTGAAGTCGGGCTAACTTGTCCCGACTGGAACAATCAGGTCGTCGTATGATCGTTGTCAATATTATGCGTGCTGTCTGTATTGAGGCTTTGTCTCAGAGAAATTGATTGTTTATCCACTAATGGCGGATGAATTGTTTCCGTGCGGTGTACCAATGTGGATGTCAATAATGACTCGGCTAACTGCATGACGGTTCGTGTACATTTTGGAAACCAGAGTGTGATGTGTTCCGTGCTTTATAAGTCTATCGGGTTGCATAACAAAAATGTTATTTAAAGTTTATTTTTAACGGCTCTTGCTGAATCTTCGTTATTTCCCTGCTATTACTATAGCACCATTCTAGATAAACGAGACGGTGACTAAGTCTTTTCAAAAAAATGACCTATTTTTAAGTTGCCGAAATAAAAACCCAGTTTAAGGCAAGGCATCATTGTAATATTATGAATATCTAACAATAAGTGACAGTGAACCTAAATGAGTACATTGCAAGCAACCTCTACATCTGATACCAGAAAATAGTGTAAGTAACGACGAAGTTAAGCAGGTTATTGGTTTTTACGGTGTAGTCGTCACGGATACAGCTGACTGCCTTTCGCAGTAACCGACATAAACCATTTTAAGCAAACTTGTTCTCTTCAGCCGCTGTACCTGCATTTTTGCCATGAAGCTAAACTCTACGCAAATATGCATGATTGGTGAGTTAACCTTGCGTTAGAACATGGCGGTGAGAGACAAGATACTCTTTGTCCTTGGAACATTTTATGAACGCGCAGCTCTTGACGGTTTGCAGTATATATGGAAATTGACAGCAATACCGTATATTCGCTTATATATGGGAATCTGACACACAGATTTACTGTTGGACCTAAAGCTATTTTAAAGATGGCGTCTAGAGCCGAAATACAACTTATTTTCCGGTAAATTCTGTCTATGGACTAACCGTGACGCTCAGAATGCCCCTATAGGGGTTACCTTGTATCATAAAAAATAGTTCTTAACATTAACATATGATACATATTGATACACACAATGATAACATATTGACATTCAACAGAACGATGTAATTATATTATGATTAAATTGTTTTCCAGAACTAACATGTAGTTAGCTGTAAATAGCGCTTGAGGACTTCGATGCCTCTTAGTACCTCTTGTAGGGTAAACCATGCCGAGCGCAATACTTCTCAACGTAACGTCGCAAGTAATTTCAGCTGACTTTTACCCAAGTGTGACGTTTGTTTTTTGCTCTCTCTATTTATAAAATCTTATATTGATAAATTTATCGGAACTAGTTGTATTTTTTACAGGGGCCAGGAACAAACATGTGTAACGCACACCCTTTGGTTGGGTAGTGTGGGACTCTCAAACCCACTAAAAACCTGATGACTCCCTAACCTACATGACCGGGATACTTGTGGTATTACTTCAGTGCATGTAGGGAGCCGCTAGTCTGGCTCTCAGTCTTCGGCCTGGCGGCGCTCCATGCGTTGCCGCCTCTCTTTCGTCAGCTTTGTCTTCGCTCTCATAACAGTCTCCACAAAACCAAAGCCCGCCTCCCAGCTTTTTTTTCTGAGCATCCCTGCGAGTAGGTCTCTCGTCGCGTTGCACTGCACGTCTAGTCGTGAGCGGGCTGTCGTACTCTTGATCGTAAGAGCTCTGCATGCAAAAAGCGCGTGATCCACGTCGTCGGTTTCGCCGGCGTCGCACAAGACACATATGTCTACCCCAGTCTTCCCAATCTTCACCATGTAGGTCTGGAAGCTGCCATGACCGGTGAAAACTTGGGTTAGGTAGTACGTCGTTTCCGCGTACTCGCATCGGCACTATTTGATGAGATCTGGGATTATTGACCTCGTCCATGACCCTGGTGCATCTCGTTTAGCCCCAGACCACTCAGCCTCCCAGCTTTCCAGAGTCTTTTTCTTGCATCGTCTTTTCTAAGTGTCTGGTCCAGGTATAAGAGGATATTCTCCTCTATTCGTTTTGGCTAAGGTATCATGCAGGAAATTACCAGCACAGCGTCTTTTTTTTTTTTTTTTTTTGTTCTGGGAGGTTTCGGTAATGCATGATGCACATGCGCCACTAGCAGCCTGCGTGACTAGTGTGAGACTCGCAAACCCACTAAACCCGGATTCCTCCCCACCCCCCCAGGCTCGGTATTACTTTGGCATTACATCGAAACCGTGGGAGAGGCGTCCCTGCCGTTCTCCTTCAATCAGCTCTATCCCTTACTATCATCCCGCATGTCTACCTGCGGTTGGATAGGGGGATGCCATTTTGTAATCCGTCCTGTGAGGGTGCGTCGAGACCATGAGGGCCTGGCTGCTCCCCACCCCCTCCCCCCTCCCTCGGCTCCTCGTCTCGACCACTCTCCCGAGAGACCCGCTCAAACCTCTCCCGCCTGGCCGTTTCCTTGGCTGTCTTGAGTGTCAAAACAGCGTCGAACAAGTTCGTCGCCTCCCTCCATGCCTCCGCCGAAGTCATCATATGGGAGACCACCTCCTTGATGGGTCGGCCCCTCACAGCGGTTGGTGCTGCGTCCCGTGCTTCCCTGAGAGCATCACACCGCAGAACAGTATGCTCTACGTTGTCCGTTTCTCCAGAGTCGCACAGTACGCAGATATCGCTGATGGCCTTCTTGATCCTTGACAGGTAGCTCTGGAACTGGCCGTGTCCGGTCAGAACCTGAGTCGTCCAGTAGGAAAGCTCCCCGTGTCGGCGGTCATACCATACCCTGAGGTCCGGTATCAGACTCTTGGTCCAGCTCCCTGTGGTCACACCGGGTCTTACCTGCGCCCATTCCTCATGCCAGGCCGATATGGTGGCACTCCTGGCCCTGGTGAGATCCAGACCTTCGTCTAGATACATTTTACTTCGTTCAGCCACTAGGAGGTCCCATGGCAGCATTTTGGCTAGGACCAGGAGAGCTTCGGTCGAGACTGTTCGATACGCCCGGCTTACCCTGATTGCCAGCGTTCGTTGGGTCGACCTTAGTGCCCCCCTATTTTTCGCCGTCCGCATTGCCATGTCCCCCCAGACTGGGGCTGCGTATAGCGCCGTTGATTCGGCCACCGAGGCCAGGAGCCTTCTTTTCACCTCAGCCACCCCACCGACCCTAGGCATGATCCGCGCCAGGTTCAGGGAGACCCTTTGGGCCTTTTCGGCCACGTACTTAACGTGTGCCGATCCGGTCAGTCCGGTGTCTAGCATGACCCCAAGGTACTTTACCTTCTTTCTGATTTCTATCGGGTGGCCCGCCATCACGAGGTTAATGCCGGTCGTCCTCTTTCTGCCTGTTAGGTACATCGCCTCCGTCTTGTCGGGTGCCAGTTTCAAGTGATGGGACTCCATCCACTCGGACACCATTGACAAGGCCTCATTGGCGGCGCTCTCCAGGGCTCTTTCGGTCCTGGCCGTTATCATGAGTGCAAGGTCATCGGCGTACGCCAACGTCTCCACCCCATACGGGAGACCTGGGATCTCGAGCACCCCGTCGTAAGCTATGTTCCAGAGCACGGGTCCTAGAATCGAGCCCTGTGGGACTCCGGCAGTAACCTCGTACTCCTGCCCCCCTGCAACCAAGCCTCTGTCATCCAGGTAGGATGAAATCATTCGACGGAGGTAGAGGGAAAAGCCCTTCCTCTTCATCGCCTCCACAATTACTTTCCAATTCATTGTGTTGAAGGCATTTTTGACATCCAGGAGGATCAGGAGCACGAATCCCCTTGTTTTAGGGGTCTTCATAGTCTCCTCACCCGCCCGTTTCAGAACCTTCTTTAGAGCCCCTAATGCGGATCTGCCCTTCCGGAAGCCGTACTGGGCATCTGATAGGGCGTTCTTTTCCTGAATCTCGTCGTTTAGTCTCTTGACTATAACGTTCTCCAGGAGCTTACCCATGGCGTCAATGAGGCATATGGGCCGGTAAGCCGAAGGCCCCGTCTTCCTCCCGGGTTTGGGGATTAGAACCAGGCTTGCCCTTTTCCACAGCCTCGGGAATCTCCCCTCTCTCAAAAGCTTGTTGGCAAGGTCTTGGAAGACCTTAGGCCACCTTTTGACCAGTAGCCTCGCTACCTCTGGGGGAATTCCGTCTAGGCCGGGCGCTTTACCAGTTGCCAACCGATTCCGGGCTTGTTCGACCTCCTCCAGCGTCACCTCCGGAATGTTTTCCGGGGTGACCGAGAACTCCTCGTTTTCTCTCCGCGGCTGTGCCGGAAAAAGACCGGTTACAGTCTCCCGCAGCACATCCGGGGGGAGTTTCGGGGGAGGTCTCCGGAGTTTGGCCATAACTATTCGGTACGGCAGGCCCCATACGTCGCTCTCCACCGCGTCTATCAGCTCTTTCTCCGCTCGGGCTTTACTTTTGGCGATGAGTCCTCGGAGTCTCAATCGAGCAGCCTTGTACTCCGTCAATTGGGATTCAGCTCTTGCGGTCTCTCGCTCCCCGTAAAATCCCACCCGTCGTTTTCTTTGCGTTAACCAGCTGCGTGTTCTCGTGAAAATCCTATTTAGCCTAATGCAAGCCCTGCGGGCAGCTGCGATCCCTTTGTTCCACCAGTAATTAGGAGGGTGGCGGCTCCCATGGTGTTGTGAGGGAGCAGCTTTCTCGCATGCTGTAGAGAGTATGCTAATTATTTGATATTCATCCCCCACCGTGTCTCCCAGTTGTTTGCAACCCTCGTCTATTTCAGCCACTAGAATCTTGGCGTCAAGTTTCCGCATCTGCCATCTCTTACTAGGGGGCGGGGCGAGGGCCACCTCGGGGGTACTGATGGTGAAACAGATGTATCTGTGATCACTCATGGTCTCCTCCGTCTCCCTCACCCTCCACTCTACCACCAGTGGAAAGGCCGCCTCATTGACCATTGTTAGGTCAATGAAGGCCGTCTGGCTCCCTCTGGAAAAGGTGGGGACCCTTCCGTCATTAAGAACCATTAGACTTTTTTCAGCCATCCACTCCTGTAAAGTTTGGGCCCGTCTAGTTGTGGTTCGGCTACCCCATGCTATGCTGGCTGCGTTAAAATCCCCGGTGATCACTACCCTCTTACCTGCATGTGCCCCCGCGCTCTGGGCAAGTTCCTCGAGAAATTCCTCGAATTCCTCCTCCTCCCTGTTGGGAGAGAAGTAGCAGCTATAGATGACCCCTACCCGGTCAATCTCCAGCCAGGAGAACCCCCTCCCCGACCCCCCGCCCCTAATCGCGAGGTTTCTCTCGGAACCCGTCCACCAGATTGCGGTATCCGCCTCTGCGTCAGATACCCAGTCTGCCTTCCGCTTGGTGATCGCTATGTTTGGCTCGGAAAGCAGGCAGAGGCCTATAGATTCTCTGCGTACTATCTCATCGAGCATGTCATGCGCCGCCCTGCAGCGGTTAAGGTTTACCTGAAGTATCTTTAACATTGGTCGGATAAAGGGCCCCTACCTACTAAGTTCCAATCACCCTTTCCGTCCTCTGCTGGGATAACGGTTTTCTTCTTATTTTTAGCCCCCTTGTCTTTATTCCCCTTTTTATTGCTCTTCTTGGTTATTTGGGCTTCTACTTGGGTCTCCTTGCCATCTACCTGTCCCTTGGCGACGCCCCTTCGGGCCTCCCGCCGCTGCTCGACTTGCTCCCTATAGGCCGGGCAAGACATCCTATCCGCTCGGTGCCCCTCTATTCCGCAGACCAGACACTTTGGTGTCGTTGCTTTGCAATTGGCTACCAGGTGGTCAGGTTCACCACATTTGTGGCATACCCGAGGCACCTGGCTCTCTGCTTTGCAGTCTTGGGCCTTATGGCCCGGCCTATGACACTTGTAGCAGTTGGGGAGCCTAATCCACTCCTCAGGTCTGCACCACCTCGAGCCCAGCTTAAGGGTCTTGCGGGAGCATATGGCTCTTGCCGCCGCCGGGGACGCCGTGACCAGTGCGTACCAAACTTCAGCTCTTCCGAGCCTTGGCTCGGTAGCTGTGATCTTGGCGCCGGCCGGAAGCTGCAAGGCCTTTTGCAGCTCGCTTTCGACCTGCTCCCCGTCCAAGAGTGGGTCAATCCCCCACAGGGCGATGGTCTGCCCCTGGTTAAGCTCTCGGCAGTCGGCCTGCATCTTCGCAGATTCCCGAATGGCCGCCGCCATTTTTTCTCCTGCGCCCTTTTCACTCTCCTCTATTCTAATTATAAGGTCACCCTCCTTGCTTTTGACTACCCCCCTAACCGTTATCCCGGCGCCTTCTTGCTGCCTGACTTGTTCTCTAACACCCCGGAGAGTGTCGGCGAAGGTTTTTCCCTCTTCGACCTTAACCCTGAGGGTGCTCCTTGCTCCCTGCTCCGCCCGGGTGGTAGTCTCCGGTTTGGCTCCGGTCTTCCTTGTTTGTCTCGAACAAACCTCTAGGAGGCCACTGCCGTCGCCGGTCTTACGGCAGCAGATTTCCAGAGCCTGTAGAAGCGTCTGTGTACGGCGCTCCCTTGTGACGTGCATCAACGGGGGTTTCTCCCCGCCAGCCAGCCCCAGCGCTTTTCCCACGACAGCTTGGAGCACCCCCAGGGTCGTGGTCCCTAGTTCTTCTTCCGGGTTTATCACTCCCACTACCAAGTACCGTTGAGAGGCCGCTTGGTTTCCTGAACCCTCTAAGAATTCGACGGCGTCGCTATTTTTAAGAACAGCAGCCGTCCCTGCGCTCATGTCAGCCACCGCTGCTAGCGTGGGAAACTGTGCCGCCAGCCCCTCTATTAAACCCTTATCCGAATCTGACCCTTTAGTGATAACCGCTACCCTAACCTCCCTCTGAGTGGTGAGGGCGTCAGTGGTGACCTTTAAGTGTTTAATCACCCTCTCAGGCCAGTGTCCCTTGACGGCTCTCACCAGCTCTTCCGGAGTGCTTGCCCTTTCTATACTATTTTCTATCTCCGTGGCCTCTGTTTCTAGTTCCAGCTCCTTGGCCCTATCTTTATCTAGCTCCCCGTGACAACGTGCGCATAGGAGTTTGAGGCCTTTTACCCGCTCGCTTATCTTGTCTCGTTGGATGTCTTCCCTATTCTCCTGTACCCCGTTTTCTCTTAGACCCTCGAGCTCTACCCTCAGTCTGCACTCGTTTGTTCGTAGAGTTTCGACTTCCCCTCTAAGCTGTTCTATCTCTTCCTCATCAGCTGACCTAACTTCTCGGTAGGCCTTCCCTCTGTCCTCCAAGACCTTTTCTAGACGTTCCAGGGTCCTGGGGAGCTTTTGAGACAGCTCCTTGAGCTCGATCTTCGTGTTACTGGCCTTACACAGATTAGGCGTTTGCCCGATTTGTTGCCGCATCACTTGAAGGACCTCTTGGAGCTGCTTTTCTCTCACAGCCTCCCCATCCCTGGCACACTTGGCGGCTTCTCCCCTTTTTGGAGATTCAATAGCCACCCTCTTCCTATTCCCTTCGACGCCCTGCGTCTCCGTTCTGTCCTCCTCGTCCATCCCCTTACTGTTTAATCTAAATAATTAGTATATCTCTATATAATATATCATACATATAACATACCGTAGTATATCATATATACAATATTCTTACCATATAATATACTATACTATAGCATACCATACAATATATATTAATGTATCCTATTACACACACACACCCATAAATGCATACGCAGATATGCGCATATATATATATGTGCATACACATACACACATATATATGTGTCTCCCGGACTGATACCCTCCCAGCTGTTTCCTGGCTGGTGATTCTTCTTTACCCGTTGTTGAGCAGTAAATAATCACCTCTTTCCCCGTCGCGCCTCTTGGGCCGGCTTGCTTCCCTCTACGCCGATTTCTCTCCACCCCTCGCCGCTTCCCTCTCCATCCCCTCGCCTCCTACTCTTTCCACTCCTTACTGACCAACTCTCACCGAGAAACCAATATGGCGGCCCCCAGTGGCCGGAAACCGAGACTGGCGGCCCCACGTGTATCAGCCTAGTGATCGAGAAGTAGAAATATGAAAAATTCCTACTTGGTCCGTCTGTCCTCAACAAACGCGGCCCCAACTAGTATCTGGAAGAGAGGGCTACTAAGTACAGTACCTTTGGAGGCGAGAGTGTACCGTTTCACCGACCAGGTGGTTCTCTTTTCGTCGTCGTTGGGATCGCCGATGCTGAGTGTGAACCAATTTTTCTCGAAAAGTGAGCAATAAAACTCGAAAAACCACCAGAACACAACAAAACTCTGTTGCAGGCCTCCACGCACCAACGCTACAGGTCCGGCACCGGGCACCCCGGAGTAACGCGAGTTTCTCCGGTATGTACCACAGAGCTCGGCTAGACACGTCCGCACAGTTCGACTGCCAGACAGAGACTCTGCACAGCGTCTGTAGACACCGTCCTGTACGCTCTGGCGACCCTGATGGCCAGCACTCTCTGCGCCTTGCTCAGCTTTTTCTTATTCTCCTTGGTCTTCAGTGCAGCTGGTCCCCACACTGCTGACCCATAGAGCAGAATTAAATCAGCGACTGATGCTAGAAGATAGCGCTTTTTCTCCGAGAGCCTCTTTGTTCTTGGCATTACCCTGGCATTTGACCTGCTTGTGTAATTGGATCATCTCAATACAAGAATCCATAAAACATCTCTGCGAGAAGCACTCCGCGCGTCGTCGTATTGGCTTGGTGCAGAGTTAACCAAGAGCGATAAGCCTCGAGACGGATTGTGACTGCCTTACACAACAATTACTGACGTCCTAGCATCAACGAAACCTCAATCAAGTCAAAACAAAAAGTCGACAATTAGATTCTTTCAGTGGAACTGTGAAGGTATTAAATCGAGTTTACGAATACTTCCCTTAACGAATCAACTCGACGTGTTAGTTATTACCGAGACCTGGGCCGCCAAGCCCACAGTCATCCCCGATTGGCGTGTAGCGGAGTGTCTAGGTACCCAGTCAGGAGGACCAGGTCGAACGAGTGGAGGAGGAGGTGCTGTCATATATAATAGTAAACTTCGTGGAATTCATCCCTGCTACAGTTAAGACAACTGCGTAACCCTTACGGGAGACACAATAAACGTGATTGCAGCCTACTCTAGTCCATCGGAGGATACAGAAATTCTGCTGGAGAAACTAATAGCGTGTCTAGATATGGTAGACTTGCAGAAAATAACGGTACTCTGCGGCGATCTCCACTGTCCACTTAAAAAGGCAAAACACCCAAGAACAGCGTCACTGTTGAACGTACTGGCGTCTCGGAGCATGTGGGTTGTATTCACAGCTGATGACTCGAGAAGGACAATCGACAATAGATATATTTGCTACAAATGCTGATCCGCGTAACGTGGAATATAGAGGAATACAACGGGATACCCTGGCGTTTGGAGTGAAGTGGCATTTACCAGTTGCAATGAATATCTCACATAGCCTGCAAACTTTCTACAGCATGCGGTCTTCTCTGAGTCGTACCCTCGACATCACACGACTGAAAACCGTTGCTCGAAGTGTTCTTCCTGTTCCAGTCCTGATCGACGTAGACTCATATGCTTGCAGGCTCCGTACCGTCATTACCGGTAGCACCCGGCCAAAACGAGCTCGTGGTAAGTTTGTCTCACGATACAATCAGCAGTGCCGCTTCTTCAAGCACTACAGGGTTATGCAAACCGGAACAAATTGGAGATCAATGCGAGCAAGACAGAAGCGAAGAAATTCCGACGAGGAGGAAGACTGGCCAAAAGCGATGAGCTCCGACTGAATTCAGAAATAGTCGAAATCGTTCCATACTTTCCCTACCTAGGGGTCGTATTTTCTTCACGTGGCACAAGCTTCTTCAGGCATGTTAAAGAAAGAGTCCGAAGATGTACAACCTGCCGAAGACGACGGTTTTTAGAGAACACGTCGTAGACTGGGAAAATAAAATGGCTGACATCGACCCGCTGTTTTATGAAACGAGAGCAATGACGTCGTATTTGTGGAGAGCCTGCAGTTATGAGAACCGGCATCTAATCACCCGATTTGCCGTCCACGGCTTCCATCTGAAGATCTGTGCGCGCGAGAAGTTTCATGAAATCTCGGCGAAGTGCATGTGTAAACTTTGTGGCTGTCCGTGTGATCTATATCACCTTCAGCGTTGTGAAAGAGCAATTCCGCTGTCTCAACTCTGGAAATGCCATGTCTATAATGTATAACCGTAAACCACTAATTGGTTAATAAAATGACTACTACTGTTTATATCATGATAACACTTGAATAAAGCTGATTGTTTATCCGCTAATGAAGCCCGTTAGTTTCCTGGCGGTTTAGCAATGATCATGTATTTATTCTTTTTAAATTGCAGTTGCTGTAGTTGTTCTCATAGCTGCGGACATCGGTTTATTTCTCTGGACTCTGGAAGAAATACGTCGGGAACGTCCTGGACCTTTAGTTGTAAATTCTACAATCGGAAGGATATTTGTTAAGCCTCCAATTTACTCGTATCAATCGCTCTACGTATTCAACTTAACCAATCATAAAGACTTTGTGGCTGGAAAACTACCTATTGTGCATGAGATCGGTCCTTATGTGTACAGGTAAGATTACTGCGGTACATTTATTTTTAAGATGTATTTTATAAGGAATGTGCCACAATAATACACATTATTACAGTAACCGTTCCCCTGTTTGCGCCTTGATGCGTCCCAGGTGAGGCATAACAAACCATCTCTATCAAATTATTATTATTATTATTACGCTTTATTCAAGGAAATGTTTAGTCTGTTAACATCAAGTTACCATGGAGTTGGCGGGTTACTCTCCAAGGGAACATATTGTTTAGTGTTTGCTTTGTCGCTACAAACTTTGGAAGAATGTTCTTCTCACGACGCGTCGTCGTATGAATGATATTGAACATCTTTAACATCAGATCGGTATGATTTTTCTAAATATTTGCGAGGGTATCACAGTCAATCTTCCGCAGCCTTTCCAATATGTGTGGATTCTGGACGTCACCGCTTAGAATTCCACACTTATATGCAATCTTTCGTCGGTATTTGCTGCATAACTTGTCTAGGAGTCTCTGATCTTTTTTCAGCCATGGATTCCAGACTGGGGCTGCATATGTTATGATGGGCAGTACGTACACCTCAAATAGTTTTGAGTATATATGTGGATCTCTAAGCATGAATGAACGTGTTCCATCCAGTTCTCTCTCTGTGTTGCTTTTAAAATAATGTCTGTTATGTGTTTGGTGTACTTCATATTAATTACACCAAGGTCTTTGATCAGTTTTTTCGAGGCAAGGGAATGGCCACCGATTGTGTAACTGTTCTCTGCATTTCCGTGACCAAAATGAAGTACAACGCAATTTGTCACGGATAGTTTCAGATCTAGCGAAACGGACCACTTATAGAAATTGTTTACCGTATCCTGCAGTTTTTGGCAGTCCTCGGCCGAGTCCGCTTTTCCGTATATTTTAACGTCATCCGCATGGATCGCATAGAGATTATATTGCACGTTTTCGGGAATAATACTCTTTAGCGAATTGATGTAAAGAATAAACATTAGTGGCCCAAGAATGGTACCTTGAGGGCAACCAGAGGTGGCATAAGCCTTCTCTGACAGTGTATTATGAACACGTACATGGAAGGTCCGTTCACGTAGGAAATCATTTATCCATGCAACTATTTTGGTGCCCACTCCAAATTTAGGCAGTCACTCCAGTAGTTTATTATGCGTTACAATTTCAAAAGCAGACTTAATATCAAAGTATATAACATCAAAACACCTTGATGCGTGAACATGTTCCGCCCAGTCAAACTGCGTCTCCAAGAGTTGAAGTGTGCAGCTTCTACCAGGACGATAAGCAAATTGTTCTTTAGTGATCAGTCCTTGCTTGTCAGCGTTTTATATATAGTCATGGAAATTAGACTTTCTAACAGTTTACAGGCTATAACAGTGAGCGAGATCGGTCGCTTATTCTTGGGGTTTGACTTATTTCCCCGCTTGTGTACAGGGCTAACAATCGCCGTTCTAAAATCTCTGGTACAATCGAATCTTCCAGCGATCGACGAAGTATTAAGCTTAAGGGGTGGCATATCGAGATTCCAAGCTGTTTGTACACGATTGACGGCACTCCATATATATATATATATATATATATATATACATACATACGAGGTGTGTTCAAAACGTATCGCGACTTTTGTGTTTTTTCAAAAATTATTCATTTATTCATGAATATCTATTTTGTCCCCTTCAAAGTAATCCCCATGAGATATTATACACTTGTGCCAACGGTTTTTCCAATCTTCGAAGCACTTCAAAAAACCATTTTTTTTTATCTTGTTCAGCTCCTCCTTCGATGCCGTCTTTATCTCGTCAAGCGTAGCGTAACGTCGTCCTTTCATGGGCCTCTTCAGTTTAGGGAACAAGAAAAAGTCACAGGGGGCCAGATCTGGGGAATACGGTGGCTGCGGCATCATTAGTGTGTTGTTTTTGGCCAAAAACTCGCGCACAAGCAACGATGTGTGAGCAGGGGCGTTATCGTGGTGCAAAAGCCAATTTTTGTTCTTCCACAAATCCGGGCGTTTCTGGCGGATTGCTTCGCGCAAATTGCGCATAACTTGCAGGTAATATTCCTTATTGACCGTTCTACCCTGTGGCAAGAACTCATGATGCACCACGCCCCTGCAATCGAAGAAAACTGTCAGCAAAACTTTCACATTCGACCGAACTTGGCGCGCTTTTTTTCGGTCTTGGTTCGTGCGGCAGCTTCCATTGAGATGATTGAGCTTTGGTTTCCACGTCATAACCATAAACCCACGATTCGTCACCAGTTATGACCCTCTGGAGCAAATTTGGATCGTCGCGGACAGAGTCCAACATCTCATTAGCAATGTTCATGCGATGCTGTTTTCGGTCGCAATTGAGCAATTTTGGTACGAATTTCGCGGCGACCCGTCTCATGCCCAAATCATTGATAAAAATCGAATGGCACGAGCCAATCGATATGTTTAGGTCCTCAGCAACTTCTCTAACGGTGATTCGACGATTGGCCAATACCATTTTCTCCACTTCATTAATTTTTTCGTCTGTTGTTGAAGTGCTCGGGCGTCCGGCACGCTCTTCGTCATTCACATCTTCTCGGCCTTCTGAGAACATTTTGTACCACCGATAAACGTTGCTTCGGTCCAAGGTAGCTTCTCCGTATGCCACAGTCAACATTCGGAATGCATCCGCGCACTTAATTTCGTTTTTCACACAAAATTTGATACAGGTTCTTTGATCCATTTTTTTGAATAGGTAAAAATCGAAGACGATCCAAAACACGTGCAAGCAAAGCAGCTGTCAACAATTAAGTGAACATTCAAAATGGCCGAGCTTGTCGGCATAAGTGAGAGACATGAGTACCAACATAACGCCACAAAAAATCGAAATTCGAATATACGTAACCCGCGAAAATTCAAAAGTCGCGATAACGATTGAACACACCTCGTATGTGGATCTCTAAGTATAAATGAGCGTGTAATCCAGTTCTCTCTCTGTGTTGCTCTTAAAATAATGTATGTTATGTGTTTGGTGTACTTCATATTAATTGATGTCATTACACAAAGGTCTTTGATCAGTTTTTTCGAGGCAAGATAATGGCCACCGATTGTGTAACTGTTCTCTGCATTTCCGTGACCAAAATGAAGTACAACGCACTTTGTCACGGATAGTTTCAGATCTAGCGAAACGGACCATTTATAGAAATTGTTTACCGTATCCTGCAGTTTTTTGCAGTCCTCGGCCGAGTCCGCTTTTCCGTATATGTTAACGTCATCCGCATAGATCTTATATTGCACGTTTTCGGGAATAATACTCTTTAGCGAATTGCTGTAAAGAATAAACATTAGTGGCCCAAGAATGGCACTTTGAGGGCAACCAGAGGTGGCATAAGCCTTCTCTGACAGTGTATTATGAACACGTACATGGAAAATCCGTTCACGTAGGAAATCATTTATCCATGCAACTATTTTGGTGCCCACTCCAAATTTAGGCAGTAACTCCAGTAGTTATGGAGTAGTTACTATGCGTTACAATTTCAAAAGCAGACTTAAATCAAAGTATACTCGTATAACGTCAAAACACCTTGATGCGTGAACATGTTCCGCCCAGTCAAACTGCGTCTCCAAGAGTTGAAGTGTGCAGCTTCTACCAGGACGATAAGCAAATTGTTCTTTAGTGATCAGTCCTTGCTTGTCAGCGTTTTGATATATAGCCATGGAAATTACACTTTCTAACAGTTTACAGGCTATAACAGTGAGCGAGATCGGTCGCTTATTCTTGGGGTTTGACTTATTTCCCCGCTTGTGTACAGGGCTAACAATCGCCGTTCTAAAAATCTCTGGTACAATCGAATCTTCCAGCGATCGACGAAGTATTAAGCTTAAGGGGTGGCATATCGAGATTCCAAGCTGTTTGTACACGATTGACGGCACTCCATCAGGAGTATCGCTTGTCTTAGATTTCAGGCCCCTTAGGTGCTTCAGCAGGTTTTCAGATGTGACGTCAACATCATTCACGACCACTAAGTCGTCATAACCACCCGAAGCATGCGTAACTCCAGAATCTTGCAGACGTAGCTCATCATTCGATGGATAGGTTTGTGCGAATATGTTTTTAATAAACTCTGCTTTTTCATATTCATCAGAAGCTAGTGAACCATCGGGTCGCATAATCGACGCCAGATAGTCACGCACTGAGATTCGTTTGCGGATGTATCTGTGGATTGAGTTTACATCGCTGTTTCGAATAACAGCGTGCTCCTCTAGAGTCCTTTGTCGGATGCATGCTTTGTTGAGCATTTTCTGAAGCTGGCCAATGTTGTGCTCATTAACCTCGCGATCAAGAGCTGTTTGAAGAGCACGGACATGGCTGTCAATTGACGATGTTCGCTGTGGCACATGTAGTTGGATAAGAAAGTGCACATACTCGATAAATTTGGTGTACATCGAGTCTACGGAGAGGCAACCTTGAAAAAAATCTGGTTAAATCAGTGAGGTCAAGATTTAGCTTCATGGCATCATAATTCCCTTTCTTAAAATCCAACTTGGCTATTGACGTTTGTTTGGGGCGCTTGCAGTCCGTTATGACGAACTCCACCATACGATGATCAGAGGACAGGTGGTTTGGCCGCACAGCAACTTTGTCCAACGAATCATCGTTGCAGAGGATAATGTCTAGTAGAGAATCACGTTGACTGCCAACACGTGTTGCTTCTGTAACATGTTGTTGGAGTCCGTACTCGACGCAAAAGTTCAGAAGTATGACCTCTTTTGAATTCTCGTGCGAGGGTCGTAGCACGCTGAGCGTCTCCCAATTTATTTCTGGCTGATTAAAATCTCCGGTGAGTAAACTGTATGGTCACATTCCATTACTAATGATAGCTCTTGTGTTAAAACGTCCATTTTAGTTCTTAATGTGTCATGTGTGCCAGTAGGCGAGAAATACGTTTTTATAAGCCGCACTTTGCAGTCATTAAAGATGGCATCACACGCCACAAATTCGGAGTAAAAATGATGTACGTCAACTTCAGAACAGGCCAGCTCACTTCGGACGAGTATTAAAACTCCACCGCCCCGTGAGTCACGATCCTTTCTAAAAACATAAAATTGTCCCCCACCGCCAATTTCGGCCGAACAAACCGATAGTTCAGTGAGCCATGTCTCTGTTATCATCGCTACATCTATATTCCTATCTTTGATATAACTATGTAGAGTTTCAAGAGCACCAGGCTTTACAATTGATCGAGCGTTGAGGTAAATACATCTCAATTTGTTCTGTATAGTGTGTTTACCGAAATACTGGGAAATGGCTTTTCGTACAGAATATAAAGTTCGGCCACCGGCGAGTCATGCTTTTGGGAAATTTTCCAACACCATATCAGGCCGCAGATGGCCGCGGAAGCAAGAAAGTCGGGTGTCGTCCTCCCAGAGCTTATCTTGAATGAGATTCTCATAGTCTACATCTGCGACTTCGACGTAGAACTTGTGATCACCGCTACATGATCGAAGACGTTTGACTGATACGGGATGAATATGGCCACGTGTCTTGAGATGATTATAGAGTTTTTCAGCAGAGGACACTGGAACACATGTTAAGGCTAAAGATCCGCCGGGTGTTGATTCGAGCCCTTACGGTTGGTAGCGGTTGGAACTCAGTATTAGCTGGAGTACTTTTTCGACTTAGTCTTAATCAAAGTGCTTTTAGACTCAGCCGCTGTAGATCGCGTATGTATGTCTTTCTTGGTCTTCGTTTCAGGACGGGTATGCAATTGCCTATCTTTCTTTCTAGGAACCCCGTGCTTTATATCTGTTCCAATACGAACCCGGGAAATAGAACGATCGTCAGAACGAGCACGGGATTTTCTTGCTGGTTGAGTTTCAAGCTGTAACAGGCGAGCATGTAGCTTCGCGTTCGTTACACATAGCGTATCGACCGATTTCCTGAGATTTTTGTTTTCCGAGATAACTCAATTAATATTCTTTCATATTTTGTACTTCCAGTAGTAACTGCTTCAGCAGCGCTGCGTTTAAATTCTCGCGCGCGCCCGCATCAGCTGTTCCCATATCCGACTCAGGGACCGATGTCTAGTTTTTTACATTTCACGGTGTCTAGTTTAGTACGATCCTTAACATCGTTGACAGAGATTTTCGTGCAGGACTGAAATACTCTACTATACGATTACATTTGATTACGACTGTAACAACCGAGCAAAATGGCTTAGTGGCAAAGCCTTTGCCTTGCATCCGGGAGGACTGGGTTCGAGACCCAGACCGGCCACTCTTAAATTGGTTTGCATGGTTTCCAATTTAGACAAGGTAAACGCCGGAGTGGATTAAAAATTAGCCATGACATGAATAAACCGTACACGAGCAATTGCCTTACAGAAAATCTAATAAAAAAAAAGTTAAAAAACAACAAATCTTAACACCCTTAGTTTGGACCCTCCACGATTTTTTTAATATATCCATATTAATAGCATTTTAATGTTTAACACAAATTGCTGTTACACAAAAAAATCTGGGATTTATTAGTAAACGAAACGAGAAGGATGTGGGAAGGAGGGCTTCAAGTTTACCAAGAAGTTAAAAGGGAGAAAACGATAAGATTGGGGCATGAAGAATTGGACGCCATCCTCAGAGGCTCACCGAGCCACTCACTTTGCCTGCTCATCCCGGACATAAAAAAGTGGATAGACCGCCCGGCGGGACAAATTAACGCTTGGCAGGTACAGAAGAGAACGGATAGCGTTTAAGACATCAACAGATGACTTGGCTTGTAGTCAAAACGGGTTCGCAGACGTTGGGACAAGCACGTCGGGACCGGTGGGCGAGCCCGTGAGTGACTTCGGTCATGATTGTTGTTTCTATGGATATCTGGGCCATTAAAAAGTGAAGTTTAAGGGAGGAGGTGTGTTTAGTAGGTAAGGGTCTTGGCGATCAATCATCCAACTGCTAGGGTCAAGTCCCACATTGCTCGAGAGGGGAACACCTCGCACTTGTAGCGTGCGTAAAAGCAATCACCCTCCTCCACAAATTGCTTTCAGCTCTCAGAAAATAGTAATAATAAAATAGTAACCAATGTATGTTTTCTCTAATAACAAATCTGAATAATCTGAGCTATTGCGACATTTTATGCAATACATATATAATCTAAAATGCATTTAATTATACTATATATACAGGGTCATTCACGGAGTATTGTACTTCTTTCGAGGTTTAATAGAACTCGGCAAGAAAATAAGTTTTTCCTATGGAGGGAAGACGCGGAAACGTCTTGTTTAGGAGATAGAGTGAAGTTTATAAAAGTAGTTTTTCTGCCTTTTTTTCTCCTACATAGTTGTGCGAATCTACGCTTGCGGGAAACCAGTCAACGCATGAAGGAACCAATTACACTGGCGTGTTCTATATATATATATTATATATATATATATATATATATATATATATATATATATATATATATATATATATATATATATATATATAGAACACGCCAGTGTAATTGGTTCCTTCATGCGTGACTGGTTTTCCCGCAAGCGTAGATTTCGCACAACTATGTAGGAGAAAAAAAGGCAGAAAAAAAAAATATATATATATATATGCATATGTATATATAGCAAAAGAGAGAATACTTACACTCCTGCCGCCCGCGGAGGTTACGCGCGGACATTTTGCGGGAGTGCCCGCCAGCCCCAATAGGCAGGCCTGCAGCTCCCCCACCCTCCCCCCTATCGAGGTTTGGAATGGAGGTACCACACTACTCCGCCCCCCCCCGAAGGGGAGTTTGACCCACTCCAGAGCAGGGGTTCCCTACCGCTGCGAAGGGCAGCTGCGGGGCCAGATGGTCCTCCCGACAGACGGTCTGCGTTCATGTGGCCATTTCTCGCTCATTATGCCTATTAAGCCAATGCAGCAGGCGTCCCGGTCGGTATCCAATGGGCGTTAACCGTCCGGCCCGGGGGTTATTATGCAGCACATTCCTCCCGTATTGGCAGTAGCCTTCGTTGTCATCCAACCGATATCACATATATATATATATATATATATATATATATATATATATATATATATATATTATATATATATATATATTAAAGTATACACTTGTGACGTAAGAACATGTGCACAGCCCGCTCGGGGCATAACTCAAGGCGTTAGGTCCAGGCTTGGGCTGGTCCACCTAGCCAGGGTGCCTCTCACCGAAGCGGCATTCCCTCTCTGAACATCCAATGACAGACGTTGCTGTAAATATTCCGCCGCCCTCTTGTCTCCTGTAGCAAGCATCAATCTTCTCCCGACATCGTTAAGCAGTTTCTTCGTTAGCAGCCCAGGCTCCCCCAACGTCCTCAAACGTAAGGGGTGAGAACATGTGTGGGTAAGCGACGCTTGAATACTTTCGGCACTGGCTGCCTTCGCTAGGGCTACCGCGTGTCCAGAGCGGGCTGGCGCCCGCACCGACCATTGAAGGGGCTAAAGAGTCGGTTACGGTCGCAACCCACCACCAGCATTTGCCCCCGCTCGAAGGAAGTTAGGGTCATGCCATCAGGTCTCTTTCCCATCGTTCTCTGACTAAACCGGGAGGCTCCAAAATGCATGGGTAGCCCGCCGACCATAGCCCTCTGCTAATATTTCATTTAAGCTGAGTGGCGTGCGATTCTGCCTGAACTCTGCGGACATGAAAGTCCATGGTGACCTAAGGAGTCGACCTCGTCACCGCATTTGCACTGGTGTAGGGACAGCTTAACTCCTAACCTCAACCCGACTAGTATTCGTGTAGACTCATCGTCGAGCAGGGTACCCAGCTGAGGGCTCGGGAGAGCGTGTAGCCATGCAGCTGCACCGGGCGAGGAAAGTGCCTGTAACCTCGCCTTGCTAGCGGCCGTAGTTGTTCGGTCCCACAGGCCGCTCCATCGGCCGTCGTTTGCCAGTTCTGACCACGCGCGCTAAAGAAAGGGAGTCTCCGGTAGAGACCCGCAGAGTGCGATGGCGTCATCGTGAGTCTGTTCAAGCGTGGCCTGGAAGTTTTCAATCGCCCGGGAGTCCAGGATAGACTCGACACCACTAGTCGCCGAATGTAAAGAGGCGATGTGTGCTGCGACTGGAAGAGAAACAGCTTCAGGCAGGCCCAGTCCGCCTCTGGCTACCGGTAAGAAGGCCTGAACTAGATATATATATATATATACCGTTTGTTCAAAAAGTATCGCGGGGGGAAAAATTTTCGCGGGTTACGTATATTCGAATTTCGATTTTTTTGTGGCGTTAGGTTGTTACTCATGTCTCTCACTTATGCCGACAAGCTCGGCCATTTGAATGTTCACTTAATTGTTAACAGCTGCTTTGCTTGCACGTGTTTTGGATCGTCTTCGATTTTACCTATTCAAAAAAATGGATCAAAGAACCTGTATCAAATTTTGTGTGAAAAACGAAATTAAGTGCGCGGATGCATTCCGAATGTTGACTGTGGCATACGGAGAAGCTACCTTGGACCGAAGCAACGTTTATCGGTGTACAAAATGTTCTCAGAAGGCCGAGAAGATGTGAACGACGAAGAGCGCTGCCGGACGCCCGAGCACTCCAACAACAGACGAAAAATTATGAAGTGGAGAAAATGGTATTGGCCAATCGTCGAATCACCGTTAGAGAAGTTGCTGAGGACCTAAACATATCTATTGGCTCGTGCCATTCGATTTTTATCAATGATTTGGGCATGAGACGGGTCGCCGCAAAATTCGTACCAAAATTGCTCAATTGCGACCAAAAACAGCATCGCATGAACATTGCTAATGAGTATGTTGGACTCTGTCCGCACGACCCAAATTTGCTCCAGAGGGTCATAACTGGTGACGAATCGTGGGTTTATGGTTATGACGTGGAAACCAAAGCTCAATCATCTCAATGGAAGCTGCCGCACGAACCAAGACCGAAAAAACGCGCCAAGTTCGGTCGAATGTGAAAGTTTTGCTGACCGTTTTCTTCGATTGCAGGGGCGTGGTGCAATTATGAGTTCTTGCCACAGGGTAGAACGGTCAATAAGGAATATTACCTGCAAGTTATGCCGCAATTTGCGCGAAGCAATCCGCCAGGAACGCCCGGATTCGTGGAAGAACAAAAATTGGCTTTTGC
>QVRM01001696.1:0-52500 GCA_003439945.1 Dermanyssus gallinae
CGATTTTACGTTATGCTATTCTTAGGGGCGCAACCATATGCTACATATATGCTTGCTTTGACGTGTAGGATCGAAATATGCTGTGAAGATCCACACAAGGAATACCGCGTCTGCAGGGTCTATGAACTATCCTACTTGAGTTTCTGCGAAATAACTGTCTTCGGTGCGTCGTTCGTTTGATGTTTTGCTGTTCTCAGTTGCCTTTGCGGCTCGAATAACAAAGAAAGAGCTGTTTTCCACTAGCTGCTTTTTACACTGCTTCCACAATGCGGGGGATGTGCTTGGGCTTTTTAGAAGCGACGTGCACTTGTCCAAGTCAATATAACCATTTTTGAATGTTGTGTGTCATCAAAATTGTAATTAGTAAGTCAAATTGTAATTGTTGTTTACCTCCTTACTATTATTGCGCAGTGAAAGCGCTAGCCAAAGCTGCTATTTTAAGATTCGCATTACCTATGCCGAAAGAAGGAAAAACTTTAGGAAAAGAGCGTCTATTGCGCCTTTGTTGAGACTGTTGGTTTTGCGTTCAACCGAGATAAAACGACGAAATACGCTAGAATTATCCATCAAGTAATGCTGCGTTGCGTTCAAGGTAAACTGTTTGTGCACTGCAAACAGGTGGCAAAGCAGATCCAGCTGTACCAATGAACGATAACACGCATCTTGTTAACGAAGATGGGAAACGTTAACAGCGTTATATGTATATCTATTGGCTGTTCGAGTTATTGTTGCACAAATAATGCGAGAAAAATTTATGAGAGCCATTATACCTGGACGAATCACGTAAAACACCAACGTGGAACTCAAATGAACAACAGGTCTGCTTGTATCTTGACTTGTTTCTGTATCATTTATATATAAACATGAAACAATACGTTTGAACACTCAGCAGTGCTTGCCTTTATATATATATATATATATATATATATACGCTGGTCGTGTTGTTACCGCACAAGTAATGCGGGGCAAACTACCGAGAGCCATTATACTAGACTAAATCACGCTAACACCTAACGTGGCTACAAACATAGCTAGCAATTGTCGTCTCTAGTAGCACACTCGGGGTTACAGATAACTGTCACGGTTACGACCTAACTATCAGTCATTCGCTAAACTAATTGATGTGCCGTCATTCTAGTGCAACGTATCGGACCATGTCACAGCGTTCATTCACTGTCCTGGTACGCCAACAGATGACTTGTGTGGGCAAAAATTGATGTGGGCGGGCCCCTTCTACACAGGACCTCCAATCACAGCGACAGGTAAGGTTTCTGGCTTGTGCTGATCATCGCGATAACGGACGTACGTTGCCGACACGGATGCCGACAGGTGGCGATCAGGTTGTACTGGACTTTGATGATGTCCCGTACTTTATTGCTGTCCCCACGGTGATCCAGTGTGGTGTGTTTTGTGTAACGGTGACTTTGGTGATTCTGTGCTGTGTTACGACCCGCGCTGGATCGCTTCGGAAATACATCTTGCCCGCCGTTTGTCGTTAGAATGACCTCGCGTAGTTCCTGTTTCGGCCACTAGACGACCGGTGGTGGTTCAGGTGGTGTTTTCTTCTGCGCCCCGGAGAGAGGGTCTAGTTGTCCTTTCCCTTCTGCCTGTCTCGTCGGGCGGTCGCGTCTGCGGACGATCAGTACGTGGATGTGGCGGTTTTTTTTTCGGCTTGTTTGCACGTTTAATCAACGTGCGGATAAGCCGAATAAATAATCAATCAATGGAACTTCCCGGAGAGCATCGTCGTCGGATCGGACTGCAATCTCGGTTTTCCACCGTCCGAGCGGCCGCCGCGGCCTGCATCTTAGTACAATTTCCGTTTGGAGTTCCACCCTGACATTCTGGAATATGCTAGGGTTTTCAGGTCATCGTAGCCGCCCCAGGCGGCGTCGTCGTCGTCGACCCACTGACTCAAGCTATGGACTTCAATGAGGACCGAGTCTTCGACCCGCTAGACTTCGGTAGATGCGTGCTTCGGCAGCAAGGGGCCCACAGGTCCAAGTTTGTTAGGAATTTGCCGGGACCTACTCTTCCAAAAAGGCCCATGCTGCAAGCGTTTGAGTAGGAACCACTGTATGGGTTCTAAATGAAAAATTACCGTTGTTGGAAAGCCGTTACCCGAGAATGTCAAGATAACCTGATCCGTTGGTAGCAGTGCACCTGAGTTCCAGGTTCGCACATGAACAGCGTCTGACATCCTGGGTAAGGCTAGAGCATTCAGTACGGTGCGGCTTATGGGAAATGTAGTCTTAGGGTGGCCAGTGACCAAGTTTAGCAGGTTTGGGCGGTACTCCTCACAGACTCCGATGTGCTCTACGTGTTGTCAGATAGTGGACGACAGTTTTAGTGTAATGTTTGCATAAAAACCCGCGCAGTAGTGGAATTTGCCGAGCACACCTTAACCTAGATTGTTGCTCAGATTCAAAGTTCCAAAATATTTTTTGACTCTGACTAGTCTCGTTGCTTCGGCTATTGCAGAGCACCTCGGCATCCCATTTGCGCCTACCCTCCCTTCCCTGGCCCCTGCTCTCGAACGGCCCGCTGTGGACAATGTATGTTCATCCGTTACCCTTTCAAGCTTGGTGTTTAGTGTAATGATTAAAGTAGAGTAGGGCCCGTCATTGCCAGATGGGTTTCTCACTGGCACTCAGGCTTGCTTTCTTCCAGTATTGCATTCTGTGTTCCTGTTTTCGAATAGAAGCCTCGTAGCATCGACGGAGTTGACCAAATCAGTGATGATGTTATTTATGAGAAATTTCGTGAATGCATACTTGGCTTCTGCGTCAAACCGCAGATCTGCGTTGCGAACAGCTGTCAGCAACCAGTGGGTATATGGGTACGGGAACATGGGTTTAGTGGATTTGCAAACCCTCTATTTTGTCTATTTTTATATGATTTTTTTCTTGTTCTGTAGAGCCTGTTATCAGGGGCGTTTGAGGTGCAGCATACGCGGACTCGTCTATATATCAAAGATTTCCCCAATACTCCATGTAGCACATGGTCGCTGACCCTTAACGGTATAATTTAACATTTATTTTTAATGACAGCCATGACTAGCTCACACTATGCTATCAGATGTTGACTTCCCACGGCTCCTGTGAATCAAGCCATACGTGTGGATTGCCATAATATTGGTCTATTCGTACGAATTCCGTATGTTCTCATTCTCATTGCTAAATATTTCTGTCTCACCTATAAAATAACTTGATCTACGCGGCGTTTCTGTGTGCATGTCGTCTACAACACTTTTTGTGTGACTATGCTATCTGCCGTGATTCTGATCAGAATCCATTATGTTAACGCATTGAGAACTTTGTGATCGAAAGCGATTTTTTTAATATGCTGCGTCGTGTTTGTTACAGTTGTACCGGCACTTATGGATACTATGCATGCATTTCTCTTTGCCTCTTCTTCTCTTTCAATTAACTCTATCGCTAAGATGTAAAAAGCGCATTGCAATCTGAATGCAAAAATGATCGAGGTCGATTGGAGAAACGTACAATGAATGTGAAAACGCATACCTTAAGGCCAACCGGAAACTATGATATTCCTCGATTATATATATATATATATATATATATATATACGTATGACCACATTAGAGATACATGTATCCTGTAGCGTTTCAACCGACATGCAATTTTCAGGCGTGTTAACTGCATCTGAGATCTCCCATGAAAGAGGGCGTATCTAAATATAGACAGAGTTTTATTTCAGCCGGAAATGATCTTACCTTATGTCATTGTCGAAACGCCTGCGCTTTCCGTTTGCTTGGGATATTATCTTTGCACACAATATTTAATATACATATATATGAAATTGACCGTATATCTGTGGCAAATGAATGCCCACGTAGCTTATATATATTCGGCAGTTTTCGGAGCAAACTCAGTGTCGAAATCGGGACGCCCACCTAAATCAGCATGATCATGAAAAGGTGACAGCTGTCGACGAGAAAACCAAGCGTAGTGTTATTATTATCAGTGTAGAGCCGAATGTTTAGCCAGAGGTGTTATATTAACTGTTAAGTGCAACAAAATCATGAATTGGTTAATGTGTGTAATATGATTACACCTTTCTGGCAACTTGCGTGATACGTGTCAATCCCAGCGTTAAATAGTTCAGCCCTGCCCGTTTTCGTTATTAATAAGTGACACTTTCGACAATGTTGTTACGACCCAGCCATAAACCCGAAAGGAATTATATCCGACTCAACTATGCATACTAAAATCCTGAAGCAGTAACTAAATTTTGCATATTGATGAAAGACAAAATTGCCTTACTTAGTAGAAGTAAAAAAGATTCTTGTGGCATCATGGCGGGATAGCTGGGGCTTCTGTAGTTATGTAATGACAATGGCTGAATTGAGAAAAGCATGGCTTTGTTTATTTGCAGCCGCCCTTAACAACGAAATCAAACCTGAGGGAAACCAGGTACTTCATCAAAGGGTCAAGATGTAAGCGAATTGTAATTGTCTATCAGGAGCCGAGTGCTTTCACAATTGCCTTTGCGACACGCTAATGTGCTAGTTACATAAAATTGCGGATGACAATTCCCGGCAGTGCAGCGTTTGAGGGCGGTTTTTAAAGCTTAGAGTTCCCGCTAAGCCACAATGTATTTTAGGTTCCCCGGGCAGACGTCAGGCCTAGAGCTAAAGTAGCTGTTGAAGGTCCCCGAGAGATTTGCGAACGTTTTAGCAAGAAAGAGGTATATTGCAAGAAAAGTGGTCAAGCTATCTGACAACGGCAATGCGTTACCGTTTAAGGCACTCCTTGAGTGCCTGGTGACAGAGTTGCACGTCAGAGCCTGCAACAGCAGGGGTCTATGTATAAGGGCAAAACGCAAGCCACAACACACACTTTCCCCTAGCTTCAGTTAAATGCACAATTTGCCTGCTATGTTCTGCTAGGGTGGGCGCCAGTTTCGATACACGTGAGTTGTTCATAAAGAAACCCCGAGCCAGGTTCTTAAGGTTTAGGCAAAACAAAAAACTTACAAGAGGCCAAATAAAGACAGTAAGGTAAAAACAACAGCAATTCCATATTAATGCGTGCAATTTTGCCACTACTACTGTAAAGGTGTGAAACAAAGCGTTGTCAGCTTAAGGGAAAATTTTTTGCTCATCAGAATCGTTCTGTTTGAGATGCAACCGTTCAGAAGTACGGAATAATATGCTCCTGTACCTGTTTGACCATTCTATGTGTAACGAGGCGCCACGTTGTAAAAATCGTCTGGTGACCTATATATATATATCCCCAAGTGTGCTACCTAACAATATAATTGACAATTAATATGGGTAAGAATCTTTCACTAAATTCAAACGTGTTTTATGACCAAACTACCATTTGGGATAAGGCTATCTCTAATGGGATTCTTGCAAAAAACGGCCTTTTCTGTCCAATCTGCAGTAATAGTGACACAACAGAGTGCGCCTAAGCACAACTCTACTAGCGTCCAATTTAATGGCATACAAACTACATAGATGACATGTAATTGTTTATGTGTCTAGCCGGGCAATTCCCTATTTACAGGCTGCCACTTCACCCCCAACACGACAACAGACGTCGTGTTGGTCAAGCAGGAAAACAAAGAGAGAGAGAGAGCTAGTTCTCGCAAACTCTTCTGCCGGCTAGAAGAACATAAACTCCTGCTCAAACGCCACCTGGTCGGAAGTACTAAACTCGTCCGCTGAAACGGCTTGCTTGCACCTCGGGTCGGACGAGGAACCGGCGGTAAATACTTCCTGCAGTACAACTTGAGCCAATCAAAGCGCGAGAAAAACGGGTGGCTTTTCACCTTGGAAATGCCGCCGCGAGAGACGCCTAGCCGGAGTTCAGGCCTCGGCTCTAAGAGCTGAATTAGAAAATGCCGTGTAGCCTCACTGACGTTGGACGTCACCTGAAGTTCGATCGGCTTCTGCTTCATAGCAATGCACTCGGTCGCAGTGGGGCGCAACATGTGTCGGCGTTCGGAAGAGCATGACGTAGCATAGCGCCCCAAGTGCCCACCAGTCAACACCCTTGTCGTAGCCCCGGCTCTCGACAAATATCTCCGGCGCCATGTAGGCAAGCGAGCCGATCACGGTGAACGTGTGTCCGGCATGGATCAGTTTCGAGATGCCGAAATCAGCTAGTTTCACGTAGCCGTTACTGTGCACAAGTAGGTTGTCCGGCTTCAAGTCGCGGTACACTATGCCGCCCGCGTGGAGGTACTCTAGGGCAAGCACGACCTGCCCGATGTAGAACGACACGTGATCCTCGCGAAGTATGTACTGCTTGAGAAAGTGCAGAAAATCTCCGCATGGGATGAACTCGAGAATGAAATACACATTGAGATTGTCCTTCATACACCCGAATAGCTTAACGATGAAGTCCAGGTCGAGCGCGGCATGAATGATTCGTTCCTGCTTCAGGCGTTCGAGACCGTCAGCCGCCATAATGATCTGTTTGCGCTGGCGTTTCAGCGCATAGCGCTTGTTTGTCGCACGATGGGTGACCTCCAAAACCGCGCCGAAACTTCCTTCGCCGACGAGGCCGACAATGTTAAAGTCGCTGAGGCGAGCTTGCCCTATTCGAGGTTCCTTTAATTTTTTTTTCAGTTCGCAGACCTTCTTTGACAGAATAAGCCCATAGCTAAAGATGCCATTTTCCCCGTGTGGCCGCGTCTTGAAGCGAACATTCGAGGTGACCGCGAGTCGGTAATCGTCGTTTTCCCTGAATGACGCTATAAGGGATGATATTAAACCCCCGATCGATTTCACTCGAGCTATAAAATTCGTTCCCATGGCTGCAAATGTAGACGTCGTTTTTTTTCTTTTAAACACGCCGCTACCACGCCGATAATTCCATAGCTTCGGTCGAAGTGCACTGTATATGCAAAATATTTCGAACAATGTTTTTAGCAGAGGTGTTACGGTCGCGAATAGGCGTATAACCATAACTATGGCAGTAGCTTCGACGTTGCGGATATTTCTTTCATATATCAGAGATGGATACTACTAGCGCAACTACTTACCAGGTCGTAATATTGATCTAGATGATACTAAGGTTTATATAATGTTAGTCGTTCCTACATGTCTCTTTAATTATTCGTTGCCCTGAGTAAGCATTAGACGCGTAGAATGCATACGCAATATACAATATATTTTTCTACTATGTGTTCAGAAATACCATTGTGGGTTATATTGCCGTTGTGTGTGCAAAGTTGAAATGCAGTTGCGTGTTGTTAGCAGATTACGCGCTTTCAGTACATTTGCAAAGCAAAACTATTCCCGGGGCTAGGGGAAATCCAGGTAGATTGCTACGAACGCTGATCTTATTAATGTCTGCCATGCTGTCACCGCAGAAGTGAAGCGGAAGACCTTAGTTAACAAGCGGTGCAGAGCGGCCAAGCAAGCCTACGTTGACGCAGGAATACACTAAGACCGTTCCGGTAATAAGGCCGTTAAGTTCCCTGGTTAAACGTTTAGTGAAGAGATCCTACCGAAAGAAAGCAAAGGTACCGGGAAAAGAATTTATGGGCAACAATAAAGGAGGCTGACAAGTGTCCACATGTATGGCTGAAGCGAAAAGGAAAGAGATCATATTCAGTAAAAAGGCATAGGACAGGACGGATTAAGCATTTTGGGGAGATATTAGCTTCGGGGTTGATACAACCCCGAAAGCGCTGCTAGAATATGAGGACCTATGGAAAGCACCACGGGGAGATGCGCACGAGACCCCATATGAAGGACCCCATAAATAAAATGTGCAACGGCTGGAATCAAACTCGCAGCACGGGTTAAGAAAAGGACAATCAACTCATGCAGCAACTAAGAAGCTACTCGCAGGGATCTACGGATACGGAATGCTACATCAATCAAAAGCATATGCGTTTATATGCTTTTGATTAATGTAGCAGTCCCTCCTTTCGGGATACGGATAGCGCCCATTGCCGCATATGGTATTCCGCTAACATGGGGTAAGCTCGGAGTGGATAAGTTGCGTTTCGTTGACAGGGTAAGGTTTTTTCTTTCCACAGAGGTTTTTTGCCCTATCGAATACCTGCACAAATAGGGTTGGCCACGTGCTGGAAAGTGGCTTGATGCTGACGGAGTACTTGCAAAAATAATGCAGTCTAAAGAAAACGCGCGTTTTCTATGTTTAAATGCTGCACTGGCGAAAGAAAAATAGTAAGGTGCACATAGGGATTTTTGGAACAGCAGCAATGAGCAGCACTATATAAAGCGCTAGTGAAGTGAAAAATCGACATCTAATTACGGTGTTTGCAGCCCACCAATTTTATCACGTTCTGTGCAATACTGAGGGCTTTCATGTAATACAGGATGATTGTCGATGTAGAAAGTGCTAAAGCAAATCGGTTCGGTCTAGCAGAACTAGCAAAACGCTGGACTGGTGGTTGTTTCGAAGCCATTTGATGTAACATACACACATTTACCCAGCCGGGTTGTTATTCACTATATGTAAGATGTGTACCTAGATGGCGAATTCCCATGCTGCCTTCCACTTTACCTATGGTGACGTACTGACAAACTCAAATTAAAAGGGCCCATTGTGTAAAGGAATGACATCTCGTGGGAGTCGCATAGCAGCTTTACTGCGGTAAGTGCTGCACGTACGTAGTATGGGTTAACAGAGTTTCAACATAGAAGTGCATAAAAAAATTCCGAGGACGCTATGTGTCTTGTACTATTTAAATTGCGCTCTTCAGTAAAACACATTGGTCCTCAACTAGCAATAACTTGAATAGTGTCAGTGCCATTTCCTTTCGACACAAATTAGTGTACTTTCGACCGAAATTACTTCTGCCCGCGCGCTCGTACCGCAACACAACTTGAATTCCCTCATAACAAAAGCTTGCTGACTTCACAAGAGCACTCCACTCATAACGGAGTGTGTGAACAATTGCATGGCAACAACTACATCAGCCCTACGTCCGGACCTAGTGTTGATCACTTGGACAAGGTGTCAGGCAACACCGCTGTGGCGTTGCCGCATTGTATATCCAATGACAGCCTTTTCTGGAAAAATTAACTAGCACGTGAGCCCCCGTGGCTAATATACATACAATACTTTTGTATATGTTTGCACTAACTCAATAATACCATTGGAGTCATATAAATATATATATATATATATATAAGTTACTTTTTTCACGCTTTCGAAATCTTTGAGATCACTTGTCACCGCGACCAGTTCGCTGCATTTGTCTGCCATTAGGAAGGTTACGAACTTCTTGTGGGCGCACATCCAACAGAGAGACTTAGCCAAGAGTGGTGCAGTCAAGACTGCTCAAAAGTGTTCCACGGGAATGATCTAGACCCTGTGTCGCCCAAGGATGCACATTTTATTGCGTGTGGAGCATGTGACACCCAGGAACCAAACCAGAGGACGTTGGGCGGTCGACTGAGTGAACTACAGTGGAGCTTTGTTAAACTGTGATTAGCACACACGGAACTGCAGGAAAAATCGAACTATATCGGAAACAAAATATATATATATATATATATATTTTTTTTATAAATAAAAAGAAAAGCTTTTCTCGAAGAGCTGAAGGACAATCCCTGGGGCCGCCCATACAAGCTGATACGGGGACTCGCCCTAAAGAAGAGAGTGAACCTAACACCCGAGGCCACTATAGAAGCGATTTCAGCACTTTTTCCACAGCAGTCTCCTTTTGACCGCGCCCCCTATCAAAGGGTCCAAGGGACTAAAGAAGACCAACCTCCGGCGGTAACACCGCAGGAGGTACTCGAGGGATGGGAACCGGGAAAGGTAGTGAGCCGGAATTCCTGCATTCCCGGAGGGAAATGGCCTTCTATCCGACTCGCAATATGGATTTCGGAAAGGGCGCTCGACATTTAGCGCTTTTCAGCGAATTCAATCGAAGGCCGAGCTCCTCTGCAGATTTTCCCCATAAAAACGCGATTTTCTCGTGGCCGTTTTACTCGGCGTCAAGAACGCTTTTAACAGTCTCCCCTGGAGAGTCATACTCGAGACTCTCCACAGGGAAAAGCCCATTTTATCTGCTTTGACTTATATCTGACTACCTACATGACCGGACTATTCAGTCCCAAGGAATGACCTTTAACCTGATTGCAGGGGTGCCATAAGGCTCTATACTTGGCCCCTGCTGTAGAGCATAGCCTATGACGACGTGCTGCAGCTGGGAGACCTTCCCCCCCGGAACCGACCTCCTTGCCTACGCCGACGGCCTCGTCCTCACCGTCAAGGCCCGGACACCGGAGTTGCTGGAGAGGCGTGTGAATGAGGCAATCGCCGATGTCGCATACTGGATGCGAGAAGCAGGGCTTGCTCTAGCCCTGTCAAGAGCGAGGCAATTCTTCTGGTGGGCCGGAAGAGGTGCCCCGCTCTTTGCCTTGATAACAAGGAAATTCATATCGTGAACACGGCAAATCACCTCGGAGTATTCCTTGATCGGGGTCTCCAAGGCACTTATCACTTGCGCCGGGTCACCGAGAATGTCCTCAACGTTGCCAACAATGTCACACGAGCTATGCCTAACACCTACAGGCCCCGGCACTCCAAGCAAGGCACCATTATGTCCGTGGCTGAGTCAGTTGCCCTATTCGGGGCTCCGGCCTGGCCTACTAACACCTTACCTAGACCCAGGTCTTGACGGGACACGGGGACTTTCAGTCCTACCTGTTCAGAATCGGGAAGGCTCCCAGCCCCACGAGCGTTCACTGCGGCGATGGGCTCGAGGACACCCCAGAACACACAATTCTGAGGTGTCCAGCATGGGCAGAGCAGCGTGCTTTCGCTACGCTTTTACCATTGTATACACTGAGGGCGGGCCTGCCCAACATCTGCAAGCTAATGCAAGAGGTTCTGCCCCAGTGTCTAGAAGCGGCAAAAGTTTTTAAAAACATATTCATGGCCAAAACTACGGCAAATAACCACCGCACGACACGCACCCTTCAGGCCTCCGGTGAAGAAGCTGGCCACAACTAGACTTACACCTGCCCCGATCGTTTAAAGTACTTGCACATGCAATTCCTGTCGGTTGGAAGGATGGGGAGATAACTGGTTTTTAGTGGGTTGGAGTCCCACACTACCGGCCCACACTTGCAGACTTGTTGTCTGCAGTGGTATCCGCGTATGCAGACCGCATTTTCCAGTTGCTCCTCTACAAAAAAAAATGATCATCAACTTGTGGCATCGTGCGTAGTCGTTAGGATTTCTATAAATCCGCCGTTTGTCGCGTCTTCGGTCTAGGGGACAGCTATCAAGCTTTATTTTAACCGATTCTTAACTTTTACAAAGCGTTTATTTTATTTTATGCAAGTAAAAATTTGCACCTTTGCTTGCTCGAGCGTCAGACCATATAGCTACACTAATGAACTACATTCGTTAGTGTAGCAGGTAATTATAGTGCCTTAACAAGCTCTTGACAAACGCATCTAGGTCAGTCCGCAGCCCCCACTTACTGTAGCCATCTAGGTCATCCGCTACTTAGAAGTTACACGGATTATCCAAGTACTTTTCTAAGTACGGCAATCGGTCCACTTACCTAAAAGGGTATTACCTAGACATGGCGATAACCGTGAAGTTTAGCTTGCGTAACTAATAAATGAGTTTTTTATGAACACTTAATGTATTCGTCACCCTATGGTCAAAACAACACACCTACTACACAAACTATTTTTTAATAATTTTCTTGTTCAGATTGAATTTAAAATATTACGTCAACTAGGATCCCCTATTGTATCTGGCTTATATATATATATATATATATATATATATATATATATATATATATATATATATACAGGTAGTTCTACAAATTCTTAAAATGAGCTTTTCAGAATTCGAATTTTTTCGCGCTTTCACCGCTATTGGAAACGGCAACTTTTCGAATGCTAGCAGTCAAAATATTATGGTGATTGGCCGTTGCGATTTCGTTTGATCGCTTTTCCCGTGCAACGTATCGGCGTGATTAAAAAAAATTGAGAAAAAAGAGTTTCGAGTGGTTATCAAGCGTTTTTATTTCAAAAGTTGGAATGCGACCCAAGTGAAAACTGAGTTAGACGAGCTGTACGGTGACTCTGTGCCATATTTTGCCACTGTTTCCAACTGGATTAATGAGTTAAAAAGAGGTCGCAGGAGCACCGAGGATGAACTACGTTCAGGACGCCCCAAAACGGCAACTGATGAGGAAAACGTGGAAAAAGTGCGGAAAATCTTTGCCGCAGATGAGCGAGTGAACATTAAGGAGATATCGGAGGCTTTGGGGATCCGTTTGGATAGTGTGCATTTCATCCTGCACGAGAACTTGAAGATGAAAAAACTCAGAGCAAAATGAGTGCCGCATTTGCTCAACCAAGGCCAAACAGACGCGCATGTTTCCGCTTCACAGCGAAATTTGGCCAAGATGTCGAAAAATCCGTCGAATTTTTGGCGCAGATTCGTGACCGTCGATGAAAGCTGGGTCCATCACTACACTTCCGAGACCCAAGAAGCATCTCGCCAATGGTGTGCACCTGGTGAAGGACCTCCGAAGAGGGTGCGGACAACGGCATCGGCCGGAAAGATGATGGCTACGGTTTTTTGGGACCAACGTGGAATAATTCTGGTCGACTACCTTGAGAGCGGTAAAACGATCACGGGAGAATATTATGCAAGACTGTTGGACTGCCTGAAGCAAGAACTCATCGTGAAACGGCCCGCTTTGCAGAAGAAGGTTGTCCTGTTTCACCAGGACAATGCTCCCGCACACAAGTCGCGGCAAGCAACGGCAAAACTGGCCCAACTGAGGTTCGAACTTATTGAACAACCTTCCTATTCTCCAGACCTGGCCTCCTCTGATTATTTCCTCTTTAGACATTTGAAGAATCGTCTCGGTGGAAAGCGTTTTTTCCAGCAATAAAGAGGTTACAACTGCTGTCAATGCCTATTTTCAGTCTAAAGACGCAGAATTTTACTCAAGAGGTATAAATGCTCTGAAATCTCGGTGGGAAAAGTGTATTGAGCTTCTCGAGGAGTATATCAAATAAGAAAAAATTAAAAACAAGATTTGGAAAATTCTTGGTTTTCATTTTAAAAACTTGTGGAACTACCTGTATATAGCCATTGCCAAGCTCTGGTGAAATAATGTAAATAAATTACATTATTACCTTGCAACTAACTTGTTTCTGCTGTGCATGCATTCGCTGACTGTATGAAATGTATTTGGTACAATATTTGTGTTTCTAACTAGAAGTTCGTAGAAACTAACGACTGTATATTAATATTATTTGTTGAATGAACAACACTATTCATAACACTCTCAAGACACTTCCTTACGTGATTTCGTAGAAATGCTGCTGTTGCCGTGATATGTCAATGTTAAAACAACTGAAAATTGTAAAATAACCTACAGTTTAACTAGATCTCGGTTTAACTGACACTCAAATGCCTATGCACTGTCATACTCAACTATGTTCTTAACTATAGCCACAAATCTCGTCGCCAAATGTAATAGCGCAACGCTTGTGCACACAAAACCCTTTAAAAGCAATTGATGATCTGATTCACGCACCTTTCCTGGTCTGTTTACTGCACGACTGCATCTTTGTATAAAGGCTGCCAGTTTTTTTTCATAAAACAGATAAATGAATGACTCGGGCTTCGTAGATTTAAGCGATGCCGCCACGACTAATAGGGATTTCGATTTTTTATTGACATTTTGGGATACTAACAATGTTCGTCGCATACATGCTGATACTTCAAAGTTGCACAACATTCCATGTGCTTAAGTTAGCTAACAAAACCGTTCTGTTAACGTTATACGATTCTAAATGTCTGTGCTAACAGAAGAACAACCCTTCGCGCAAACGTCTCTATAATGATCACGTCGGACATAATTGTAGACGTTTTGCAAGCGCATTTCTTTCTACAGCACGCCTGTGCATAGATCTGTGCACCTTTCACACCTGTCAACAGAGAGCGATATACATACAACGAAAGACAGTGATCTATAAAACAGTGTTTAAGATGCACAACTGCATCTTTGTATAATTAATGGTTAATAATTACATAAGCGAATGTCTACACAATCGCCTATTTATTCGCGAAAACATCTGGGTATGGCAGCCATCAACGGATGCCGCCTCTCTTGTCGCCCATCGCTCGTCTAAGTGCAAATCTGTATCACGACGCCGCTGATGGAAGAGCTAAAGAGTTAGCCTAGCCACTTAACCCTCTAGTTGTTGTAGGAGCCCATATCTCTCCTAGCAAGCTGACTACTTTATTACGACTATTCGTAGTCGTAGTTCTTCGTTTTTACTGAAGACGAAAGCTGTATTGGATCCGGCTGACTCACGGCGCCGAGTTGGTGATCGTGGGGTAAGGATCGGCGCTTCACATGAATGCACTTCGCACTGTGGTCCCCCGGCTGGTTAGTTGTCTGTCTCGTATTCATTGATTGAATGAATGCCTGTCACTTGACTGGTACCCCCTCTCAATCGTGTTGACATTGTTCAGCATAATACTGCGTGAACTGCGTTCGCTGCATTTCGCGCATTTGATATTCTGTATGCACTGGCTGCATCCGTTATGCAGCAAGCAATGAGTACGAGGCCTTTGCTTGTGTTGCTAAAAAATTTCCTCGGTGCACCGACCCCGTCTCACGCGACCCTTGCCTGTACAGACAAGGTTTCCAACAACAGACAACTCGCTTATGTAAAAGAGTGGCAATTTATGCATAGTTTTCCAGATCAGCTAATACGTTATACTAGGAAGCAAAAATGTTCCCCCGTTGATTAATTCTATGCCATTATCATGTTTACACTGCACTACAATACTTTACAATGTGCAGCACTTTACTTGACTACAATTGCGCTTTTATGCGTCTACAACAATATAATCTTGTCCAACTTCTCTAGATATTTTGCGGTCTCTGACGTCTCTGACGAAGTTAGTGTATAAAGGTAGCCCCAAGTAGTAAGCGTTGACTGCTTGAAAAATGCCAGCCACTAACTAGATAAGACTGCAGTCTATAATCGTCTCTAACCGTGGCTCCAATTTCCACGATATACACAAATGTCTAAGTTAATATATTTCTGGAATAATATTATTATGCATAAAGGCTGGCCTAAAACAATCGACACAGAAAATTGTAGAGCTCGTTGAAGCAAATTTGTTTTTCCACTGGAGCATGGTCTCTAAGAGGTCTTTATTTGGAGTGAGAGCGAAATTACTAAACTCTATGGGACTGCTATTGTTGCCCGACATAGAAGTTGCCCGTCGTGTTCGTGCGAAAATGCTGCTTCCCTTTAAATGCACATGACGCCGACTAGAAGATCTGACATGATCGTTTACAAAAAATCGAAAGAAATACGGTTCTACTATTGGCTTTCTTCACTCCCAATACCTCAACAGCATGACTTTTTTTGTAGAGATGGAAAATGCTTTACGCACACCCTCCAATGGTAATGGAGGGTGGTGTGGGACTAAACGCCGGGGGAGAGTATAATACTCGATTTAATACGCGCGTGCTACTCACTAAAAACCACCTCTCCCACCCTCTTCTGGTTCGGAATTATGAACCATTACCTCGAGACCAGAAGAGGGGGTTCTATTCTGCGACCCTCTCCGTAGTCTAAAAGTATGTACCGAGCAGGGAGTGGATCCTGCCCGGGAGTAGACACTAGAAGCCTAGTGCTAAATCGCGATCTGCGGCGATCCTCCTGGAGAAATTTCTCACGCTTAAGCCCGTCTAGGCATAGAATCCCTGCGTGCCAGCCCGTTGCCGACTTGAGCATGTTGGACACGATGGTCGTAGTCGGGCTACCCTTCTGAACCAAGAGCCCGTGCGGTAGGAAAAAGCATAACAATATGACCACTCACAGCGCTAAACATAAACACATTCAGGCGAATGCGCATTTCACTCATTCATTGACAATTCATTTGATACCAAATCTATGGCGATTCTATCCGTGGCCGGGTAGTAATTTAGGTTTTCCGAAGGGCATGTTAGATTGAGTGCATGAGTAACCCACTCCATCAGATAGATCGCTCGTCATAGCTCGACATACATACAACTACTAGTTATCTTACAGTAGTTGCTCGAAGGTGCTCCCGCGAACTACTAGACAGATTTGGAGGCGCCTGCAGAGATTTCGTTGGGCCTCTTGAAATATGTTGTGTATATTGCTCGAACGACCTCTGCAGCGGAGGTAATCCTGGTGACCAGGTTTTTCACGTGATTTAATCGGAATCACGTATACGAGAGCTTTTAAATAACACCAAAGAAAAAGGGAAAGGAAAGAGACTTGTTAACTCGGGCGATTGCGGTGGCCAACCGATCGCCCCGTCCCGGCTTATCCACCGATTCTCGAGGGTCACGTTGAGGTAATCGCGTACCACAGGATTGGAGTGCGATGGCGCTCTGTCGTGCTGTAACCACATGCTCTCGCAAACACCTTCTGGAAGGTCTTGTCATAAATACTTCTGGTAATGTTTCACTCAAGAATGTATGGTATGCTTCTCCAGCCAACCTGTTAGAACGCAAAAGTGAGCCTATGAGGAAGTTGTTCACTATTCCAGTCCATACATTCACGGAGAAACGGCGCTGGCGTGCACGCTGGTGAATCATATGCGCGTCCATAATAGGCGATGCGTACAATTGCCTACTGCCTGAAGGATGCGCCCATCCACAGCTGGTACTGTTGCTACCGATTCTACCGAATGGTTCGCGGAAGCCCCTTTGAACAGGTTGAACTGTAAGATAATAAATAGTTGCGTTTGCTTCTAAAGCTATGACGAGTAGATTATCTCATAGAGTAGATCATTTATGCATACACTCAGTCTCGACACATGCCCTTCAAAAAACCTTAATTACTACGAAACCACAGATCGGATCGCCATTCGTTTGGTATCAAAATATAGATAGTCATGCGTTTAAATGTGTCAGTTTTAAGCGCTCTGAATAGCTGTAGGGCTACGACGGTGAGGTATGCTACAAAATTCACTTCAATGTTTGTGAACTCTCTTCTAAACAGCCATGCCGAGTCTTCTAGACGGCATTGTATGTCCCCCAGAGAAGGCAGGATTTTCTCCCAAACACGACGATGCTTAGTTGTGTGTCAGTGCAAAACCGTACATGGACATTAGCCTTACGGAAAACAAACAAATGAAGTTATGGTCATCGGCATGATCGAGAAAGAAATCCTTTTGATTTCATAAATTGTTCAATTTAGTTAGGACATCTTTTTGTTGCGTAAAGAGGGAATCCGACTGTCTAATTAAATGTCTATACTGTGTATATATATTTTGCCATCATACTGCTCCTCTCAAAAGATTATATATATATATATATATATATATATATATATATATATATATATATATATATATATACATATATACGTAACACATATTTTACTTTGGCCCCCAAACCACATTTAAATATATTTAACAAGAATGGGAGTAGAGATACCATTTTTACTGGGGTGGAAAGAATAGCTATTTTTCAGCGACTTTGCTGTTTGAGCATCGACTCTTTTTTACCACTGAGTGTGAGGGAAGATAAAATTGTATGGGTCACATCAAAAACTAGGGCCTTACTCACAATAAGCCTATTTAGTCGTTTATATCATCAGATATGTAGGTTGATTAATGCTTTACTGGCTAGTCGCCTTCGAGACGGAAAACAATGGCGCTCTTATCATGTTATTAATAAAACGCACTTATATGAAAAAAAATAGTTTCTTTGTCTTCCAATCGCACACTTTGTGCTTCATTAAAACAAAATATTTGTCTTAACGAGCTCTACAATTCGCTATATCGCTCTCGAAATCGTTTTGGGTACTTTTAAAGAGTTTATTATTAATATATATATATATATATATATATATATATATATATATATATATATATCCCACAATTACTATTATATTAATTATATATTACTTTCTATATTCTTTGTATCATAAACGTTGCTTGGGCGTTGGTGAGCACTTAGCATCATGATGGCGGTACCATTCTGTGGTATCAGCAATACCCTCTGTCGAAGGAACGCGGTGGATGTTGGCTTCACTCCGGTCTCAAAGAGCTTCTTCCCAAAGCCCTTTGTCAACACTTTGTTTGATTGCATCCCTGCCTTAAACGCCAGATAGCTCCAAATTAAAGGCCATTATAGAGTGGTATTTAGAAAGATGCGCTGGAATGTAATATTAGATAGAGAGCCGAGTCCTGCTCGGAAAACTCTGTCGGGAGGTGTTTTTGTTTGTTTATGTTAAACGCATTCTAAAATCAAATTTAGAGGCAATATTTCCCGTTGTTTTGGAGAAACGCGTCAACTTTATGCACAATAATTTCCGCCACATTATCAGCGGCGGACCCCATCTGCGGTAGTTGCAGGTAGTCTTTCACACTGACCTGGGGAAGCAGGAGCTTTATCTCTGCCAGTCTATGCAGTCTATGCAGAGTGCAGCCACCGTTTATCTATCGGTATCTCCCGGTTTTCTTTTTTTAGGGCGATAAGCCACCCGCCGGGATCATCGGGCAGTGGAGCAATAGTTCCGGCGAGGTCTCTCTAGGTGTATGCAGCCTTTTGTAGAGGCCTCCGAATTTCTGTAGACACAGTCTTTCTGACTAATTCCAGGCGGCTCTTTTCACCGCCTGCTTTCACCGAGTTGGAACGACGTGGGGCTTCACCTAAACATTGTCATCTCCAGTACTGTGAGACGTACCGTCAAGTGTTTTAGGCGGCTCATTGCCACACTTGCTCCCTCCACTAATCGGGTCATTCTCCCTCGCCCTCTCCATCCTCTCCGATAGCCTGGCTTCTCGACGCGGGCGTTCCTTTGCTGCTGCCGTTTCCCTTGATGACGTCGTCGACCTGCTGTAACACTAAGCAGTGCACTATGATTCCCTCACCTGTTTGTCTGCCGGTTTCGCAGCCTAACGGAGGTGACGACGCGCGGGATGACTGCATTAAATTTTGGCTAGTATCGCTCAAATGAGAGGTTAGTTACAGCGATGCGGTGAATAATCCGTATGGGAGAAGAATAATCACGTTACTTGTGTGACTGCTACGATCACTGTTAATATGACGAAAGTTAGTTCGATTATAACACTGCGAGCACTACGTCGACAACCAGTACCACGCGTGTTGGGTGAACTAGGAAGACATTGTGTGTTTTTATTCGCGCTGCAAGACCCAGAAGCCGATCAGCTCTAGCGCCGATGAGAGACCACGTCGTCGTACAAATAGACCTCTATACAGAGAGGCGTCGTGCATCTGCACGACAAAGGCACATTGCATCGTACACCCATGCACGCTCATACATGGCAGCGCCGCACATAACACCGAAGGCGCTCGGTGAGTGAGTGGTCATGAGTGTCGCGTGAATGACATGCGCAGATTTCCTGATTTGCATTTCAAAGGTCCGTCCTGACGGATGGCTCATCCTGAGCCTCCAAGACTCCAGGGGGTGCCTCATCATTATTATCATCATCACCATCATCAGTATCGGCGTCACCGTGGTAGGGGGGATTCGACATTCGACTAGAGAAAGATTGACTGCTGCTGCTTGCTTGACGCCAGTTACGGTTTTCAATAGCGGCTTCGCAGGCGAGTAAAACGAACTGTGGTCCTGTCGATAAGGGGCCGGGAGGAGAAGGTGGGGCATACATAAAGACATAGCATGGGCACTGTGTAACGGGGGGTCGGGAGGACAGATATCCGCTAGCACCACAACTGGAACTGAATGTCGTTATCGAACATGCAAGGTGTCAGCTCGTGGATGTAGCGATATATAGGAAAGAAACAGCGATACAGAGGGAGAGAGGAAAATGCAGAGAGAGAGAGGAACGAGAGAGAGAGGGGGTTAGAGAGAGAGAGAGGCTTAGTAAAGGTCAGTGTGACGTCAAAGGGTGAATAGCAATGCTTGTTCAGAATCGAGGACATGCCAAGATTTCGCCTGGCTGCCTTCAGGGAGCCAACTTGCATACGTCGGGTGGGCGTAGTTTTTCACCCATGTCTATTATTCAGTGAGGCGGCGGCAACGATGGTGATTTGACGTTCCAATAATGTCTTTTAACGGATACGTATATGCGATATTTTACATATGCTATACATTACATATTCACGTCGTAGATCACACTGACAGTGAATCTAGCAAGCAGGCTAAATATCGTAACGATCTTCGTGCCGTTGCCACACGGCGGTGCATCATGCATCATTTCACAATTTTTTTCTAATATTGCTGCAGATATTCAATTGCTGCAGAACGACAACTAGTTGTACCATATTCCTGGCACCCGGCTTTTGTCTCGAACGCCCCACCCGCGTAGATACTGTGCCACTGAGCTCGTTTTAAAATTCACCTGTTGCTTTCACGTGTCTATGCGATGTTTATTTGCCATTACATTTTACCATTGCCAACACTAATGACCCTTAAACATGCGGGATACTCCGTTATTGATTCACCCATATAGTGAATTGAGAACTATAGTTCGTGTGTAGCGCACGATTTTTGCATTCGTTTGCTTGGCGAGTTTATCTTCGAATCTATCCGCGTAGCTTCATTCATCATTGCGTGTTATTTGGCGGCCAAGCTGTGTGTACAACATTATGGAAAGCTTAACAACAGAACGTTTCTGAATCGACGTGCAGTGCTCAATATCGCTTATAGACGAACTATTTTATTATTATTATTATTATTATTATTATTATTATTATTATTATTATTATTATTATTATTATTATTATTATTATTATTATTATTATTATTATTATTATCGTTGTTGTTTTAGCCATCAACTATCACATATTCTCACTACGCAAGCTGTCGGTCATGCAATTGACTCTGCTCATAGTTACGCAGTATCTTTAGGCGTTAGGTTGTCCTTAGGGAAAGACGTGATGGCGTCGGAATATGTCGTCGCCGAGGAAGGAATCGTCATAAAGGACGCCGAGCTAATACCGTGTGATTATCGGTCCTATGGCGGAAACATACTCGCAGGCAGCGTCATGTAGTTCTGCTGGAACGTCTGTGTTGGAACGTAGGAACCACTGAGATTTGTCTTGTCATGTAGTCTGTCGGCGTTCGCGCTCCCACGTCATCTCTGGCGCAGACAGCCAGGTTACCTTCTTACTAAATCACAGCAGCTTCCACAGAAGCTGTCCTGTGACAGCCTATCTGACAGGGACGCCGATCGTACAGTACGCCTACCTGACAAGCAAGCGTAATACGCTCCCGACTGAAGCAGGAATAGGGCTCCCACGTTTAGGTGCTCGTGTCGTAGGCAACTGGTTCCTAATCTTAAGATGGAGCTAAGGCAGAGAGCAAGACAGACTATTCGGGCTAGAGCAAAATTACAAACTGAAGTACTACTCATATTTTTACAAATATTAATATGTTGATTATTAATATCATTAATTTTAGTATTATTACTTGTACCATTACTATAACTAAGAACTACAGAGAGACAACGCCAAGATGATTTTGAGTGGTCGCCGACACCCAGACAATAATAATATTAATATAATCAATATGGTTATTATTATTACTATTATAATTAATTAATATTAGTAATTGCGATACAAGTACATATTAATAATAATAATAATTTGTTCAGAAAATATGATTATTTTAATTATTATTACCAGTCATTAATTCTGATAATTATGTTGAATGAGCGTTTACTGTTATCAGTTAGCCTCGTGTCAGCCTATGACTTGAATAGAAGACACGTTCCTTCTACGACCAGCCAATGACATCATCTGTCTGAGAAACATCGCATTTGCGTCGGTTGCCCGTAATATCTGCCGTATATTTTGCTATATCCCTCAGAAACTTCGCAGTTCCATCGCTTGGAGACAACCCATTGCCTTTAAAACAAAGAGGACGTGGTAGTGAACAACTTGTTTTTCGGAGTCTGCGTGCTCCGCGATCCATTCCATCTACACTCGACAGAACTATGCCAAACGTATGATAACGCCACCGTGCAGAAGCTTTTGCCGTGTTCCCATATAGATGTGGTAACCCCATCCTGTCGTAACTCATTGCTTGCGCCCGGGCCTTTGAACTCGAATGTGAATGGTACTTCTGCTTTTACTCTTAGTGTCCTGCTCACTATTCCATTGAGCTCCGTGTGCCCTGTAGATCTGCTGGGACGGACTTTTTAGCTAGCTTTACTGGTGTAGTACGTCACAATCGACTAGTCCACTACAAGACTTGCATAGAAACGGCTCACCGGCGGGGGTGCCTATCCCAATAGCCAGGGCAGGGTTTGAGGCCGTCCCCCGCTAAAGGAATCCTAAGCCGCTAAAACGGCCCTTACTTTTTTTAATAAACTCAGCTCACCTGATTCAAAATTTCGGTAACCGTCAAAACGATCACTTTGAAATATAATTTCCCGCGCCGTGATTAAACTCGTGGCTCTCGGCGCCAGTGTCGTCCGCTCTCCCGTGCACTCCCTAACGTCGACAAATAAAGATATATATACTTTAGTGTTTACAGGGAGCGTGGCATTTTTCTTTGAAGTCCTAGAATGTTACAGTCAGTGTGTAAATCTGCCTACACGGAATGCAATGTGTTGTCGGTCAGCCACCGGGCATACGGAGGGTTATGCGGCTTTTTCCAACTCGCCGGGATCCAACACAGGGACCGTACTTGAAACGATAACTCTATTCGCATTATCTCTTTCCGCGTCTCTTTGTTGACCCTTGACTGGCCACGGTGCCTGGCGGCCATCGTCCGCTACCACAGCTGAGCCGATGAGACCGCAACAATGCACTGTTTGCTATAGCAGACCTGGCCCAGTTTTGCATTATCGCGATTTGTTTGTTGACTAAACTAACGTATCACGTATATATATATATATATATATATATTTATTTATATACATACGTGTAACATATACATATTGTATTATATTGAAAATAAACTATATTATTTTTATTAAAATATTTATGTATATATATATATATATATATATATATATATATATATATATATATATATATATATATATATATATAGTGATGATTTATTAATCAATTACAATACGTTTGCACACTCGGCAGTGCTCGCCTTAATAAAAATGGTAGTAAAAAGATGTCACGTGAGGTTAAGAGGCAGCCGTCCGTGTCCTTGCTTGATGGCAGCCCTCGCTCTTATGGACTCAGTGAGAGCGGTATATGCCAAGCTTTTGCCAGGTCTCTGTTCGGGCCGCAAACCTCGGCATCTAAAAGCCAGACCTCGGTAGCTGTTGTTATTACGACGTCGGGCTTTAGACCCGGTGCGCCCGGTCGACGGAATACTCGCTCACGAACCACCTCATTACCCCTCTCGCGGAGAAGACGCGCCACGCGATCACAGACGTCGTCATGTCTCATTATAGTTTGTTTGTGTGTTGTATCGCACATCTGAGCGACATGAGCCAACGTCTCAGGCGCATGACACCCGTGCGTACAACGTTTGTTGTAGCCCGGGCGTTCCCTGTCCAATCTGGCACGCGTCTATATATATATATATATACATATATACACACACATATATATATATATATATACATATACATATATATATATACACATACATACATTATCTTGTAAGCTGAGAATCATAAAACGGACGTACTATCATCTGACCCACAAAAACACAATCCATGAAGATTGCGTTTCTTTGTACAATGTAGTACTTTGAAATCTAAAAATTCAACCGAAACTACCAAGGTCTTGCGATTGGTTTTGCTTTTTCAGCAACAGACAGGCCAAATCCACGCCAATCGGCCGCCCGGTCGACGGAATACTCGCTCACGAACCACCTCATGACCCTCTCGCGGAGAAGACGCGCCACGCGATCACAGACGTCGTCATGTCTCATTATAGTTTGTTTGTGTGTTGTATCGCACATCTGAGCGACATGAGCCAACGTCTTAGGCGCATGACACCCGTGCGTACAACGTTTGTTGTAGCCCGGGCGTTCCCTGGCCAATCTGGCACGCGTCTATATATATATATATGTATATATATATATATATATATATAGATAGATAGAGATAAGGATAATAGAGAGTATAGAGGCGAGGAGCGAGAGAGTGAGATGAGAGAGATAGAGATGAGCTATAGTATATTATACACTATAGATATATATATATAGGTATATATATATTATATATATATATATATATAATATATATATATATATATATATATATATATATATATACATACATTATCTTGTAAGCTGAGAATCATAAAACGGACGTACTATCATCTGACCCACAAAAACACAATCCATGAAGATTGCGTTTCTTTGTACAATGTAGTACTTTGAAATCTAAAAAATTCAACCGAAACTACCAAGGTCTTCCGATGGTTTTGCTTTTTCAGCAACAGACAGGCCAAATCCACGCCAATTGGTGGTGGCGTTTATTGTTTGAGTTCGGTTTGAGAAAGCGAAGAAAACGAGGTTCGGCGATTTTTAAGGAGCCTCAACTGGAGGAGCAAGTGGTGAAATTGTTACAAACCGTTTATGGCGATCAATCAGTGTCCCGAAACACTGCGTATACGTAGTACTGTCGACTGTGACATGAACATCCGAAGATGACCCAGTTCAGAACGTCTTCGACGTCAATAACGGGAGAAAACTTTGAAAAGTTTATGGCCATTACTTGCTACACTTTGGACATAATAATCCTGCACACAAATACACCCTAGGCTCTGAGAAACTAACCATTAAGAAGGCGATCAAAGACTTGGGAATACTGACATCTGACAGCTTGAACTATACACCTCATATACTTGAAGTGGTAACGGCTGCCACAAGAAGACTAAAATGGATATTGCGCTCGTTTGTAATCAAAGACGCTTTCATGTATGTCAGACTGTGCAAGCAATATGTTCTCCGGGTCTTATTATACGCTTCCCCCGTATGGTATCAAGTACTTGCGTGTGATGAGAAGGTTCGAGCCACAGTTCACAAAAAGTTTATCAAGCATGTTGCCTATCGCTGCAACATTAGCAGGAATAATGTTGAGTGCATAGACATAGCCGTTATATTAGATAAGATTAACAGATGTACGTTTACAAGCATATGTAAGCAGCCTGATAGATTCAACAAGTTCTTTGAAGTCATGACGACGATAACTCGCTCTGGTTTGAACATTCAGGCTAAAGCTGTAACCAGGAAAGAAATGGTTAATAGAATGTTTGCGTGGCGCACAGCCCGCCGGTGCAATCATGTACAGCCAAACATCTAAATCGCCGGATGGCGCGTTTGTTATTAAGTTTCGATCATCCTCAATAAAGCCTCCCTCCCGTCAAAGGATGTGTAAATATATTATCCTACCCAACAATTGCCAAGTTACTATTAGGGAGATAGCTGAGAAATTGGAGATTGCTTAAGGAATGGTTGTAGGAGTCCTGCGATGTTTATTGCGCCAGAAGACTGCCAACGAAGTTCGTTCCGAAATTGTTCAATCTCCAGCAAGACCTTCGATTGTTTCAGACAGTAATTACAGGAGACGAGTCATGGGTATATGGCTGCGACATTGAGACCAAAGCCCAATCCTCCAAGTGATGCTTCTAACGAGAGAGTCGATTGAAGAAGTTTAGACAGAGCAGATCCAAAACAAAGGCCCCTTTTTACAGTTATTTTTTTTCGATTCCAAGGAGCCTGAACTCTGGCCAAACACATTTTGGATTCTCTATCACGACCCCGCACATCGTTACAGATTTCGGATTACTTGATGAAAAATGTAATTTCTATATTTCCCCAACTTCCTTATTCCTCGGGCCGGCTTCCGTGAGACTGTTGCTGTTTCGGCTTCGAGACTATATAGATAATAAAGAAAAAATCACAGAATAAACTCAACTCGATTCTAAAAGTCGCGTTTAAACATTTTGTTAGAGAGTACGACAGAAGGTAGCACAAGTGCATTGCAGCGGGCGAGAGCTATTTTGAAGAGAACAAAGACACATTGGAAGATAAAATAAATATTCTTCTCTTAATAAATATGTCTCAGCATTTTTTGATATATCGACTCGCAGACTCGAGTATATTGATACAAATGTATGCAGCATAAACTAACTGTTCAAACATACAGGCATGGATAGCAAGGCCGGGAGGGGATCTAACCTTCTACCTGACACAGATTCTCACGGGGCATGGAAACTTCCAATCATACCTCCACCGAATTGGAAATGCCCCATCAGAAATATGTCTTTTCTGCGAAGATGCCCTGGAAGACGGTCCCGAACACACACTTCTTAAGTGCCAGGCATGGGAGGAGGCCAGAACCGGATCGATAAGACACATTCGCGAGAAATGGTCCAGAGCGGGAATAACCCACCCCGAAGTTCAAGACCCTCCACGAAACTGTCTCAAATGTTTCGTGGAGTACATCCTGGGATCGGCGCAAGCATGGGAACTGGGAGCGGAAATAGCACAGGAGGTGCTAAAGACAAAGCACATAAGATGCACGGAAAGGCAGAATCCTTTTGAAGCCAGCACGGCTGAAGAAAGCGCAACTTTGAATCAAACGGGTTCGCAAGGGCTGGGAAAAAGTGCGCCTGACAGGTGGGGGAACCCGTGAGCGACCCCGGCCAATTGATCCGATAGGGCACTCGCCACTTCTCCTGATGGCTCATAGCACTGTTCTATGGAGACCTGGGCCATCAGAGAGTGAAGCTTAAGGGGGGAGGTGCGTTTAGTGGGTATGGGTCTCAGCGGCGTAACATCCATCCGCTGGGGTCGAGTCCCACACAGCTCGAGATGGAAACCGAATTTTCCTACTCGTAGCAGTAGTGCGTAACTGCATTTAACCCTCCTCCACCAATAAATAAACTAACTATTATTATTTCACACATATTGGGTTTTGACAATTATGTTACAATGTACCTCGCGGTATGACTATTACGTGTGCAATTCGTTAATATATATATATATACAGGGTGTGACTGAAAGAATTTTATAGCGATACATAAAATTGTAGAGCTCGTTAAAGCAAATATTTTTTCCAATGGAACATGGTCTCTAAGAAGTCTTGTTTTGGAATGAGAGTGAAATTACTACAATTTATGAGACTGCCGATTTTGCCCGACATAGGAGCACAAAACGTGCTGTTGCGAGACAACCAATCTTCCTAGACAGAAACTAAGCACACCTTCGTGTTCGCGATAAAATTCTGCTCCATCTGAAATATATACAAGGCCGATCAGAAGACGCGACATGGTCGCTTAGAAGAGAATTCGCCAAAAATGAAGTTCTTTATTAACGTTCACGCCAAATACTTTAGAATCATAACCCTACAACCACTCACCGCGCTAAAAACGGACATACCAGCCAATGGGCAATTCAACGGCGATCATTTTGGTACCAAATATGTGTCAATGCGAGCTGTGGTTGCGGAGTAATTACGATTTTTTGGAGGGCATGTCGAGATTGAGTGCATGTCAAATGACTGTGTGGCGACGTTCACTACCGCCGACGTGTCGCGCGACAGCCGCAGCGCGTCATTTTTCATGCACTTAATCAGGACATCCCGCCGAAAAATCGTAATTACTCCGCAACCACAGCTCGCATTGACACATATTTGGTACCAAAATGATCGCCAAATTGCCCATTGGCTGGTATGTCCGTTTTTAGCGCGGTGAGTGGTTGTAGGGTTAAGATTCTAAAGTATTTGGCGTGAACGTTAATAAAGAACTTCATTTTTGGCGAATTCTCTTCTAAGCGACCATGTCGCGTCTTCTGATCGGCCTTGTATATATTTCAGATGGAGCAGAATTTTATCGCGAACACGAAGGTGTGCTTAGTTTCTGTCTAGGAAGATTGGTTGTCTCGCAACAGCACGTTTTGTGCTCCTATGTCGGGCAAAATCGGCAGTCTCATAAATTGTAGTAATTTCACTCTCATTCCAAAACAAGACTTCTTAGAGACCATGTTCCATTGGAAAAAATATTTGCTTTAACGAGCTCTACAATTTTATGTATCGCTATAAAATTCTTTCAGTCACACCCTGTATATATATATATATATATATATATATATATATATATATATATATATATATATATATATGGATGATTTGACAGAAAGCCGACGTCGTCTCAGCTTCAAGGCAGCTTGCCATTAGAGACCCCGGTGTTGGTACTGCATGAACTTCGCCTAACAGTGTGTTCTTGCAGTTCAGCACGATTACCCCTACTGACTATTTGCAGCTCTCAAGACACATTGAATTGTGAAGCGCCTCGTAGGAAGCATGTTACAGCCAGTGTTGGCGTCTTGCTTTACGGGATGCTCTCAGGGCGAGCTATTTGATAAAACCGACGTAAATTCCGCGTGAGGATTTCCTACGAGGTTTTTAATTTCACAAATACGTACAACAGATAAACTTGTTACTTCTGGTAGCCCGTCAAGCAGTCATCAATTTCAGCAAGTATCGCCGGCATCGCAAATTAAATTCACCCGCTAGCAAATTAACGTTAGCTCCATTCACTCCGCGCGGCTAGAGCTGCATTTTATAGGCGTTGCTTTGATCACTTATACGTTCTAACGTTGTAGGTTTATTAATGAAACTAGTACGTTCTAACGTTGGAGGTTTATTAATGAAACCAGTGGCTTAACGAGTGACATTGTCGAGCTACCAGCCTAACTCAGAGTAAGGCTAAATTGCACGCTAAATTATTTCAGCGAGTTTGCCGATGTGCTTAATCGGAACTTGGCGACGGTAGGTCCAATTTCCAGCCGTTTCAGCGATTTCGTAGAAATCGACTAAGGAAGCTAGCGCTGATCCATTTATGGATCCAAATGTGGCCGACACTTGAAGGTCGAACTTCGGCCCTGTACTATACGACGACGACATGAAATGGCAATTCAACATCGATCACACTGCGTCAAAATAGTACGCTATTATCTCGGTGTTAGGGCTTATGAAGACGTGTCCATCAGAGCGTGTCCATAGAGGACTAACTCCCTGTTTAGACGGCGTTGTTCTTGCCAGTGCTCTGCTACAACATTTGATATTTCGGGAGAGGGTGAACACGTATTATGGATAGATTTATTATTCGCTTGACGTGTAGACCTAAACAAGCATGCCACCCTTTATCTCAGCGGCGCTTAGAGCAAGCGCATAAGCGTACAAGTTGACATATCTAGGGTTTTGCCAACAGTGGGAGGATGATCGCTTACTCGCAGCGGTATATGGTTTATCGTCTATTCTCAATGAGCATCGCTTAAAGAATTTTCGTTCAGCAATGGGGATAAAACCGGCGACACACTATGACTAGCATATTAGGCCATACCGCCACGTGATGGTATACTCCACAGGGCAAAACGAATGCAGGTGGATGTGCTTCGAGCTATCGATCGTTCGGAAAACCGAAGAAAAATCAGTCAGAGGCATTTTTACCTCGCGGGGTCTTCTCCCGGTGCACCAATTGTACACGTTCGTACCCAGTCCTGGTAGATCATTCGCGTCGCGCTGACACATTTTTTATTACATTCGTTGTGCTTTTGTTTAAACAAAGTAGTAGTAGTATTTTGCCGGTGTTACATATCGCCAATCTATACTAAATATAAGATTCTATCCTATAAGTGATAAATTGTCTCCTGAGAACGTGTGCACTGGGAATATTACTCTATTTCGTATAGAGTGGGTTGGCACCACTTCAGCAGCGTGCCGCGGACGGACGCCGCGTTCCCTCGTTGGACGTCGAGGTCAAGAAGTGATAAAGATTCAGTGTATTCTTGTGACTAAAGAAATATTTGTTTTTTCTAATCGATAACTACTCCTATAGTATGCAGTTCCGTATAAAAACCATATTAAAGCTTGAACTTAAAGATATATGTCTAGATACCCAAACGCGAATAAGGCTACGGGGGGTAAACGTTCATCGAAACCGATAACCATCCTGGTTAGACAATCAGTTTATCGGAGAACCCAATCTCTTTTTATAAGGTCCACCAAAGATGCCACCGCGATTTCTCCCGCAATCCTATATTCGCTATAAATAAATAGTACAACTGTGTTTCAAAATTCATCATTTGTGGTAATTTACTTTTGCGTAAGTAGCTGGTGCGCTGTGATTGGCATAGGTAGAGAAATGAAGAAGAAACTGAAAGGCATTGTTAAAATATTTCTCCAAAATTAATACATGTTCAAAAATTGGAGATGTACTTGGAAGACATTGTTAAGAAATAAACTGGAGCAGCACAACATGAATCTGCCTTTCGAGGTGGAGGAGGTGTGTCAGGTCCTACGGTCACTCCCGAAGAGAAAGAGCTCAGGGCCCGATCAGGTCTGCTATGAGCATTGGATCCAGTCACTTCCTCTCTTGGCAGAAACTCTTTGTGATTTCTTTAACGAAATTATAAGAGGGGGCGGATGCCTAAAGTCTGGCATGTCGCCAGGCTTTCTCTTCTGTTCAAGGGTAGGCATGGTGATGACAAGCAGGATCCAAATCTCTATCGTGGAGTGGCGTCAGAACGCACATTGAAGAAGATTTTCTGTAAGTTGGTTATTCGACGGATTGAGCGGGTGGCTGAAGAGGCACTTCCACCGGAGCAATTCGGTTTTAGGAGAGGCCGAGGCACCCGTGATGCAATCCATGTTCTCCAGTCGGAAATCGAGCGAGCTGTGGCACAACCCAAAGGTCATCTGTATGCAGTCTTTATTGACTGCGTCAAGGCCTTTGACAAAGCCCCTCGCCAACTGCTGGTTGAAGCATTCCAACGAGCAGGAGTGGGTGGCTCTCTCCTGAGTGTAATAGCAAGTTTCTTTGAGGAGGACACCTTGTTGGTAGACGGTGAGCAGGGTGTATTAGAGATTAAGCAAAATGTGGGAACTCCGCAAGGAGACCCGCTAAGCTGCGTCTCGTTTACACTTCTCCTTGCTGACCTCGTCGGTTACGTCCGACAGGAGTACCAAAAAGCCGTAGTGGTAATGTATGCAGATGATATCGTGGTCGCTCATCGCGATTAGGTGCCATCAAGCGCATTACCTCTATGATAGAGACGTTCCTTGTCTCGAAGGGACTTGAGATAAACACCAGGAAGACCAAAGCCATGAAATTCAGGCGTGGATGTCGATTGGCTGCCAGAGACGTTATACGTTGCTGCGGCCAACCATTGGAGTTTGTTAACTCTTTCCAGTATCTTGGCCTTCGGGTTCATTATACGGGAACGACGTTCACAGCGCATGTAAACGAAACAGTACGAAAGGCACTTGTCTCTCTTTACGGGGAAGTAGGCAATGTCCGAAGACTGTCCGTTCTCTCAGCAGTGAGGCTCTTCATGCTTAAGATTGTTCCGGGGCTGATGTACGGTCTTGACAGGGTGTGGAACCACCTCACGCTGGCGAATTTTAACCAGCTTGAAAGGTGTTTTTCATTATATATGAAGCGAGTGCTCTGCTTGCCTATCCGAGCGAGGAGCCGCTTTGTGTATCTCATGTCAGGCTGCCCACCGGCTGCTGAAACAATCCGACTAAGGCTGAAGATGCCGCGTACAGTACCTTACGAATGTTTTATTTCGGAGTGGGAAGCTAAAGTCGAACAGGCCAGACAGGAGGTCGGTGGTTTGGACGTTTTCAATGCCTTGCACCTTTGGTCTGGTCCTGCATGTGACAATCGCCACGTATACACCAGGTACATAGTGCATGGTTATCACTACCTGGTATGTTCAAACGCAACCTTTCACGAGGAGTACGAGTTGTGCACCTGCCGGTTCTGCCTGCAGAGGTGTGCCAAGTACCATGCAGTGGAATGCACAGCGCTGGACGGAAAATCGCTGCATTACTTCTCTCGTCGGAAGCGTGAAGAAGATAGAGCTTCATGAGGAAACATTTTTGAAATGTATCTTATACTCAATTTGAGTGAAATAAACATAATTGTTGTTAAGAAATAAATACATACATGTCGTTCCGAACATGCATACCGGGCAAGATGGCTGTCGTTAGTTTTGTCGATCGTAGCTCCACGGTACGAAGCAGCTGTTAACGCGCGATAACTCCAGCTCCCTCGGCGTACGGCCAGAACCTTAGTGCAGTACACGCCATAAAAGTTCAGCGAGTGAACCTGACAGTATGGTTCTGGCAGGCGGTGCAAGTCATGCTGTGTGTGACGCTGTGTAAATCTGCACTGTATGCCGCCCCCATCAGTATCACCATTACCATAGTCATTGCTGTTGTTGTTGTTGTTGTTTTTGTTGTCGAAGGGCGCAATGCGTGCGTCTGTGTGCATCTTTATTGCTGTCCTTCTGCAGCGGCTTTGCAGCTGCTACTGCTGCTGCTGCTGCTACCGTAAAACATCAAAGCCTAAAGTGAGTCCAGTCTGCCGTCCGTTTGTCGTGACTAACTTCTAGATTTGATTATCGTTGACGTACAGTTGGGCGCACTTAATTTTTCCTCCCATCCGCTCTATGACGGCTTATTGCTGTGACCGTCTAACTCTGGCTGGCACTTGCCTGTCAACGCATTAACTTAGGACTGAGCTTGCATATCCACCAAATTGTCAATCAATGTTAACTTCATGCGCCGCCTGTTGACAACTTAGAAGAAAAACGACGATATTCGTTACACTCAGCGCGTTACTACTAACTAATTTAAAAAGAATGAGGCTTCAAGATAAATCAGTAACAAAGAAATATGTTCATTCTATTTAGTGATTACTGACTAACTCGTGCGTATTATGCACGCTGGATCTACCCTAATAACAGATACAAAAATACGTTGTGCCCATTACCCATAGCCGTCGTTGTTCAGTTTCCCCGGTGCTGAAGGACTACGGCAGAAGTATGTATGGTCAAAAAAAAAAACGAAGAACGCGATCGCGTGTGTATGTGAGAGAGTGTATTCGCATACAAAAGGAGGGTAGGCTGAATGTTGGTTAGAGCTAGAGAGGATAGGCGACGAAAACGTTCGTCGAAACGGAGTGCGTGTTGAAAAGACAGATGATGTTTCGCTGGGTCGCGAATTGATCATAGTGTACATAGATGTGTCATAGTGTCGAGTTTCAAACAATTTGTTCAAGCAATTGTTTAGATCATCAGCAGCTGATGTACAGCATATTTATGAATAGTCTTAAAATAGTTCTTTGAGAGGATTCCCTATGTGGTGTGAGCAGGACCTGGTATATGTTCGTCTATGTTCGTCGTAAAATACCTATCACAAAGAACTAGCTACGTGTACATATAATATTATATTAAACAATTAAGCGTTGAAGTATTACGGCGCTCGGTGCCTAAAAGTCTAAATCGTCGAGAAAGCAGACGACAAACTTCCAACGGGCGGTTCAAATACGCAGGTGCCGTTTTACGCGGCTCTTGCTTATTTATGCGATCCAATAAAAAACAGTCCTCTTCTAGCTTTGGGCAGTTACAAATACTACATGCAACAACTCATCAGGTCACACTCATCAGGTCACACGTGTTTCTTGTGTCAGAAGAAACCTTCACAACAAGGAGCCACGTCATAGCTCAGAAAGATCTGGCTGCTGACGCTGAGTTATGATGTGGCTTAGAGCAGTCATGTCATAGGTAAAACGACCAACCAGCCCTAGAAGGTTGCTTTACCCGAGGCTTAACACTGGCTATGAACGCTGTACTGCGTTGATATTCTTGATAGTTTATCGTCGCCAGCGACATAACCAAACATGTCTTGTCTAAGGTCTTACACCATCTCACAATTACCACATTTCAGCATGTTAACAATTACCATATCCACCAGTTTGTCAATCAATGTTAACTTCATGCGCCGTCTGTTGACAACTTAGAAGAAAAACGACAATATTCGTTACACTCAGCGCGTTACTACAAATAAATTTGAAAAGAATGAGGCTTCAAGGCTTAAATCAGTAACAAAGAAATATGCTCATTCTATTTAGTGATTACTGACTAACTCGTGCATATTATGCACGCTGGATCTACCCTAATAACAGATACAAAAATACGTTGTGCCCATTACCTACGAGACACAGAATGTATGTATTACTGTTGTGAGTATATTTATAGCTTGTGCCTTTTAGGTTTAAATTTATCCCTCTAACAGCGCAGCATTCGAAACGACATAATTTGTTTGTAAACATTTTTTAACGTTTTAGTTCAGCATTGAAACCCACTTTCCTAGATAAATACGCTATAAAGCGCGCAATATAATGTGCAATATTAAACAAGCGCTTATATATATATATATATATATATGAATATGCTCATTCCATTACTTGTTAAAACACAGGCCAAGTTTGTTTTTATGTGACGGTGTTTACCAGCTATGCCAGTTTAGAATTTAACTTCTGCCTATAGGAAAATGTATATCCTCACAAGAAGTGTTTATTCTGTACATCGCTACATCTTGTAGGGCTCTCTAGTTCTACCACAGATGTGCTCTAGCTAGCAACAATATAAAACTTTACAAACAATGGCTTGACTCAGGTAGAGTAGTGTACTGTGATGTCGCCTGTCATTCCAACTAACGGCTCAAATTTGCGGTGCCGAGGAAAGTTGCCTCGGTACTGCAATGCTTTTGCTACAACCATCATATAGTTACATATGATGTATCTAGCACTTCTGCCAACAACGGTTTAACTTGCTGATGAAAATATCTCAAAGGACTACAATTTCTGCCAAGGAATGCTTCTTTTACAATTCTGGCAATTGGATTCTTTGGTAGTAAAACGTGTTCATCTTTTTCCACATAAGCGAGCCTGGCTAAGCGCAAGTTCATGCGCACGCTTGGTTCTCTCTCCCATATTTTATAGAAGCCTTTTAGTCAAGGAATACGTAGCTGTTTATCGTCTATAGCTTGTGTAAGTTCTATAGTTATGTAAAGAAATGTATCTATGTAGAAGAAAAAATATCACTTTATTCAAATGTCACAAACAGCGCACATGCACATCTAGTTTACGTGTCGACTACGCGTTACCGTCCAAGGAAAAAAGTCACTTATAAACATTTTGCAACAAATTTTGGCAAGATGTTATGTTTGCTTTGTGTAGATGTTTATTATACGGCCAGTTTATAGGTCCGCGCTGCATTTGAAAGCTATTTCTCTGCATTGCATTTTACATAATTTTTCCAAATAGTGCTTCTTTTTTCAGCCCAAAATCACTTAATATAAGGCGTGTGTATTGCACATATATAGTAAAAAAACAACTGTGTGTAAAACGCCGGATTCTCGAAGCAGAGTGACATGGCCAGCTAGTGTGCTTTCTGTATGGCTTGAAAACCAAGGTTTAAAATGCGGTTTAAAACTTTATTTTTGTGCCCTAAGCATTGAGAAGGTACAGGCCAAATGTATCAGACGAGTATCAAAAAGATGTAATATTCCTCGTGAAAGCGTATCTCTGATGCTAGAAAAAGTGCTGTCTTGGGACTGACCAGACCATGTTTACAGATGTAGATAATGGACTACGAAGTGGAGTGAATGTCAGATCACTAGAAATTGCGCGCTCAGTAAAAATAAACAACACATTCACTATGGAGAGTTCCAATAAGTCTGCAAAATCGACAGACCTGATGTATGTTATAATTATATTCAGGTGTGTTTGTTAACATTGATGTATACTTAGGCATATATGACCCTTAAATAAAGGTGCTTTTGACCTGACTTGACTTAAAGCCTCTCATCGTTCGATGCTTGGGAAGCATCTGTTTACTAATGCTGTAATCAAGGTTTGAGGCTGCCGTGTCCAAAGTGTAGGAGAGCACACTTCCCATTGACCGGCAGAATCAAGGAAGAACGGCAATTATTATAATCTAAAAAATCTACTTTGTTCTGTCTTAGTGTTGCCGTTATTAGCCTTTATAGATACTCTCATATATAGCATTCATGTAAGCCTGCCGCTACTACAGAAATAAGTGGGGTCAAGTGCCTGAATATGCATATCCCAATCGGCTTGGGCGTGCAATTAGTTAAGTCGCCCTAGGGGTAGTTGAAGTGTCAGGCGAGTAACATTAAGAAGCAGGCGCGCTCGATCCGATAAGCGGCAAATGGCTTTAGGCCATTCTCTTACCGCAGCTGGGGACGATGCTGGACAATACCTCACTCCGCATTGTATCCGGTCTGGGCTTGGAGGAATCAGTCAGCTCTTCACATAATTGTGCTAGATGAGACATAGCGGTGTATTCCATCGGAGAGCATACTCTTGACAGCAAGAGGAGCGCCGGGAGGTTTTCAATGCACTCGGCTTTAAGCGGCGTAATTTACCGGATAATGCAGTCGGCCCACATCCCTGCAGTTAAACAGCCAGTTGGACTGTCACCAAACAGCCGACTTTTTTCATGAGGTGCTTCAGATTATTCTAATGCGATACATATATGTTCGTTGATTGGACTATTGAAGCGATCCTTGTTGCCTGATATGAGCAGTTATATTCGCATGTGAATATACCTGATAAGCATATCACACGCGTCGGCCACCTACGTATGCGAAGAACATCGCCCAAATTGATTGGTTCAAGTTTGAGTTTCATTTGAGTCGCCATAAATGCATGAGATGTAACAATAATGTTAAACATTTAATAAAATTAGAATTTAAGTATTTAATAATATATATATATATATATATATATATATATATATATATATATATATATATATATATATATATATATATATATATATATATATATATATATATATAATTTTTTTTTATGGGACCGTCTTCATTAGACGGCAATTTATTTGAGTTTAATAATTCTTCATTAAGCTTGAAATTTCCATTATTACAGAAATTCCAACAACTATAACTATTCAGGTAATTTTGCACAAAAGGCTATCGCCCATGTCTGCTATATAAATATATATATATATATATATATATATATATATATATATATATATATATATATATATGGGCTCGGTGATTTCTAAAGCTATCTATTTCGTATAGGCAAGGCTCCCTCGGAAGCCTGCGAGCATTGTGCGGAGGGCATCAACGATGACCCGCAGCACACGCTCCTGAAACACAAGGGATTAGTGCGAGCGAGGGCAATCGCCTATGCTTGCTGCTATAGCGCTGGCTAAGCTCCATATGGGCGCCCGAGAGGAAGAAAAACAAGGTGTCAGAACATCAGACTTACCGACAGGTAACATGACGATGTTTGTGGACTACATCTGTGGCGGCACAGCAAGCAGTGTGGAAGCTGGACGAGAAAAAAAAACAGCAACCGCTGCAATAAAAAAGCCGAGCTCAGTAGGCAAAGAGAAGCAGAGAACGGATTGCGCTTGCGACATCAATAAATGTCGTCGGTTGTACTCAAACGAGTTCGCAGGTATTGAGATCGCAGACATTGGATTGGTGGGAGAAACCGCGAGTGACCTCGGCCACATGATCCGTTAGAAGCTCGCGCCACTTCTCCTAATAGCCCATAGTACTGTTCTATGGATATCTAGGCCACTAGAGGGTAAACCTTAAGGGGGTGGTGTGTTTAGTGGGTAAGATTCTTGGCGGAGCAACATTCAACCACATGTATATATATATATATATATATATATATATGTATATATATATATATATATATATATATATATATATATGTATGTATGTATGTATGTATATATATAATATATATATATATATATATATATATATATATATATATATATAGTAGAGCTCGTTAAAGCAAATATTTTTCCAATTGAACATAGTTTCTGAGAGGTCTTGTTTTGGAGTGAGAGTGACATTGCTAAAATCCGTAACACTGGTGTTGTTGCCCGACATAGGAGCACAACATGTGCAATTGCAGCACAACCAGTACTCCTGACCAGAAACTAAGCACATCGTAGTTGGCGAGAACATATAACGCCGGTCAATTTTTTGTTTTTCTTTATGGAGGAGGGTTAAATACTTTTACGTACTATTGCTACGAGTACGCCCAATATCTAAAAATCATAATCCTACGACAATTTACAGCACACCGCATTTAGGCAAATGCGCGTTTTATGAAGATCATTCTGATCTGGATTTACCAAATGTATGGCAATGCAAGCTGTGATTGCGCAGTAATTACGAATTTTGGAGGCATGTTGAGATTGAGTGCATGCATAAATGAACTAGAGTGATTTATTTGATGGGGTAGGTAAGTTTTACATGCATTCGATTACTCCGCAATCACGGCTCGTAGTGCCGTAGATTTGGTACCAAAATTGTCGTCATTACGCATTTGCATAAGTGCGTAAGTTTTGAGCGCTGTGAATGGTCGTATGATAATGATTTTGAGGTATTGCGCGCCAAGGCTAATAAATAACAGACTTTTTTGCAAACTCCTTTCTAAACGACCATGTTGCATCGGGGCAACAACACCACTATCACGGATTTTAGTAGTATCACTCTCACTTCGAAACAAGATTACTCAGAGAATATGTTTCATCGGAACACATATGTCGCACACAATATGTCGCTTTTAGATATTTCTGTGAGATCCTGTACGTATATATATATATATATATATATATATATATATATATTACGAGATTTGTTAGAACTCGGCAAGACAAGATTTTTTCTCGATGGAAGGAGGAGGCGAAAACATCTTGTTTAGGAGTAAGAATGAAATTGATAAAAGTAGTTATTCTGTTTTTCTCTTAAACAGTTGTGCAAAATCTAGGCCTGCGAAAAAACTAGGAAACGCACGAAGTTTCGTATAATCTGAATGACACGCAAAACAAATAGAACGTCATAAATATTCGAGATGTTGTTATATGTTGAAACTTTTACGTTTATAACCGTAAAATGTCGCCAATACGCCAAAAAATACTATTCTGAGACAACGTCACATAGTTGCCGAGTAATTAATCTTTTCCGACAGCCATATACAAAGTGAAGGCATGCTAGCATTGAACTGCTTTAGCAAATAAACCACTTGCGCTCGTTCAGAAGCACAGCAACGTGTTTTGCCAACAGCTCTACCCTGCCTGAACAGCTTTTGCGCGGGCTTTGATTTGAAGTTCGCACGGGCTTTGATTCAAAGTTTGCGTGGGCTCTGATTTAAAGCTCACACGGGCTTTCATATCGAAGTTCATATCCCACCATTCGAGGCGCCGAAGCGGCATAAGACAAACCGCCAAAAACTTTTTCGGGCTGACCCTCAGCCAAAATTTCGCATTGCCTCGTAAGACGCATCCCATACATAGGACGAGGCGCACGCGAATGCAACACGCTACCGGGCAAGACAAACCGCAAGAGCGAAAGAACACTCTGTAGACAACGTGACATTTCAACGCGAAAACCGCGCACAGCATTTTCCAAATAGACTCACACCTGACAGTCGCTCGCTTACGAATATATATATATATATAGATATATATTATACATATATATATATATATATATATATATATATATATATATATATATATATATATATATATATATATATATATATATATATATATATATATATATATATATATATATATATATATATATATATATATATAGTCGAATATATCGTCGGTTACGTGAAACTGGATCGTCCCATGGCCGTAACTACGACACTGCACGTGGTACGGACCGCGGATGACGAGAACGGCAGATGTAGAAGAGCTTGCACTTCAAAAACTAACCGAGCTACCTTTACAGTCAGGTGTTTGCAGATGCTGCAGTTGGTTCCGCTGCTGTGCAAAGTATGCTGGAAGGCAAACGATTGCATCTATATCGGTCTTATCGAATCCAAACTCTACGACCCAGTGACTACCAGCTACGCGCTGAATACTACCGACAGTATTTGGAGGTGTGTTTTGAGAATGTGGACATTCTGGATAGTTTGTCTGCGGTTTACGGATGAGGCTTCGGAGCTTAGCCAAGATGGTGTGTTGTCTGCACACAACTCTCATTTGTGGGCCTACGAGGACCTGCCTGCATATGACCCGCGAGCACCCTAGACGCCCGAGATAGCGCGTCCCGGTGAATGTCTAAGCTGTCATAGTGAACGGCTACCTTATAGGTCCCCGCAAACTTCGATAGAATAGATGCAACTGTTTATCGCACATTCTTGAGCAGTGCGTTACTGCAATTGTTAGAAGGCGTTCCGGAAAGCGTTCGCCGGAGAATGTGGTTTCAGCATGACGGTGCGTCGCCGTGCGAGCTATACGTACGTACACATAAATCCGGTTGTCCGGGGCTCATCAACAATGATCTGTTTCATATGGCCGATAGCCGAACAAGCACGCAAACGTACTTTCTCACAGTTTATTTCGTTGTTGAAAATTGAAAATGAGGATTTCACATACATGATACGTGTATAGGCACAACTATTTGTGTCAAAATAAATGTACCTTGATGTTATATAACTGTGAATATCTATGCGCATTAGATCTAGCGCCTCGCTCGGACAACATAACAATAATAATAATAATAATAATAATAATAATAATAATAATAATAATAATAATAATCGTCGGGTAGTCGGGAAAATCATTACCAGGAAGAGCATGCCGGACATTATCGGATTAGTCTCTCCGCATCAACTGGGCTGCGGAATCAGGGGAGGCGCGGAAGCGGCCGTGCACGCAACAAGAGCATTCATCAACCGCAACAAGAGTGTCCCAGGCAAGGTAATCGTCAAACTCGACTTTAAAAACGCCTTCAACTCGCTAAGACGTGATCACTTGCTCAAGGCGGTTCGCTCCCTCCTTCCCCGTCTATACCCACTAGTACACCAGATGTACAGGTTTCCAAGCAAACTGATTTGGCAAGGAGAGTTTATCGAGTCTTGTTCCGGGGTTCAACAGGGGGACCCTTGTGGCCCCGCCCTATTTTGCGTCGCTATACACGAGCTTCAATCGCGTCTGTCTTCCGAACTCCGACCATGGTTTCTAGACGACGGCACCCTCGCCGGTGACACTCTTACGGTGCTGAGAGACTTAGCGCTGGTAAAGGAATTTGAGGCCGTCTCAGGGCTCACACTTAATGACTCCAAATGTGAAGTCTTTTTTCCTTTCTATGAAGACCCCCACCGCAGTTCCGCATTCCAAGAGGTGCGCAATCTTCTGCCAGCAGCCAGGTTAATACCCGTTAACGAGATGGAGCTCTTAGGAGCCCCAATTCTCGACGACTCCGTAGATATTTCTTTATCTAAAAAGGGCTCTGATCTCGTCCGCTGGTGTTCCAGACTGCGACTCTTAGACGCTCACCCAGCGCTTTACCTGCTACGCGTTAGCTTGTCAACCCCGAGGCTGATGTACCTTTTCCGCTGCTCACGGGCTTACACCAATCCGGACTTGCTTCACTCGATCGACGAGACATTGCGAAATACTCTCCAAGGTATTTTGAACGTTCAGCTCAGGCAATCGTCTTGGGTACAGGCTTCACTCCCGACGTCCTCGGGTGGCTTGGGAATCCGTATGACCTCGCAAGTCGCTATTTCTGCCTACCTTGGGTCCCTTAAAGCCACCGAGACTCTGGTACAAGGGATCGCACCACCGAATGCTCACCCAAGTTTCAGCGACCAGATTGAACAAGCTTGCCGCGACTACGAGAATAAATGGGGTCAGCTTCCAGAGAGCACATCGCAATCGTCTTTGGACTCGCAGGTTGTCAAGGCGATTCAAGAGCAACTATTGACTCAGGCGAGTAACACCAATGAGCGGGCACGACTAAGAGCCGCGATAGATCCATGGAGCGGCAAATGGCTTCAGGCCATTCCCTCACCGCAGCTGGGGATCATGCTGGACAGTACCACACTCCGCATCGCTTCCGGTCTGCGCTTGGGGGAATCAGTCTGCTTTGCTCATAATTGCGCTCGATGCGACCTCCCGGTGTCTTCCACCGGCGAGCATGCTCTAGCCTGCAAAAGGAGCGCCGGCAGGTTCTCGAGGCACTCGGCTCTGAATGACGTAATTCACCGGGCATTGCAGACAGCCCACATCCCTGCTGTTAAAGAGCCTGTTGGATTGTCGCCAAACAGCCAACTGCGGCCGGATGGTCTGACTTTAGTTCCATGGAACGAAGGCCGATGCCTCGTCTACGACGTCACCGTGTCGTGTACGCTGGCTGCATCCTACGTTCGTCACACCAGCCGGGAGGTCGGAGCAGCCGCCCGCCTCGCCGAAGATCGCAAGCTAGCCAAATACCGTGAACTGGAACAGAACTTCATCGTCCAACCGGTCGCCTTCGAAACACTGGGGCCAATGGGAGCAATTACAAAGGGTTTCCTTGCGGAGTTGGGATCCAGAGTCGCGGTGGCAACCGGCGATAGGAGAGCATGGCAGTTTTTGCTGCAAAGGATATCGGTTGAAATACAGCGTGGCAACGCAGCGTCGATCATAGGTTCATTGCCGACAGGCAAGGGACTCACTTTTTTGCCGTAGCCAAAGCGGCGTCAGAATTTCACATGTAACCAAATAATAATTAAAGAATAAATTTAATCATGATATTGTATTTATAATTATAATAATAATGATAATAATTTTTTTCAAGATTCAATATATATACATAATTATATATATATATATATATATATATATATATATATATATATATATATATATATAATTATATATTTATTTAGGAATTTAATATATACACGTGAATGTTTAAATCCACGGCGCCGATGGTTCACTCCTCATCTATCACTCGTGTCCGAGTGGGAGTCTTGCCCGACCCCTGACGCGAAGACGCGGGTCCATCCAGTCTTTCATAGTTCCAAGCACCGAAATTGCGTTACCTCTCTGAATCGCTAGGGAAAGCCGTTAGCTGAAGAAAGTGCCCGCCCTTTTGTCCATCGTAGCCTGCTGTCAAGCGTCGCCAACCTGGGAAATTAGCGTTGTTGTGAGGGGCCCAAGGCCACCCAGCGTCTCGAATGCGAAGAGTAAAAAATGGTACGCCCGGCCTAAGTTTGCACACTTTCTTATCCTGGGCGAGAAGCGCCGGGATCGACAAGGAAGGGGGTCAGAGAGTCGGTCACCGTCGCATCCCAAACCAAGGAACGACCCTTATAGAAAGGTATCAAAGTCAAGCCGTCAAGCCGCTTGCCATCGCCTCTAGAAAGACCAGGCGGTCCCAGGACGCAAGGGATTCCGGCCGTTCTCAACGACCTTGTACGAATGTCATTCAGAGCAGTGTGACGTGGGCGCCGGCCCGCCGAGTGAGCGCAAGACAGGCCGTGTCTGGCCAGGCGTCCGACAGGCTCGTCACAAGTGCATCTGTGTGGCTCTACCAAATCAGCTCCCAGTCTCAGGCCAATGCAGATCCGGGTGGATTGGTCGTCAAGGCGGGTACCCAGTGAGTCAGCGGGGAGTGCGTGTAGCCAGTCGCTCGCTCCTGGGCGAGCGACGGCAAGTCTATTCATATCAGGCGGTGAGGCTTGAACTCCAGCCGCTATAGCGTCGCGAGTTGCCTCAAACAATGCCCAAGCCCCCGGCGGGAGCAGGCGTTGGACATGACCCGACGCAGCGTGCCTCGAGGCGGCCACGACAGGGCCTGCCAAGGCGCGAGCCGAGGGAAGACCAAGACCGCCCATGGAGGTGGGGAGAGCCGCCTGGCGCACCTCTCGTGGTCGTAGGTTCAGACCCAAAACCGTCTCGAGGGCCTCCACCACCTGGTCGTCGAATGGTTGGAGAAGCTGGTTGAATGTATCCGAACAGTCCATGGATCGTAAAATATGTACGATGCGACACGCGGAGAACGACGAGCGGAGTAGGTAAAGCCCTTGGTGGGCTCCGACTAGAGGCAGACGTTCTTGCATCGCCCACAATCTGTCCATCATGGGGTCGAGTAGACTCGGCAGTGCAGATGGTAGGAGCGGTGCGCCAAGGAGCGTAACTTCGTGTTCAGACACGACTCTACACCCCGGTAGTAACGCAAGTAAGGCACTCAATGTGGGGTCGTCCCCGGCGCGAACACCTCGCATTTGGCCGTGTTTAACACCAGGCCACTGACTGCTTTAAAGGCAAGAATTCTCCGCATTTCGTCGAGTGAGCCCTCCATCGGTCCACCGAGTGTGCCATCGTCGAGGTACCAGGCGTTGAAAGGCACTTGTATTGAGCTGACCAGCTCACGTATACCCAGGCTGAATAGAGCCGGCTCCAAGGGGTCTCCCTGCTGTATACCCGATGCCGAGGACAACGTGTGGGCCCCAAACAACAGGACGGATGGCTCTCTGTATGCGTGATTCACTAAGTTGAAGATTTCTGGTGCTGCATCATGAACTGCACGAAGTATATGATCCCTTCGAATAGTATTGAATGCATTGCGAAAATCCAACTTCAAGAGTGCCGTTCGGGGCGGGCTTGATTGGACGAAGGCTATTGCTGCATGTACAGCTGCCTCCGCCCCGCCTGCTAAGCCAAAACCCAAGCTGCTCAATGATAAGATCTTTGGCCTCACGACAAGCTATTTTTGCAGCTTTCCTCCGTATCGTGAAATAACAGGCGATTGGGCGAATCGGTGAGTCTTTTTTGTGGAGTGCGAAAAGCTTGGCGCCGAAGGTCCTTCAGATGACGCGGACGCAAAGCGTCAGGACCAGCGGACGAACGGGCCGGAAAGCTGGCGACGGCTCCCAAGACATCATCGATTGAGGAGTGACGCTGCGTCATAGAGTCAGGAGGGTCCGGAAAAACCGAGTCCGATGGAGCAGGTGGGTGCTGGGCGGCAAGCGAGGCCAGGACTTCGTCTCCCGGAACAAACGAGTCCGTAGAGCATAGTTAGCGGGCCGCCCCGGAAACGTCTCCCTTAGACAGTTTAGACGAAACGCGGCGTGCCGAGTCCTCAGGGGAGTCGCACGCATCTGATGTGACTCTTCTAACACTACCTACGCGAAATTCGAACCGCCAACCGTCGCGGAACGCACGGAGGTTCGACCGAACAGTCGCTGCCAAAGAGGTGGACGACGAGGTGCGAGATGGCAGTTGAAGGACCACGTAAGCGAATAACAAGAGCGACTCCCACGAGGGGACGTCAATGTTGGCCGCCACAAGGTCGAGGACGTCGCATAGGGACTCGGCAACCAAAGGCCTCACAGCCCGGGGGACTACACGCATTACCCTAGATTGTTGCGACGCAAGTATGAGCCTGTCGACCAGCGACTGTCTAGGCTGTGACGGGAGTGCTGGCGTGGAGAAAGGAGTCGAAGACGAATCGGGAGTTGTAGACGTGGGACGACATCTAGCTTGGTGACTGGGGAGACCGCGGCGAGTGAAGTCCCGGCCGCATCTGGGGCAAGTGACCCTTACGGGAGAGTTACCTGCTACTGAAACGGACAGACGAGGGGAATGGGGGGCTGCGCCGGGGGACTGAGTGGGCTCAGGGTTCATCATTTGGGAGCTGGTGCGGGAGACACCAAGCCTTGCAGCAACGGGGCTAGGGCGAGCAGGGGACGCAGTGCCTTCACAATGCCTCGAAGAGTGTCGCCTAATTTCGGATTGATGCGAGCGAGCATGGATGAAGCCCAAACACGGGTGACGGCGCGGCCGCGCGGAACCGATTCACTCGGAGCCAATCGGCGATGACGCTTGGAAAAGCGGCCTTGACTTGTTTAGAAGGTTTTGTTTCAGGAGGTGGCGGAGTCTTCGCACGAAGTGTAGATTTTCGCGGAGCGGGGATCGGCCGAAGAGGGGGACAACGACCTCAGCACGCGCTGCCGAAGGCTCCGGAGCCGCATCCGGGGAGGCTGGTATCACCAGACGACGTACGGCCGCCGCGTAGGTGCTTGGTGCAGATGTGCCTGGCCGAGTAGGTGCAGGATTCGGGACAACGACCACGCGTCGACAACTGCGGGGCAGCCCGAGTCCCCTTTAGAGTGGGGGCCACTGCAGTCTACGCAACGAGCTCGGTTTCGACATGACGCGGCTAGGTGGTCGTGCGCACCACATCTTCTACATGCACGAGCGCAAGTGCAGCGAGTTGCCGTGTGGCCAGTGCGTTGGCAATTAAAGCAGACAATCGGTGACGAAGCTTCAACCGACACATCATGGTCCCTCCACACAATAAAGACCTTATTAGGGGGCGTCCTCTTGAAGAGAACGTGTATCCTCGTTGACGGCACTCGGACGCCCTTTTCGTTCTTGAGCCCGGGCCTCGTGTCTCTTCTTATCTTCATCGCACCGTACGAGGAGAGCTCGGATAGCAGACACTCGTCAGAAAAGGCCGGGTTTACGTCTTTGATGACGCCCCAAAACTGATCCATTGTGGAACACAATCCTACCAACGGCACTCCTCCCAACGCCCTGACAGACACCAAGTCGCTTGCGGCCGAAATCGTGGGCACAGTGACCGTTATCCCCTTGGGACCGCCTCCCAACGTTTCCGTCGGCACCAGGTCATGGAGGGCCTTGAATACTTTCACCAGCTGTTCGCCCGAAAAGTCCGGGCGCCGGACCTGCTGCTGCTGCTTGTTGGAACCTTCAGGTGCCGGAAACGTGGAATCCTGTGACGTACACCGCACTGTGTAGACTGGACCGGAGCCATTGTCAACCGATTCACGGAAGCGTGGAAGTTCCGCTTCAGCTTTAATCACTCGCCTGTGATTCTTGTTCACGACTGTCACAAAGCCGTCGTCACCAATCGCATCACAGACTCCCAAAAAAACACAGAGCACACCGCACCGGGCACTTGAACACGAAGAGAATCAGTCGCACAAAGTTTGTCCGGAAAAACTCGCCAAAACCACTAAAACGAGAGGAGTATTCACAGAGCTTACGCAGGACACAACCGTTTGTCGCCGCAGTAGACGACGAACTAATAATAATAATAATAATTTATTCACTGAGAGACCAAGTTGTCCCGGGCTGCATTTGGGTTTTCTGTGTGTAACACCGGAAGGTTAATACCTGAAATCTGGCATAATTAAAACGATAATTAAGCACTGAACAATTTGTCACACGCCTTGTATATGGGTGTGTAACAACATTGTTTACAGCACTTCTGGCAAGATAAACTTTATTAGAAGTAGCCTCAAAAGGGGTACCGTTCCAGCTATAGTGTGTCAAAATGCTATATATGTATATTTTATAGAAGTACCACACATTTTCATCACTCCGTACGCTCTCAGTGGTTGCCCTATAGGCTAATCTAAATATATTTCGTATGCATCTTTTCGGAAAAGTTACTGTTGGTTCGACATTCGATATATATATATATATATATGTATGTATATATATATATATATAGATATATATAGGTATATATATAGAGATTATATATAGATAGATAGATATATATAGATATAATATATATATATATATAATATATGTAGATATATATATATAGATATAGATATATATATATATATATATATATATATATATATTATATAATATATATATATACAAAATTCGAACTCCGTGCATCCGAGAGCCCGCCGGCCTCCTGAGAAGCCATGGAAAGAGACCAGACGGTCTCACCCTTATCCCTTTGAAAGGGGAAAGGCGCTTGTTTGGGATGCGACTATCACCGACACGCTCGCCCCGTCGAACCTGGAGGCCAGTGCATCTTCCGCTGGCTCCGCAGCACGCAAGGCTGAGCGTCTAAGACCAACAAATATGCCCAGCTCGCCAACGAGTTAATTTTCGTGCCGCTAGTATTCGAGACACTCGGGGGGCCCGGCCCTGAGGCATGGTCGCTTTTACAGAAGATTGGCAAACAAATTGAACTAGCGACAGGGGAAAAAGAGCACTTGAGTTTCTACTTCAGCGACTATCGCTGGCTAGTTCAACGCGGCAATGCTGCAGCAATAATGGGCACAATGAGGGGCTGCCTCGAGGATAAGCTCGACAGGCAGCGCTCCCCACAAGCCCTAGTGTTGATAGTTAATTTTATCTCGCTGTAACACTTAAATGTCATTTTAATAAATACTATGATTCCAACTAGTACGGCAGGAGGTGAAGCAAGAGAGAGCGGTCCCCCTCTCTCGGGGGACCGAGAGAGAGAGAGATGGGACAAATGCTTAGCGGTATCCCTTTCGCAGTCACCTGACAATGGCGCAATATATATATATATATATATATATATATATATATATATATATGTATCGTGTTCGGATATATCTTTATAAAAAAAAAATAATCTCTTAAAATGTTTTTCCGTTAAATAGCTCTCGCTTGCTGCAATGCACTAGTGCAACCTTCGTTGGTTACGAAAATATAAAAATCAAGTTGTTATCAAATAATCCCAAAAACGATGTGCCCCGCCTGTGCTCTGTCGTGATAGATGGTCCAAGAGTTGTTTGCCCAGAGCTGAGGTTTCTGCGTCGGACGTTCTCGCCCAATCTGTTTAAAACTCCTCATTGACCGTGCATCCAGGTGGCAAACATGCGTACAAGATGATTCCCTTGTAGTTGAAAAAAAACTATTCAAATAACCTGGAATAAATTTCGCTGCCTGTCATTATTCTGACACATCAAATATCGGTCAACACTGTTACTCATCCACAATCGATCTCCGATTCCTCAGCGATCTTCCTGATAATAATTCGATTGTTGGGCATATCCATATTAAGAGATTTTTAATGTTTTCTTATATATGTATATATATATATATATATATATATATATATATATATATATATATATATATATATATTTATATTTATAAGTGTTCAACGTTGGAACGGATGTGCAGTTGGAGGAAGGTACTGACAAGGTACTCTATGGGACGTATCCACAAGCATAGACTACCGGTCGTGTCTAGGTCAGTAGGTCAGCATGCACTCGGAGGTTCCATTGGATCCGCCACCTCCAAAACATGGAGCCGTTGCTCATACGATGTAATAATGAATTGTAAATAAAAGTGTACTTTTCCGTAATTTGCTAGGAGCTCGAGAAACAGGCAACAGTTTACCAAGCTGCATAACGAATGTCAGTGTCATGTGTACACATTAATTGTATTATAAAACCAACCAAGCAACCAACCAAAATCATTGCCGTTCAGCTTTAGGAAAAGTCGCTGTTCCGCCTGTTTCGCGCGAAATACTGATAGAGCCGGCCGGTCCAAGTGAAAGCTGCAAAAGCCTGGCTTGGCGTTCGGAATCCTTGCAAGTCGTTTGTATATATGAACATTGGGGCAGGAAGTGGACGCCTGGAAGAGTCGTTTTCCCAGCACTAAGACGCAGGCAACGAGGTGCGCCGAGTGCAAGAGGATGCGAAGTGAGGTGAGAGAGACACAGAGACGAGCGGGCCCAGCAGTCTCTCTTCAACCTTTTAAGCTGGCTCGGTTGACTGTCACGTGGCAAACACATTCCTTTTCCGCATTCCCTTTTTGCCACATGTATGTTATCGCCAGAATACACGCATTTATTCTTATGCTAGGCCGATTTGAATCCACCATATATACATATATACATGCTGAAGACATGGCGAGCTTTACTTATTTTCATTAGAGACACTTTTTTAACGTCAAATAAACAAAATGAATGTATATATATATATATATATATATATATATGACTGGTTATCAATGGTTTGCAGAGCTTGAAGTCGGTAAAGCCAATCGCAAAACGATCCAGTTTGAACAATGATAAATGATGAGATTCGAACTATACCATCTTTGATTTCGGTAGCAAACGCTGCTTTTACCTAAGTATGTGTGTTTTATAAGCGTAATGGGAACATTTTAAGGTACTGAACGTCGAAGCTCAAACATAAGGCATCACATGATCCCAATGTTTTCAATTGTTCTTCAACGCGACTATTTCGCTTCCGTTGGCCAGCATTGGATACCCTTCGGAACGAAAAGAAAAGAACGACATAGCAAAATGTGTAATTTCACTATAACTCTTTTTTTGTTCTGGGAGGTTTCGGGAATGCATGATGCACATGCGCCACTAGCAGCCTGCGTGACTAGTGTGAGACTCGCAAACCCACTAAACCCGGATTCCTCCCCACCCCCCAGGCTCGGTGTTACTTTGGCATTACATCGAAGATTGGGCATTACATCACTATAACTCTTAAACAAGACTTTTTGCTTCTAGTCCATTGTAAAGTGATTTTTTAATTACTTTAAGCGTGGCCCTCAAACGTGGCCCAGTCGTTTCCTGGCACCTTAAAGTAAAATATATGTTTTTCAATTTTTAATGCGGCGTGGTATCTGTCACATTTGTTCCAGCACTGTCGGCATCGACGTCCATCTTGTGCTTTATTAAAGCCCTCTACGTTGCGCAGAACATGATGAAATCCATGGACTACAAAGGCCGTAGCTAGATGTCGATCCATCACTCCACTAGCCCTCCATCCAGTGTTCCTCATTGCTACTGTTCCATAAACCCAAATGTCCTTTTAATTTATTCCCATCGCCAATCCCACACATATACGCCAAAGACGCACATTCCCTGCCGATTTCAACGGTTTTGCAAATTCTCCGTGGACAGCAGGCTATTTCCCAGCGAATAAACAGCCCTATTCCTACACACATTCAATGGCTCGAAAACGCTCTTTAAAAAGAAAAAAAACGTTACCGCATTAGTCCAACCCATTTCATGTATACTCAGCTTATCCCGTTCTTGTTAGAGAAAAATAGTGGGATACCATTTGTGGTAAAGGGTGCTATCTGCATCCCGGAAAGAGAGACTGCTGCATGAACCGAACGCATATGTGAGAATCAATCAGCGCCGTAGCTACAACGGTGGCCGGTTCCCGACTCTCTCTCAAGGCAAGGTGATCCCCGGTTGTGTAGATTTATTTACAAATTCTATTTGTCTTCCCTCCCTTCGCCTCATTTGTCCTCCTTCGCTCGTCGCCATTCCTTATCACTGCCCAGTGCTCCTTCTTTTAACATTATATTTGCTTCTTTTCTTATACCTAACCGTGTGGCGAACGAGGCCAGCGGAGTCCTCATCACCGGAACGGTCGTTATGTGTTTTCGCGACAACCCACTACCCTTTTTCACGGCCGCCCGCTAAATCAAGTTCTTCCGTTTCTCTTTTGCGGTGGCAGAAGCGCAGACATTAATAATTCGTCCGGATTGCGTTTGTAGCAATCTACTTAGATTGCCCCTGACGCTGGGAGTACTGAGCTGCTAAGTCACTGCAAGAGGACATTGTTATTAAGTTTCCTCTATGAGATTCCTTCTGCCTCGCTTCTAAATATTCCCGCCTCAGCCACATACCCATTGGTATGTTTTCCGAGTCCCGCACCTTCTTGCAAACGAGCATCCCTGTCAATTTTATGTTACCGCTTTCTGTATACGTCGCAGAGAACTTAATAACAGTTGACCCGGAATGAAACTCATATGTGCACACAATCACTCTGCTGGCCACCCAGAAGCCGTAATGGTTTCCACGCTTAATTATAAATGTAGTAATATGTTCCAGGAGCCACACATGAAACACGTCAGCGTCTCTTGAGAATTAATAATAAAATAGTTTTCTCTAAAAATATGTACCATATACTAATAACGCGTGAATAGCACCTGGTCTAGATACGGTCCCGCAAGTAAATTTCAAGGGTATATCCGTCGACAAAGCAGTACGCATACTCTTACAGAAGCACCCAAATGTATTTAAACGCAAGATGCTCGGCCTTTATACGGGAAAACGACACGTTCGGCCTTTATACTGGAGCCCTGTAAACCGCAAGGAGACCCCTTAGCACACACGCCCTACATACATGCTTATCTTACTATCTAAAGCAGTTGAGCACATTATTAACGGGCGATTAGTAACAGACCATGAAAACAAGGAGGCGCTTTCAGAAAGCCGACAAGGTTTCAAATCCTGATATTCTACACACTAAGCCATCAGCAGAGCAGTGCGGCACGAACAGAACGCGTTTTACCGCGCACTCGAGAGGCGCCCTAAGCAAAGCACCTCAAGACAAAGACGTATCCTGTTTTTTTACGTATACTATCCTCGTACCTACAGGACAGGAGCATTCAGCTGCGAAGATCGACGTCTATGTACATACAGCCCCGCCGACGACGCCATTACGACTGGCTCACTTATCCACCCGCGCAACTGCCAACCCGCCACAATATCGGCTCTCACCAACACATACACCGCATTGGCAAAGCTGACTTCCCCTCATGCTGTATGTACAACTTAGTAGAGTCTGGAAACTCTTTTGGAACCTAAAACCTAGAAGATTCTTGACTGGCCTTGACATGCCAGATTCTTGCAAAGGCTCTGCATTTAGTCGGCTTGTCAGTCACACAGTATCGCAGCTTTAGCAACAACGCCTGATTTGCATCACGCATTTTGCCAGTATATATCCAAAAAAGAGTGCAATAACATACATACAAACATACATACAATAGCATATTGTTTACTCACTGCAGTCAAAGTACAACATGCGGATCTGGTCGCCGATGACGTATGGATGAGCTTATAGCCGTTTTGGTGAAACACACGCAAATCCTAGGGAACTCTGTGGAGAGCATCTTGCCACTGACGCCAATTGAAAGCCACAGGTGTTCGATTAAACCCCAAACAACCGTGTGCCAATTTAATCTTTCGAACTCGCTGTTACTGGATATTAGTGTGAATACCGTAGCTTGAAAAAATTGCAAGATGAGCACATGCTTACCAAATGCCACACATGCATCTTGTTATACGGCTTTTATAAACAAAGAAGACTGTCATTTATTATTGGGGGAATTCCCGCCCGTGACGGTAC
>QVRM01001697.1:0-67787 GCA_003439945.1 Dermanyssus gallinae
TCGTAAGGCCAGTATAATACGCATACTCTGATTTTAGAGGCTAAGCGTTAGGTGACAACGGTAAAGTTGTGAACGCTCTGCCGCGTGCGCCTTAACTTCACATACAAATTGAACGTTAGATACTAAAACTACCCGGGCAGAATCAGTTAAATATCTATTGTATATTTTACAAAAAAATGCTGAATGCTACAAGAGTTTCATCCGCTTAGTGATAGTCTGGGAGACATTCTCCGGCTACAGAGACCCTCAGATATAAGGCTTCTGTAGTCGGAGAATGCCTCCCAAATGAGATATAATAGCTATATATATATATATATATATATATTAAGTGCATAGTTCTGCACATTATATAACGTAACATAATGTATTAACTAAAACTTAAACGTAAGTATACGTAAGAATGTAACACTATAGAATTAAGTCAAAATATCAGCGTAATATAATATATATATATATAATATATCTATATATATATATATATAATATATTTTTTTTTTTAATTTTAAGGGGTGGAAAATGCATTTTACGCACACCCGCCGATATAATGACGGGTAGTGTGGGGCTAGACGCTCGGAAAGGGAATACGCGACTCACTCTAATCCGAGCGCACTACCCTACTAAAACCCCCCCCCCCCCCGGAACCCCCTCCTGGTTCGGAATTGTGAACCATTACCTCGAGACCAGGAGGGAGGAGCCTCACGCTTCAAACCCTTTCCTTAGTCTGTAGGTGCATCCCGAGCAGGTAAGTCCTGCTGGTTTAAATCAGGGGGGCTCCGGGCGACAAATCGCGCCCGGCGATTATTCTCCAGCCGGATCTTTTCGCGCATGAGCCCGTCGAGGGTATTTTAGGCCAGCACCCCAATTAGTCGTTGAGTTCGACCATGTGCGTGACGATCACTTGTGCGGTAGATTGCCCGTAGGGTAAACGGTGAGCTATCGCGTACGCAGACAACGCCGTACATGCCTTCAACTGTATGCGCGGCATCATCGGGCACTCCGACGTCGCAGAGAACGCATATGTCCGTCGCGGCTTTTCCGATCTTCATCATGTATACCTGGAACTGGCCATGTCCGCTCAGGCCTGGGCAGCGTAATATGTCATTGGTCCCTGTGCCGTATACTACTTGCGCAAGTCCGTGATGAAGGAAGCGTGTCCACGTGCCTCTCGTGTCTCCGGCAGGCGGGTGGATCTACATCTCCGCCCAAGCGGCGAGTGTGGCCTCTCGAGCCTCGGTCATATGATATCTATCTCGTTTAATCTCCGCCTACTCCTCTCCTCCGCCAGCATGTGCCATGGAAGCAGGCATGCGAGAACAAGCAGGACGTCCGTGGAGACCGTCCGGTACGCCCGGCTAACCCGAATTGCCACATCCCGTTGGGAGCGGCGCAGAGCCTGGCGGGCCGTGACCGTCCTGAGTGCTAAGTCCGCCCACACTGGCGCGGCATAGAGCGCGACCGCTTCTGCAACAGCAGCCAGTAGACGCCGTTTGGGATCGGACGCGCCTCCCTCCCGGGGTAGTATTCGGGCCAGGTTGGCCGATACTCTTGCCACCTTTTACGTAACCTGCCTAATGTGTGGCAGGCCAGTTAGACCTGTGTCCAAGGTCACCCCTAGGTACCTGGCGTGGCGGGACGGCGTGAGAGCGTGCCCGTTGAGCTCCAGAGACATAGGCCCTATCCGCCCTGCGTCCTGTTAGAAAAAGGGCCTCGGTTTTCTGTGGTGCTAACTCCAGGTGATGTTCAGTCATCCACCTGTTTATCCGGTCAAGAGCCGTGTTTTGCCCTGGCCTCCAGGAGAGTCCATGTGCGAGCGGTGACTACCAGTGCAAGATCATCCGCGTAGGCGATTGTCTCCACCCCATCCGGCAGGTCGTCGAGCCGCAAGACACCATCGTATGCCACGTTCCATAAAACTGGGCCGAGTACTGAGCCCTGCGGCACCCCGTAATATAATCTAAGCCTACATAGTCGTGTCGTAGTACATGCTTAGGTAGACACCAGGTTTGGGTGCGAGATGGTCATCGCTCTTCCAAGCAGGCAACCTAAGCTGAACACGGGTGTAGGAAGAGACTATCCTCTACAACCCAAACCTACCCGACCATACGTAAGCATGGCCTGCCCGACTCCGCTAACTTACCGGCGTGGCAAAGAATTTAGAAACCTAGAAGTGGGACGCGCACGCAATTGCTGCTAGATGCGGTAAAGCTGACAGAGCAGGTGAGGTCCAAAAATATTGGAAGATCTGGAGCCCGACAGTCAAGGCAGTGTCGGCGAAAGTCTTCAAAGACTCCGACAGTCTCGAGCTCATAAGATGACCGGGGACCCTCTAGTCTCCCAACGCTTTCTAGTCATGGGGGTGGTGAACCCATAGATAGATAAACTGGGACCATTCAAGTACCATCTGTCAAGTTATACGACGGCACACCTCCAAGTAAATTGCTGTAAGTTGAGCCTCCTCAACGCATCGAGCTGCGATCACGACTCCAGGAGTTACGGTCGTTCTTTTAACAGATGGCTTCGTCGTCAAACAAATATCTCTATGAGCAGTGAGATGTCCGATTGGTTAAAGGGGGCTGCTGAGTGGAGCAAGAGACGTTCTCCACTTTTCAATATTTCGATGCACACATATAAATTGAGTTTTTTGTATTACGTTTCCCAGACTAGAGGGGTCACTGGGAGTTTGTTAGCTTTAACTTCCGAATGTGACGTGCTTTCATCCAAGAACAGAGTTTAAAGGGTGTTCTCCGGTAGATGTCCTGACCCACGAGACTCCCTCTCAGGATTGTCGAAGTAATGCCAATGCAATCCCGGACCTTGAGGGGGGTGGGGAGGATATCGGTTTTAGTGGATGCAAGTCCCACACTAGCTGTTGCCAGCTGCCAGTAGCACTTGTGCATTATGCATTCCGAGACCTTCCAACAAAAGGGTTTTGGTAGTCCAAATCAGAGCTGTATATAGAGCAATTGACTTAGTCGCGAATATAGCAATTGGCTGTCTGCATTGTCGAGACCCGTAAGCACTAGACATGAGCGGTGCAACAGCTGTTGCCTGCCATGTCGCCCGTCGCACGTGTTCAGTACCACGGAGACTCCTGTGTAGGGTAACCCCGAAGTACTTCACCTTGTTGACAAGTGCAATCTTCCGGTCTTTTAAACGAAGGCGAAGGGCGGGGCAGTTCTTAGCTCTTACCAGGAGCAAGAGAGCCCCGAGCGTGTGTCCGGACCTAGACGGTGGGCATGAGAGCGCCGGCATAGGCTAGGAGGTTGACTCTAAAGAAAAGGTCCCTTAGCCGCAATGGAAACGAGTTCAACAGGAGCACACCCGTCGCGGCGACGCCACGCAACTGCTACCAGGAATTCCTTCATCAGCATTATAACCGCCGAGAGCGGGACACCATCTGGGCCCGGCGCCTTTCCCTGCAACTCTTGCAGGGTGGCCTCTGGGGGATTTTCTTCATCCTCTCCTGGGGTAGGGGGCGCGTTTGGGTTCGTTTGACCCTGGAAGTCTCTGGAGTTTTGCCGCTGTAGTCTTATAGTTCTGTATGGACCCTGTAAGACCTCTGAAGCAGTTCGGTTCCCTGATGTATGATGAACAAACCTTGTGGACCGCGATTTTTTGTGACAAAAACGCCACACGGCCAAACAAACGCCAACAAGGACTATAAATACTGCGTTTCACAACGCTTATTTTCTCGGTAAGTAAAAATGGTTAAAAAAGATGAATCAAACAACGAAGCAGAAAATCACTGTTAACAAAATTCAAGGAGTGCTTTGTATAAGCACTTTACACTTGATGATAATCACAGTGGTTATTGATCGCCACAATAACTTCAAAGTAGCAACTGGTGCGTTTGTTGTCACGCCGGACAATATATGAGGCAACAAACTTGTAAATACACACACGATCGAAGTAGTCCACTTGTACAGCGTCTTCACAATTTAAAACAACTATTGGTAAACTCATGTGGAAAATATTAATATAGAAATCAGAGTGTGTGTCCTCGTATGCAAAGCACAACAGTTCTAATTTCGGATATACCTAGATTAAAAACCTGGTTCCGACTGTGCAATTAAAAGCCACTGTTTTAATTCACAAGCGAAGACGAGTTTCATTAGACATATAATGGGAATGCAGGTCCAGGTTTGAGGGAGACGGCATACAAGTGTGTGTTGACTAGACTTCAAGCACACAGAGGGCCCTGCAAAATTTGTTGCACGCCTACCTGATATTTGGCTGAGGGTAGGAATTAGAGAAAATGCGATCTCCGTAGGCACAAAACCACGCGACATGTTGTATGCTAACATTGAAACCCGCAGTGTGTAAAAGGTTTCCACTAACCGAACGAAAACGAATAAATAAATCACGGACCGAATCCCTTCGCCTCCTAAAAAAACTAGCTCTAATTGCGCCATTCTGCACCACTTTGGCTCTCCGAAGAATTCCGTCATAGCCACCACCCCAGAGAAGGATTTCTTAGGATAGAACAGGTAAGAACACGGTCTTGTACATCCAAAATAAGCCTTTTATGGGTATCCCAATCAGTTTAATTTTCACAGCGCAGACATTACAGCATAGCTTATTATTATTATTATTATTATTATTATTATGCTGGCGGGGCTTACGCAGGGCCGCCACGATGCCATCAATGACATCCTTGGACGCGCTTTCAGGTAAGCCGGCTACTGCGTCACGCTGGAGCCTGGTGTACTGCAGAGGGACGACAGGCGTCGACCGGATGGCCTTACGAGCCGGAACTGGGACCGTAATCGGCCGCTAGTGTGGGACGTCACTGTCTCCGACACGTACGCCCTCGGATATCGTGCACTAGCCAGCGCGGGCGTCGGCCACATCATTCACCAACGGGAGATGCACAAACGGCGCCTATACGCGCAACTTCTTGAGGACCACGTACTAATGGCGTTTGGTGTCGAGTCATCTGGCGTTTGGAGCAAGGATGCACTTAAACTGAAAGAGCTTGGGAAGAAGCTCTTTGAGGCTACAGTGGAGCCAAGATCGACCGCGTTCCTCCGACAGAGGGTGTCATTGGAGCTTCAGAGAGGCAACGCCAAGATGATGTTGAGTGGTCAGCGACACTCGAGCAATAATAATGATGTTTTATAATGAATAGATTAGTATTTGTGATACATGTACATAATGATAATAATAAACCCATGTTTAAAAAAAATATTATTATTATTATTAAACGTACCCTAAAAAATGTGGATATTTATTTCCAGATAGATTGTTACAGTTGCGCGCTTGCCGGCTACTGCGTCATGCAAAAAGGCTGTTTACAAAGGAGGTTGCAATGTATGCATTGCAACCTCCTTTGCATGTATGCAGGAGCTGCCACCTCATGTTTCCCTAGAGAACGAACTTTAGGCACCTAGCGGCCTGCGAAAGCTCAATGTTCCGTGCCTTGAATATCTAGTTGTCAGGTAACTCTGGAAACCTCAGCGATGAACGAAAAAGTACGAAATTGGTTTTACTAACATTGACACCTAGTCCAAAAATGTTAAAACTGCTCATTATGTTATCAACATTTAAAAGCGACTGGTGCGAGTCCTCATCAAAATTCCGATGACTCACTCCGAACGAAGCGTAGTGTCATACACATTGTGTGTTAGTTTACGTATTGTGCGTATAGAGGAAACAGACGTTCAAATACATGTGTATTTATCACGTCTTCAAAATTCGATTCAACAAAACCAGTCTACGGCAACTAGAGGTGATATAAATTACACTGCACAGTTTGCACAAACACACCGAAGAGATTTCATAGAACGTCTCTTGAAGATTCATCTTCAAGCCTGCGATCGGGCGTCTATTTCTATACTTGCATACATCGGGTCAATGTATGCCATCATATTCTCTCATTTAAACATGTGTCGTTGAGAGCAGAGTGTAGGTATTCAACAAATAGCGGAGAAGGTGCAAGTAAATAGACTAACTTCTTAAGCTAGTACATACGGCAACGTCCATCGATTTTTATGAGGGTCTCGGATTCTCTGAAAAGATCCCAGGCCATTCCGAGTAATTTCCACAAGGTGCCTGGAGATGCCTGTTCCTCGAGACGACATCATGGCTCCCAGGTTGGAAAAGTGTGAGACCAATTTTATAGTTCTTGAATCCAAACAAAGTTCGTGGCTTTCAGTCAATTTTCCTCCAAGTGGAAATCGCATTATATTTGACTTACCTATATTGATCTCAAACATGTTCCGGTTGACTTAATGCTGCAACGCCGCAAGGGACTGCTACGAGTGAAACCGGCTACGGGATCAAAGCACCAAGTCATCGGCATATTTAAGGTAATTCAGATAGTTCAAAAGCAACACCAATGGTCTATGCTCAGCAGCTCCATCATCTATGATGACTTGTCCTTTCTGTAAATTACGTTTATTATGCTCCAGTATAGTCAATGAAACCCCGCAAAATGCTAGGTTGTCAAACACAATTGTCCGTAGGAAACGCCGCTTTGAAGTCCACGAAAATGACAATAATAATAAGAACTGTTAAAAACGGCTAACAAAACATGTGTCAGTTACTCGTTAGTACAAGTAAAAGTGTTACTACACTGTATATTTTCCATTTAATTTGACAATCCTGGTAATAGCTCTAAATGCCAATGCTCAATAGAAGAGCACACTGCATATTTTTTTGTCGAAACGCGGGTCGATTGGGTGAGAGAAATACTAAAGCACGGTGTATATTTTCGATAGAGAGGGACAAGCCAGTAGTCAACCTTATGATCAGACTTTTCCATTTCAATGGGATTCGGTTCAAGCTATCAAGGACGTTTTTACCAATCTTGACGAAAGAAATTAGACTTCAACGGTGCGCATGACTGGGTGTCTGCAGTTGTGGTGCCACCACGCGCCTGATTAGATGAGTTTAAACCTGCATGATTGACTCCCGTGTGCAGTTGAACGCCAGCCAGGCCTCCTACAATGGAAAACTAGATAGAAACATGTGCAAAGGTCCGTAACGGCAGATTGCCTTGTCAAACGTCCTCTTCGAGGAAAGGCCTTAGCGCAAGCCGATACGGCTTATAGTTGAGCTACACACGTTTTTCGACTCATGTGGCAGATCTTCGTCGAACGGCCAACGCACTGACACTGAGTGACTACTCTTATGGCCGCTACGGCTGCTTAGCCGCGACTGTCCTCTGCTTCTTCCTTTTGTCGCACAGATTTCCCTCTGCTGCGGGAATTCGGCAGCCACTGTACGCCGAAACGAGGAGTCGTTGAAAAGTGTCAGAAAATGAAAGGGGCGGCCGCTTTCTCTTCCTTGAACTGCATTCTCGCAGTCCCGGAGGCAACAGGAGCACGTATAGGCGCTTTTGCGATCGTGGAGAGCGCTACAAGGTATAGAATGAAAGGGCAGAAGCGAGGCGCGCTCCAACGAGAGGAAGATTTGCCTTAAAGAAAAGCGGCACTTGCACCGACAGAAGCAGACACACGTTCGAAATCGTCGAAGAATCGAAGATGATGCAGGTGCAACAGTCTATCTACGCCCAAGGCGAGAAGGCGCCACGCATCATCAGTCTGGATAGCGGAGCTTGGGACCTCACTGAAAGGAAACGATGGGCGCATGTCACCCTCTGCTTGAGCTGACTGGGGGGCCGCCTGCGTTCATGAGTGAAGAATGGAATACACTTGTTGACAGCCATTGAGAAAATTGCATACCGAAAACGACAGAGATGAATGGATGTATATATATATACAATGGCTGGAACAGCTAATGTCAAGCACAATCTTACCTAGCCCAAGAGCCACTACTGTATATAACATAATATACATTATCTTATTAGCAACAAAAGAAGGACGTGAAAGGACAGCTAGTTATTTCTTGAATTATGAGCCCTTTTATAGGCAACTCATTTGAGTTTCATGACGTCCAATGTTAATTACAATACCTGCGCTAAATACTACGCAGCGAGCTGCCAGACGCATCGGCAGTCTCTGCACGTTTTCTCCCGGAGGGACGGCCGCAAGGCGTTCAAATTTGATAAAATGACATTTATATTTGAAATTATGGAATCATCTTGAAATGCAAACTCATTGCGAGACAAACAATATTCGATAATATATATGTATATATATATATATATATATATATATTATATATATATATATATATATATATATATATATACTAATCTTATTAAAGAGCTTAACTCACGCGCTTTTGTTTCTTTAAATTAGCGGTAGAGAGCATAAACTCACTCTATTTTTGTTCACTCGGTGGCTATTTATCGGAATTGTTGAGTCACAAGTTTGCGAGTTCATCGGCTGGTCTAGGAACAGAGGGAGTAAAACCAATCCTTAGAAATCGCGCTGTCGAAATCGTGCTGCTATCTCGTGCGATTTCCTGACCAAAGGAACACTAGGAAACAACCTGTATTCTTCGTTGGTGACCGGGGTCACCAACCTTAGCTCAAATCGTGCAATGCCAGTGCAATTAGTTATCTCTCTTTCCAGTTACCTTGCAAACTGCTAGTGCGCAATGTCTTCACAAAATGTAACCTTTATTCGTCCAAATCTGCTTCGATTTAATTCATCTGGAAGCTCAATATTATTGACCAAGCTGAATACAATGTAAATTTCCCTCTTTAAGTGATGCTGCCCGGTCGTTGCGGTTTTACATATGAACATACAATGACGGCCGTAAATTAAGAAGGTTTGATAATTCTTAGATTAGCGGGTTACCGAACAAAGCGACGCTTTTAACCATTAATCATTACCAAAAAATCGTATCCGTCTCATACTATATTAAAGGCGTCGATCGTTGTAGTTCCGACTACACTACAACAAATCATTCTGGTTCGTGAGACGTATTCTACTTAAAGCACTTTTCAAGCAACTTAGACCATCTTACAAACATAAAGTAGTTCGTTCCTGCCGACGTGTTAGTAGCAGTATAATTGAACGAAGATTTTGGCCAGATATGCTGACAAGATATTCGGGAAGCAATCGTTCAGTTCCTTAAATATCGCGTGTAGTCCCATTAAAGATTATTTGGGATCCTTTGTTTAGTAGTTTACTGTGATGTCACACTAATGAGAGCACAACACCAGTGTAGAGCCTGAACAAGGGCTTCGTGGTACGGAAGCATAAGGCGCACATTTCTATTTGTTCCATTTTCCTGTCTTAAAGTTTTAAGTAGCATACCTACACACATTGCTGAACATGTTCGTAGTAGACAACTCGATCATTTGAAAGTTGGAGAGACACATACATGCCAAGGAGAATGTAGCTGTTGCCATGGAAAGCACTGCACTATATCTATTATTCAATGTATTTTATGCTCAGAAAATTGGGTGAGTAATGGCATATATGCACATAAAATATCGTAGCAAACTGTCTACATTATGACACCATCAATCCTCGTTCGCATGAAATCGATAGCGCCTGCAGTGCGAAATGGCCTATGGCGTGGAACAAAACATTCGTGGGGACGAAATATACGTATAAACTAGCGAGTTCAGTTAGACTATCAGAACAGAAATGCAACACTGGCGTCGAGATATCTAGACCACAGCGCGTTCGTTGAAAGCACTGTACATTACTAGCATACAATGCAGACATAGCTTTGCTCTGCTTTTCTCTCGCTATACAGTGGGTACCTGGCAACGTTTTTTATTATTGTTTATTTTCCTGTCTAAAAGATATATCATACATTTCTGTGACAAAACGCCGCTGTACTTCTTTCCGAATGTAGAAGTTTTATTTCGATTTTGACTTAATATCTGCCAACATTTATGAGGCGGTGTGTCCATGCATTGAAGGTCACCTCTTAATCGTCTTTTTCGATGTCCTTTATCTCCACGTCGATGGCTTCAAACAGTGACTCGCGTAAATCTTAACGTCTCCCTCTCAACGTTTTTTCAAGAAAGGAAGAAATGACACGTTATTATCTTGAGTGAATAGGCTGGGAGCACCACCAGCGTGGCTCCAGATGCGGCAAGAAGAGCTTCAATGCTTTTAGCCAAGTGAGTGGCGTGTTATTATGGTGGAGACAGCATCGCTTTAGAGACACTTCAGAACTCTTCCTGGTTACCGTAGTGAACACTTTTAATACGTATTCTGCAGTATATTGATCGCAAGTAATTTGTATCACCGTCTTTTATTCCGTCCATCGCCACAGTTTTACTCCTAGAGAAGGATGGCAACCATCACCTTGCCAACCCACCACTACCGCTTTACCGACAAAATTGTCGGTAGAGGCGCTTCAAAACGCTTGAAAACTGCGACGTCTGGAGCTTTAGTAAAACGTCGTTCTCGACCCAGAAATATCCGCGTCTCTTTTTCGCCCTGTGACAACTCACGAGATACCTAACGAACATATTTTTTGTGACTTTAAGGTAGTCGTGGAGGATCTTCGGGAGAGACACCGTATTCAGACTTTTACACGAGGCCATTTGCGTTCTCTGAAGCTTTTGAGCGCCTTTCACAGCTTTCGTCCTTGAAGATTTTTCTTCAGGAAGAAGTATTTTCTGTACCATTCAAAGGTTTTCCAGCTTTGAGGAGCTTCCAGTGCCGTTGGGCCATCACTCTCAGCAACCGATGGAAGCTCAGTAAAACGCCCTTGTACAGTGAATTCTCCTCAATCAAAGACAACTGTGTCGCTGCCCATCAGTAGACTCGATTCTAACTCACTCTGTGTGTATAGTAAAGGCATCGTAAAAGGAAGACGCCAAAAAATAAGGCTTTTGGGTGTACCAGGACTGATTCTTATTTATTTGTTTACGCTTCACAGCCTGATAGAAGAGTACACGGATATACCGCTCGTTTATGTTTTATCACCCGGCTGCCTTTTCTCAACGGACTACGCTCTGGCGGTTAGCACACAGTCACTTCGGCGCCACTCAACGTTAAAGTAAATATCCTCAATAGAGTATATGTTTAGCGAACGCTAGATATATATATATATATATATATATATATATATATATACATGTATATATATATATATATATATATATCGGCAAGAAAATATTTTTTCTCAACGGAAGGGGGACGCGGAAACGTCTTGTTTAGGAGAGAGAGTGAAATTTATAAAAGTAGTTATTCTGCCATTTTTCTTCTACATAGTTGTGGTACATCTACGTTTGCGGGAAAACTAGTCAACGCGTGAAGGAACCGACTATACCGGCGTGTTTGGAAGAAAATTCTGCACAACGGGGGGATTTTCACTAGCTTCCGTAGCAAATAACCAGATTAAGGAAAATCATAAAAAGTCTATATGTTGCGTTAACGCTTTTTCATGAAAAATCGTAAACTGTTCTCCATTACGACCAGAAATGTACGTCTAAAAGACCACTCTCACGCAATAGCAAATTTAATGCCTACCATTTTTGTACCAAAGTGATGGTGCTGCGTTACGTAGTTGTCAAGTAACTAAGCTTTTTCGACAGTCATAGTTGTTATGTTTTACGTGCAAGTTTTCACGTTCAGAACCGTAAAACTTTGCCAAGACGTTTCCGCCCCCTCCTTCCACTAGCAAAAAATATTATTTTGCCGAGTTCTACCAAACCTTGACATATGTATCTAACTTTCTCATACACCCTATGCAAGTATGCATGCCTTCGCTTTCGATATGGCTATCAAAAAAGCTTAGCTACTTGACAACTACGTAACTCAGCACCATCACTTTAGTACAAAAAAAGTGTGCATTGAAATTGCTATTGCGTGAGACTGGTCTTTTAGACATTCAATTTTGGCAATTAAAAATTACGATTCTTCACGAAAACGCGTTAACAAAAGACATAACAACATATCAGCTTTTTATGACTTTCCTCAATCTGGCCATTCGCTCTTCGTTACTCAAGGTAGTGAAGTGTCTTCCGTTGTGCAGAATTTTACTCCGAACACGCCGGTAAAAAAAAGAACCGGCCGGTTTCTTCACGCGTTAACTGGTTCGCCCGCAAACGTAGATTTCGCACAACTATGTAGGAGAAAAATAGGCAGAATAACTGCTTTTATAAATTTCACTCTCTAAAATAAACAAGACGTTTCCGCGTTTTCCTTCTATTTTGAAAAATTATGTTCTTGCCGAGTTGTACCAAACCTCGAGATAAGTACATAACGATATGAATGACCCTGTATATATATATATATATATATAAACCTGCCAGAGACTCCCGCCTACAAGGAATTCATCCGCATGTGGGAGGACAAAATGACGAACATCGACCCGGGCGTCTTTGACACAGGTGCCATGCGAGACAGCACCTGGAAGGACCTGGGCCGCACAAATCGCCACATAGTGACTCGTTTCGCGGTACACGGGTTTTACCACGTCCTGTGCAAGACACACGGCTTCCACGACCCTCATCCATCATGTTTATGTACTCGGTGCGGGGCCTACTGCACAAAGTATCACGGAGCAATTTGCCCACGTGTAGTCTCTTTAAGGAGCCTCTTGCAGTGATATTGTTTTTATTATATCATTTGGCCATTGACTATGTATCTAACAAAGGTGATTTTAATAAATAAATATTATCATATATATATATATATATATATATATATATATATATATATATTCGTATTTTTTGTGAAGGAGGATTAAATGCAGTTACGCACTACCGCTACAAATAGGAACATTTGCTTTCCATCTGGAGCTGTGTGGGACTCGACCCCAGCGGATGAATGTTACATCGCTGAGGCCCATACCCACTAAACGCAGCTTCCCCCTTTAACTTCACTCTCTGATGGCCCAGATCTCCATAGAATAGTGCTATGGGCCATCAGCAGAAGTGGCGGATGCCCTATCGGATCAATTGGTTGGGGTCGCTCACGAGTTCCCCCACTTGTCAGGCACACTCTGTCCCAGCCCCTGCAAACCCGTTTGATTTAAAGTTGCGCTTTCTTCAGCCGTGTTGGCTCAAAAATATTCTGCTTTTCCTTACAAATTCTGGGCTTTTTTAGCACCCCCAGTGCTACTTCCGTTCCAAGTTCCCATGCCTGGGTCGAACCGAAGATGTACTCCACGAAACGTTGCCAACAATTTCGCGGGGGTCCTAAATTTCAGGATAGGTTATTTCGGCTCCGGACCAATTCTCGCGAATGCGTCTAATCGCTATGGTTCAGCCCTCTTCCCATGCCTGGCACCTGAGGAGTGTGTGTTGTAGGCTGTCCTCCAGAGCATCTTCGCAGAAAAAGCATGTTTCTGATGAGGCCTTCCCTATTCGGTAGAGGTATGATTGAAAGTTGCCTTGCCCCGTGGGAATCTGTGTCAGGTAGGAGGTTAGATTTCCTCCAGGTCTTTCTATCCATGTCTGTGTGTTTGGCAGCAGTTTATTTAAACTCTTTCCCGGGGCACCCACTCGGTTGGCCACTCTTTAAAAGTGGCTTTTCTGTTCCGTTCTTTATCGCTTTCTGTAGGCGCGCCAATATTCCACAGGCGCTGTTTCTCGAACGCCTTAAGCTCCCAGGGAATATCTCCGCCAAGCAGCAGAGCTGCGTTTGTGCTGATCGTTTTGTACTCTTGTATTATCCTAAAGGCTGCGATATGCTGCGTTCTGCGCAGGATTTACGTATATATATATATATATTTATATATATACTGCTGCTTAAGTTATATATTTCTGCGTCGGCCTTGCACTCACCATTGTAGAGCCACGCGTATGTCATCGCTGTCGCCACGCCGTCAAACTTCTCGATCTCCGCCGGGCTGCGGGATTCCAAAGCACGTGCTACACCAAACGCTGAGGAAGACAAGTGAGTGCAATATGCCGTGCGATCTCTTTTATGTAGCCGACCTGACAGGCATCACGACGAGAGCGAACGGCACATCGCGGGACAATTATCAGTGAGGGGAATAAATTCAATATTTGATCTGCGGTTTTTCTATATGTAATAGCTATTTCCTTTAGAAGGGGGAACTTCGTTTGGTTCGCAGCGCGTGGTAGGCGTCTGGCTCTCCTGAAATAGCGGTCTCCACCGTGGTTCACCCTGTAGGCGCGCTTCCCGCCGTCTCTGGTCGGTAGCAACTCCGCAACAAGGCCCATGCGCCACAATGCCCTAGGCACTCCCTCTTCTTGCAGCACTACGATATCATACGCAGTGAGGGGCTCGGTACGTGCTAATCCCAACTGGCGTAAGGCCGTCTTCTGGATTAGCAGAAACTCTGCGTGCCGTCGTTTCTAAAGTGCATTCAGGAGGCCTTTGTGCAGTTCCCAGATGTTCGCAAAGTCCGGGACTTCTTCCAGAGATATAAGATTATCCGCCGGAAACTCGAGCGGCACCCTGTGTGCCAGGAACTGACCAATGGAGCTGCTCGTGGCTAATTCGCCGTCTCTGTCTGCCTTGTTGTGTGCCGTTGATTGGTGATTGCTACCGCTTCATGGTGAATCGTTATTAAATTAATTAACTTCAATCTAATAGCGATTCTTCAACCTAATCTCAAACAGTTGTTCACTATGCTGTTTAATCTTCCGTAAAACCGATTCTGCCCGGGGGCTTGCAGGATGTTAAGGTCCCACATGACTTTCCTTGGCCGAGGTACTCTTGGGCCTCTTTGCTACGCAGTGCTCTCGATACAGCGGTGATGGTCCGGCCCGCTTGTACGAATCTCTTACCGACGGGCAATCCCCATCGTGACGTCGTTGCCTACTTCCAATTTCTCGAATGAGTGAAACAACATATGGATCATCGTTACCGAGAGCGGCATCTTCTTGTTCAAAGCTGGCTTGTCTCGACCTCATAGACATCTTGTATACTTGTAGCTTGGCGATTTGACCATTTGCCGCATCCGGTTCTAGTATTCTCACGGCATAATTATAACGGATTAGCGGATCCTCGGAGAGCAATATTAGGCGACGTATTTTATATGGGGTGTCGGTGTTTATGCCCGCCCTTTCTGGTCCGTGAACGGCTTAAACTCGGCCAGTCCCGCGTCTTCGGCCGCTCGCCGGAGAGGTACTTGCGGCGACCTCTCGCATCTTGTTGTCGGAAACGCTTCACGCCCAGGCGACGCTTACGACAATTCTGATTAATGTGCAAATGTTTAAACACACCACTGCGACAAACACCCAAACCTCCGTCAACTTCTCGTAATCCTGCCTCGCTTCAAAAGCAGGTTATTGCGTCACCAATTCTTTTTAGGAATTCTGGGGCCAGTAGCCGTGCAGAACTCATCAGTTTCTGGCTCCAATGGAATGTTCTTTCAGCTTAAATGTCTCTGCTAGACATTTTTGCAAGTACTACCCATTAATCCTTGGTATATATTTAAGCATTCAAGTTGTTGAATGGATACAATTTTGCCTTCGCTGTGACCAGTTCAGCGGAGGTACTGTTGCCTCAGTTAGCTGCCTTAACGTACATTGCCACGGCATGCATCCTGTTGCTGACGCCGGCGAACGAATCAGGCAGATCTTTAAATATCGCTGCCAAGCTTAACTTCGACTCGCACCAGTGTTCATAGTAGTCCTGGCCAGGGCTTTTCTTTTTAGGAAGTGTTTGTAGTACCTGGTGGATCTCCTCGACCCCGGAGCAGTGAATTCATATTATACCGCTCCGCTGTATGCGGGAACTTCGCCACCGGATTGGGCTCATCGCACAAGGGTCACACAGAAGATTTGTCAGGTGATGCTTCATCTGCTTGTTGTTGGGCGAGTTGTCTTTTTTACGAGACCGGACAATAAAAGCAGAGTTATCTGGCTTGCAGTTGTGGATTTGCTTTACTCTTAACTTTGTGCAAGTGTTCGAGCAGGCTATAAGGGGCAGAGTAACAAGCTCTGGACGTAATTTCCGTTGCCGAAACCACTTCTCTTTCGCATCGTTTTTTGATGACTGTATATCATTATTGACACCGCGTTCTAGAGCCATGCGACTGACGTCGTTCCTTAAACGGATCTCAACAATCTGTCGATCTACCGTCGTAGGACAGTGCAGTTTACCTTACCAAGAAAGCTAAAGTGACTTCTACTTGCAAATGAAGCTGTTTCCTTAAGAACCTTGAAGTTTCCAAACTCACCGCCAGCACGGTTCTAACTTCGACGACGCTACATTCGTTAAGACCTGCATACGTAAAGTCGTTACGCGCGTCGGTACAGCGCAAATCCACGCCTTCAATCAACTGGATAAGCACGCCGTGTTTATCGTCATATTCTCCGTCATTCACTCTGCATTTTAAGTCCCCTCCGACGAGAATTCCCAATGTAGGATTCAAGCAAACGGCGGTTACATTGAGAAAGTACGCCCGTTAGAAAAGTTCCCACCAACTAGTGCCAAAAATGTCATTTAAATATTTGTGTTCAGTTGGACACAGCATTTGAACCAAGCGTCATTAGTTATCCCATTGATCCCAAGATATTCTCCAGATATTGTTTTAGCTATTTCCTAATTGCCAAAAAAGCGTTATTACTCTGGTGTCGCGAGTAATTAATTTCTTCTCATGCGAAGCAAAATAAGGAAACGCTGAGGGCTTACGTTGTGGAAATTCAGTAATGTTAACAAATATTGACATTGAAAACAGAATGTTTTTTAAACCGAAATCAATACATGAAAACAGCGAAACATTACTACTAACGCTGGCACGACTACAAAATGTTATGCAAAGCACGGGGCATTGAACTTTTTACATGTTTTTATCGAAGTGTAGTACCATTTGAATAAAATTAACAAAACATATATATATGTATATATGAAACGAGGGGCTTCCTGCGTGTCTGCATAACGTAGCCATTATGTTTACGATATACGTTGGGAACTCTCTGCAATGACGAGTTCAAAGAAAAAAGGCATGTGCACCGATAATGTTAATGTTGCCGTTCGTATTTACGTGACGTCAATATGATCGCCTAATAAGCACCGCGCCACGCAGAAACTTTAGACGTGACGTGCTGGGCTCGTCGTTGAGTCTAAGGACAGGCGTTGGCACACCTACCTCATCGCATCTACCGTCCACTGCGCAACGGCTTCGCTGGTGCCATTGCAAGTCGTCGTTGCCTTCACGCCCCGTCCCGGTTCGGGGGCCTCCAGGGCCGAGTGCGCCAGCGCCGATCCGGAAGAGTGCATTTCGCTCGACTTCCGTTTGTACTTCCGCTGCTGCGCTCCGTTCTAGCGCGGCGGTACGCTTAAGTCATTAGGCGGGAGATAGAGGAAGCAAGGAGCGAATAGTAAAAAGGGTAACGACTAGGAATGAAACGCGTGCCTTTAGTTATACAGATAGATGTAGGTAGAGGGATACATTTCAATAAACTGTAATTAATAACATCTGCAGGTAGACATTTTCGTATAATAATAATAATCCGAAAGCATCTAAAAACTGCGCTAAGTAAACATAACTTGGCAAACGTTAGCATATTTTCTTCCATTAGGCTACCGCGTGAAGATCAAGAGGAAATCGTTTTTGGCTGGTGATGGCAGTTTAAGTTAGTGGGCTGTTTCAACAGTAGCCGTTTTTGTCATAAAGGGATACGCTTTTATAATTACTTGCCATAGTTTCGTCTGAAGCATTGGTATTACTAGAATAATCGCAGGAGCAACGGCGGGTCTTTAAACGATTATTGCAGCTTTTCCTGGAAGAACGAGGATTTATTGCCCCTCTTCTCTGTATTTTAACGGTATCAGAGCTTTAAACGACGTCTTATAATAGCCAAATAATATATTATTCTGCTCAAGCAATGGCTTTTAGCTCATTGTATTGTTCATTATAAAGAAAGCAGACGTCTTTGGTAGTGCCAAGCATGAATAAGGCCAGTGCGTGTGTATCATAGCGGTGGACTGCGACAAAATCGCCTATTACAAATTAAAATTATGGACGGCTGGACTCGCCATTGCAACCCTCATGAATAATTGACATAATATTGGAAAGTGAAATGCACAATAATCTGGCGGACAATCCTACTCTCCACAAAATGATGATGCGCTTGCTCCTATTCATCGAGCATAAACTGAGGTTCAATATAAACATAGCACGAACGCATGGTGGTGTTTGATAGGAAAACATCGGCATTGCAAACATCCAAACACTAATAAATCTACCTGCAGAAAACGATCTTCTAAGCGCATCAAAGCTCGACAGCGCATCAAATTCGTTTAGCTTAGAATTAATGCTTCGTAAGCAATAAAAATAAATAATCGTTTATTAGATTCACCCATTATACAAATTATGCAAATGCGCCGGCGTAACGAGAAGTATTTTATGCCTTGGAGGACTATTTCATACACGTATTATGCCTGTAGCTTGTAACACACTGTGTAGAGCCGCTTGTATGAAAACCCATTCATGAACCGATTGCCAGGAAGATGGGCGGGGTAAGGCCCCCAAAAAACGAAAACCCTGCAATAGAAGTTAGCATTGGTACAATAAGGCATAAAAGTAGCCACAGAGAAAGTCCAACAGAAGACCGTATTAGATTGAATATAATACGCATATACGAGTTTATACAATTATATAATCGGTGTCCTAACCGACCACAGACTAATGATTTTATTTTAGGTTCCACACAAAATAACACTCCTGCAATTTTCAGTTCCACACAAAATAACACTCTAATAATAGTTTTAATCCCCCTAGTACTTCACGCGTCTTCCAGCCAAATTATAGATGTCCATCTGGTACTTGCTTAAAGGCTTTTATTTCGTAATCAGGTCTTACTTTACACCGTCGCCATGCCCATCCGGACGAATATAATGAGAACATTTTAGCCCCCCCCTCTAAGAAGGCCAGATGGAACCCACAAGACCGTGAACTTTTAGCAACATTAGAAGCAGATTTTATATTAGATATTAATAACAAAACACCTAGAGAAATTGACAACCTTTTAACTACTAAATTTAATCCACGCACACTTGGGGCGATTAGAAGCCAACGTAATTATCAGGTGCATAAATATTTGGTAGAGCACCTCCGCAAAATGAGGTCTCACCTGGATTCCAACCCTGACGGATCTGACCCAGTCGGCCTCGATACTCTGAATCAGATGGCCCCTATAATCCTTCCCAAAGAGATATTATTATATCCAAAATACATGCCCTTACAAACACATTTTCCAAACGCAACATACTTTCGATAGACCTTACTTATCTGTCAAATATAATTAGCTCAGGTAAGGACCACACTATTGCCTTAAACGACTTTCTAAACAAACATTTTACACACACTGTCCGACGTCGTGCCTTTAGAGAAACACCTTCTACCAAAGCGCGAGTATCTAAAAGGCAACAGCGACGTCAAGACTACGCAACCACTCAAACACTTTTTAGCCAAAACCGATTTAAACGCGCTCATGAGGTGCTGGACGGCAGACACACCATACACAACTCGCAGGCCACCGAAGTTGTAGAACGCCGGGCCAAGACGATAACACAACCACCCACTGCACACTCCTAACTCTAATCTTTTTTCAAAGATTTTCCGTAAGGCAATTGCTCGTGTACGGTTTTTTCATGTCATGGCTAATTTTAATCCACTCCGGCATTTACCTTGTCTAAATTGAAAACCATGCAAACCAATTTAAGAGTGGCCGGTCTGGGTCTCGAACCCAGTCCTCCCGAATGCAAGGCAAAACCTTTGCCACTAAGCCATCTTGCTCGGTCTCTTATCTCTTCGAGGTTTCTCTCCCTATCTCCCTAAAGAAAACCCACGTAGCTCCCCGCGGGCCGCCTAAAGCATAAGGCTTGGACAGAATTTGTCCTTAGTCCCTCCGTAAACTCCGTTAGAAGTAGTTTGTTGTCTGCTTAACATACTATTAATTAGCGATATTGCCACAGTCCATAAAGCTGCTCGCTTAGCGTTCATCCTTAAAATTAGCAATGCCGCATCCACAAGCGATCTGCGACCCCTATCTATTAGCTCATACATTTAACGAACGCTTAACAAAGTTCTCTCTAGACGCCTCCAAAACTCTATTAAGCTTCTCCCAATCCAGCGAGCGTTTCTCCTCTATAGTGGTACTTTCGAGAATCTTGGGGTTGATCTGGATGGCATTCTTAACGATGCCAAGTCTGCGGGACGTGAGCCCAGACTCGTCTCAATCGACCTTCGTAAAGGCGTTCGACATGACTGCGTCCTCTGGTCGCTCCGTGCTCGCGAATACCCGGAGATATTCATTAATTATATCAAACGCTTGTACCTCTCATCTAAACTCGCATAGAATTTGGACAAGAATGTCGCCCTTTTCGACCAACTAAGGGTGTTAGGCAGGGAGATCCTCTGCCCCCCTTTTATTTAATCTAGTTATCGACGACATTCTTTCAAAATAAGACAAAACTAATATCGGGTACCAACTTACTGATGACTTCCGCCTTATGGGCTTAGCCTTTGCAGATGATCTCATCCTTCTAGCCTCCACGAAGTCTACTCTCCAACGGCTCCTTAACATTGCGGACTCCTTTTGAATCCTGAGGCCTTAAAATTCAAATTCAATTTCTTTTATTCACACTTTCTGTGTAATACTCTATCTAAATAAAATAGGAGTACATAAGTACTCCGGTTGTTCAATGAAAGCCCCCTCAGCTTACTCTTAAGTTTCTCAAGGTGATTCAGAGACTGTGGGTATGTACAAGTTTGGGCATGGTACAGATCACAAGGGGCTTCGCAATATTTACAGATACAAGGCTCGACTGGGTCATGAAACGACTCCGTTCGACAGACCACATGATGATAGCCGCGGGTCGTTAATTTGACCACCACGTGCCTGTTCGCCCGATCCAGATTCTTCTATGTGTCGTCTGTCATTGCTGGCGAAGTGAAGAACTGTGGGACTGTGGGCTCACGTCGCTGATCTCCTTCCTTTTCCTGTTCATGAAGTTCACAAATGCCGTCGTCTCTTCAAGCATGAACTTTTGTTGGATCTCTTTCACAAATCGCTTTTTCTCCCGTCAGGAGGTAGACCATACGATTTCGCGTATTTGTGTGGACGCCTAAAAACTTTTTTCAGGAACGTCGATTTGGCTCTGTCGAGTGTTCGGAGGTCTCGCTCGCTGAGATGCTCCCAAATCAACTCGACTCCATAGGCAGCGCATCTAGCTTGAGCATGAAGAGTTTAGAGGCGGTTTCCAACGAGAGGCGATACGGGTCCGCTATCGATGAAGAGGCCACCAGAGTTTTTCTGAATCGCTTCCTCTATGTGTCGAGAGAACGACGATCCACTCATCGTGAACACGATCCCAAGGTACGTAACGTTGTTTACGAACTTTATTGGGACTCCGCTTCACCTGGATCTGGTCGCTGGCCGCGAGCCTCCCTCCCCGTCGGAATTTCAGAGCCTCGGTTTTCGAATCATTTCTGGTCAGACCTACGCGGCTCGCGTACTTCTCCAGCGTTCTTGTCGCTTGAGACAAATGGAAACAGCTGGTACTGTAGGCGCATGCGTTGTCGGCGTACATAAGCGTCTCCACAAGAGGGTGCTTCGTTGATAGGAACGACGGCAAGTCGTTGATGAGGACGGAAAATAGCACGGGTGTAGAGGTTAGCACCCTGGGAAAAGCCCGTGGTTTGCTCGATTGGCTCCTACTAGCCACGCCAGTCATCGATTAGAATCGCGTTCTTCTGTAAGATAGCACCGATCAGGCCGAGGATCTTCGTTCAGGACTACCATTTGAGGCTAGCTTCTCGATAACAATTGATCTTGAGCCGGTGTCAAATGCGCTCTTGAAGTCGACGAAGAGTGCGTAGAGTGGCTGGCGGGATTTCCTAAAAACTCTCTCGACCTTGTCTTTGAGTATTCTGCAGGCTGTTTGCGTAGCATCTTTTGCGCATCTTTCAGCTCTAAACCCATGCTGCTCGTCAGGGATTACGTTGCAGGCCTCGAGGAGCGAAGGTCGGCGTGTGAGGAGAATTGACAGAAAATTATAAACGCACGACTTTTTGGCGATTCCCCGCCAGGACTTCGGGTCAGACTGGCAGCCTTTCCCTTTCGGGATGAGAATCAGGAGACAATCCCGCCAGTTCTTTGGGATCTCCCCTCTTCTCAGACACTCGTTGAACAGGGTGGTCCAGAGGGGCCGGAGTTCCGTCGCGCCGCTGATAAATACGTTGTAGACCTCGTCCATTCCACGCGCTTTTCCGCGTGGATTGCTGCCTCGAAGACCTTGGCGATTGTGAAATCTGCCTGAAGTCGTGATCTCCACTCTTGCATTCAATCCGGCCACTCTGTTTTGACCTGGGGAATGCTCGTTGGGATCGTATCCTCCGCGGCGAGAATATTCTTGAAGTGATTCTGGAGGGTTTCCTGCTGTACGGGGCACGCCGTTCTCCTCGCTCCTAATCCTCGAAGCCAGACATACGGATGTTCATCGGCCTCCAGCACGAGCTTCAGTTCTATCTTTGACAGGAATTCCGTCTTGGCTGACCTCAGAGTGGAGCGGTAGACAGCCTTCGCCCTGGTCAGAAGAAACCTTATGTAGGGTTGCAACTCGCACAGAATCTTCACCTGGATCTGTCTGCGTTTCATTTCTGAACACGCCGGTGTTCACCAGGGCCGGCCGGCTCTTTGAAGAAACGGCTCAGCGCATTGTCTCAGACTTGCGGTGAGCCGTTCGCTGTAGACAGAGAGATCGTCATTGGGTCCAATCGGAGCTACGGTGGTCGCAATATAGAGGACCTTTGCGATGTTCAGTCGCCGTGAAGGTGGCTGGCTTTGTGCCGTAGTCCGAAGCCTCTGGTGTAAGCAAATTTCAATGCTCACCGGGATGTGGTTTCTGGTCAGAAGTCTGCCCTCTCGCAGACTGTTGCTGCTCCCTCGAAAGCAAACCTCCTCTCTCGTGAGGTTTGTAGCAAATAGATCGATCGTCGACGACCCCGTCGGTCCTTTAAACGTACGTTGACTCGGGTCGTTCGCGATCCACAGTTCGAAATCAGAGAGCGTGTCCACGAAGCTGATAGTTCTTCTCTCCTCCGCTTTGTCGTAGCGGGCGTTAAAGTATCCTGCAAGTACAGTGTTGCCCTTGTCGCAGACCAATTGAAGGCAGCGGATGAGCTTCTTCTCAAGCTCGATCTCTCCCTCACTGCTCGGCGGTTGTATATACATTGCGACAACGTTGATGGGTTCTCCTTCAATCACAATACAATTTTCTTCGGCCTGTAGGCTCCTCATCTTTCCTAGTTTCTGGTTGTACAGGATTGAGACGCTGCCTTTCGGGCGGACCCACTTTGTGCGTCCGAGAGGCGTTACAACAAACAGAGTAGAAATTGGGGATTTCCACGGGCTTCGTGGCCCATGTTTCCACTAAGACCAAAACATCTACGTCGTCGTATGCTGCTTCTGGAAGCATTCGCACGGACGACTCGATGGCCTCGCAGTTCCAGAGAATTACGGTTAGTTCCGCGGGCGGAACCGTGAGCGGGGATGGGGAACTTGCGAGCTCGCCAGGAGCGCCTCCGTGATGATATCCGCGAGAGTCGGTTTCGCGGGCCGTCTGGACGGTTCCCTCGACACGGGAGGCTCGACGCGTGTTTCGCGTACCCTCGGCTGCCCTTTCTGTTTCTATTTCTGCTTCTGCTGCCTCGAAGGCCTTAGAATTAATCACTGATAAAAGCTTTACTATCTCCCACCTATTTAATAGGAAGGAGGGTGAAGGTTTTATGATTACCGTAACAGAATTTTACGTTGGAGAGCGGCAATTGCCAGCTAAAGGTATGTGCGATCGATGGAGATATCTGGGAGTCGACTTTGACAGCAATGGCAGAGTTGACTCCACCAAGGATATGCTCCTCAATTTACTTAACAGACTCACGATAGCTCCCCTTAAAGCCAAACCAAAGACTCACATTTTTGAAAGACGTTCTTATTCCCCGCCTCCTATATAAACTCGTCTCCGGTCCCAGACCATTTCACGCACTCCTTAGCGACCTAGACAAAGAGATCAGAAAGGTTGCCGAAATGGCTTAAGCTCGAAAACTCGGAGCCAAACGTCTACCTCTACACGCACACAGCACACGGCGATCTGGACATCCCCTGCCTCCAAACATTTATCCCCAGACTCCGCCTCTCTCGTCTGACAGCACTACGACACTCCACGCACCCTGGGATTCAATGGATGCCAACCACCGAGCACTTCAAACAAGACCTTGCCAAACCAAGACTCTTTTGCGAGCGCTTAGGAACCTCCATTGAGGCCGCTACACAAGAGACTTACTACCTACTAAAACTCAGGATCAACGCACTACCAACGCGTGCCAGATTGGCCAGGGGACGCCCGGGCTACAACAAACGTTGTAGGCACGGGTGTAATGAGCCTGAGACGTTGGCTCATGTCGCTTAGATGTGCAATACAACACACAAGCAAACTATAAAGAGACATGATGACGTCTGTGATCGCGTGGCGCGTCTTCTCCGCGAGAGGGGTCATGAGGTGGTTCGTAAGCGAGTATTCCGTCGACCGGGCGCACCGAGTTTAAAGCCCGACCTCGTAATAACAACACCCACCGAAGTCTGGGTTTTAGATGCCGAATCTGCGAATACGCTCTTGGGGCTCGGCGTCACGGAGAGGAATCTTATGGATGTTACCGTCTTAACGTTGCAAGGAACCTTGAGGATATACCGCTCGCACCGGGATCCATAAGAGCGGGGCCTATCATCAAGCAAGAACACAGACAGCGGATTCTTAACCTCTCGTGACACCTTTTTACCACCATTTGTATTAAGGCGAGCAGTGCCGAGTGTGCAAACGTATTGTAAATGTATAATAAAGCATTACAATATTTATATATATATATACATCATGTAACTTCTTGCAACGGAGACTGTTGAACGATGGGAGGCAACTCCATATGGAGTTGGGTATAGGAGATTATTATTTCTTAAAACGGCATTGCGACTTTAATCGATTCCTATAGATGCCACGGCCGTCCAAACTGACATAAAACGGTATTTGTTAGCGCGAGTCTTGTAGGTGTTATTATATGTCGGCGTAACTATAGTTGAGTTGCACTTATTAAAAACCGTCCCAATCGCATAAAATATCTTAAACACAAGTTTGAAGAAGCGCAGTCTGGAAAATAGCACAGTTGTTATAAGCAATTGAGAGAACCACATCAGGAATGTAGCTACAGTTTATCTTAAAGCCAGAAAGTGACTCAGCAATAGGCAGTTTAGAGGCCCTTGGCTTGCGTGTGTATGGATCGCAAAAGTCACAATGATTCCGGCTATAACTATCGATCTTAGTAGAAATAGCCGCTAAGAGCGTAATAAACAGAATTACCAAACAGAAAAGATCATCGAGCGTTGCAGATAAACGCTTTGGATATGCCGCCGCTCGTCTTCCTTTTCTGGGAGCCCATCGGGGACTTTTCTTACTTAGAGACCAGTTGGCTAAAAATGTACTCACTAATCTGGCATTCCTACTAATTCTGCGTGTAAGATCTATATAATGTATTTAACTGAAAATAAATCATGCGGATCCGGAATGCTACATAATTAATTATAAGTTAGTAAGTGAATTCCATCGGCAACTTTACACACATGTCGGTAACTATAGTAGGAATAAACATTGTAGAATATATATCATATTATGCAGATACACACTAAACTTGTCAATAATTTAGTATTTTGATTTTTTTTTAAAACGTGCTAAACAAAACTTGACGTGAAGTGAAAGATAAATATACTAAAGCCTAAATGCAATAGCTCGTTTTTATTAGTTAGACAGTTTTATTACTTGTACAGTGCATCGGTATGTAAATCAACCATGTGTCAGTATAGAGGTAATATTGGCATTATGGATCTACAAGCTGGCCTAAGACGTCTTTGCACTATCTTTCGTTAAAGAGGAGTTTAAAAAATATTTCAGGCGAACGTTAGGCGGCAGTGAAAACTGTAGGCAGCGAGTGGCAATTTCCAGATTGGTACGTGAAAAGCTCTCTCGCTACGGCCTGCTCTGGCCGCCATTAAAAGTCGAACGAGCCCGTTTGGAGTTATTATTCCAGTAACTGTTTTAATGCACAGAGTGCTTCATCAGGAAACTTTTTGAATTGAAAAGTTACCTTGATGACGCAGGCCACTCCGAGCTCGGAGTAAAGACTATATGCAGTTGCATTATTTGTATCACCTGCGATGGTCCGGCAAGGCCCAGCATCTGCGCCAGTTTTTCTAAGCTGTGCCAGGGAATCTACACTAGCGTAACGACTCCCAGCCATGGATTTTATCTCTGGAATGTACTTACCCTTTCTACTAAAGCGTCTTGCTCTGTAATCGACTTGTGGAAGTGATAAGCAATTGTATCTAGCTCTACTGCAGTTTTCACCAGATTCCCTTTCATTTCAGAAGGGCTAACGTTGAGTAACAAATTGTATCGTTGGTGTGGACCATGGGATGACAGTACACATCACCTTTAATAGCGCATTGAAATAGACTCTGTAAACAAGCTAGCAGTTTATAATGCAGTAGACGTAAATTCGGCGTTTGACGCTTTCAGTAGAATCCTGTTTCTTATATACGAGAGAACCTTCGGCTTTTGAAAGCTTCTTATTTACACAGTCGTCGTCGCTACCACAATGCACAATCGAGATATCATGTTGTGTCTGCAAATTTGTTAAAGCCAGCAGCTCCATCGACTGCAAGATCTCTGACTTCCATTATAAATTGTTTGTTTGAGTTTGACAGCTTCCCAACATGGTTGAGGAACACGATGGTGTTTTCTTTATTTAGGAAAAAGAGTGAATGAAACCGTGCAGCCAATTATAGGCCGATCCCGGTTGTTAATTATATTTTATTAAGAAACCAGTGCTGGATAGGCAAGATCGATATTTAGAGTCGATCAATTTCCAAGCGAGGGGTAGGTTAACTGACCTTGCGTTGGCTCACTTATGGCAATGAGTGTTTGACTCGGTTGAGCTATATAATTTTTGTCTCGCAGTCTTCCCGATGCTTTCAATTGCCTTGCTAATTCCCTTCTGTTCCAAATGCTCGCTCAGCTGGGCTGCTGCGTGCCGACGGTTGCCTTGTTTAGGTCCTACCTTTTAGAATGGAGACAGGTGGTACAAGCTGGTCGAATGGAGTCCTCGTGGCAGCAGGTTGATATCGGTACCCTTCAAGGCTCGGTTCTTGGACCTTTCATGTTTCTTAGTCTTCAGAATATCGTTCTATTAAGGGTCCAGGGGTTAAACCTCGGCTCAGCTATTGCTTGATAAAGCTAAGTAACAGTAACACATTTTATTTAAAGATGTACTGCAAGTTATAGACAAGATCTCGTCATGAATTCCACAAACGAGGGTTCGAGCAGAACTTAAAGCAAAACCAAGGGTCTAGTAATAGTAACGTCTTTTCCGGGAAACGGCATTTACCGGCGCTTTTCCACAACGATCTCCCTAGGGGAGTGTCAAACTCTAAAGCTTGAAAATTACAAATGCATCGTACATGATTTGGTGCTTGAGGGTGACCGAGTACTTCACTTCGCCTAAAAGGGTGCGAAATCCATGTCGATCCCGAGGGATGATATCTTGTGCTTCGAGATAAAAGTTAAGCCGGCGGGCCAGGAGACTTGATAACATCTTGTAGATGCAGCTTTCTTTGCAATGCCTTGCTAAGAAGAGGGACAACGCGGGTCGTCTTTATCTTTGTGTGTGATCTTAACCACGCATTCCGACCAAATTGCTCGAACTTCACCTGATTCTAAGCACTTGTTAAAAGGTGCCTTTCAAAGAGGCGATAGAAGGACCACCGCGTTTAAATGATGATCCTGGACGAGGTCGAGTCTAGACACATTTTTATTCTTCACCATCTTAATCGCACTTTAAACTTCAATAAGGGAGAATGAAACATTCTTCTTGATTTTCATGCTGCTATGTTTCCTGTGATTACCTACCGTTTCTTTTCTGTTTTTTTTTTTTTATGGTGGCGGTAGTTCCAAAAAAGCAGCCTTGTTACGAACCACAACGTAGGATTCGTTTGGAATCGAAAAGTAATAAGAATAGGCTTTAACTGGGAGGCCCGCAATTTCGTGAGAAGGCCATCTTCGGATTGCCGCTCAGTCGACTGTCTCTGTCCATATATATCGCTTCAACAAAGTTATCGGACGCTTGCATGCGCTGATCGCACTTTAAATGAATTAGCAGTATATAAATACCGGTAGTACAATAGGGGGCAGCCTGCTAGTAGTTTCACTTCTGTCTAAAATATTGCGCTACTTCTGTAACATAATCGCCTTCTATCGTAGCCAAATAGGGCCAAATGCAGCATTTACCTCATCTGTATGGAAGCCATGCTAAATTAATTTACAGTAGGCCGCTTCTTAACTTTAAGACATAATCCTGCAAATACAATGACTTTGCCGCTAAATGAGCTTGCTTGACTTTGGTTAAAAAAACATTGTTGCTCTCAATGTTAACTAAAAAAAATGTTAAAATTACAAATATACTCTAAAGTCTCGCGCGAAATTTGCGGTAGGCAATATTGCCTCGTTGAGCTGATAGTCCAGGCCGAAAGAGCCATGTTTCAAAACGTGACATTTCGGAACGGGGATCTCCATTTCATTGTGACCACAGCAGCGGTAGACGCCTTCTACATCGGTCTGTAGGGCAGCATACACTGAGGGAGAGTCCAGGAGAGTAGATTTTTAGGTACTCAGCGTATAAAAGATGTTGAGCACTGGACGGAACGTAAGAATATGTCGAATATAAATAGCACGTACAACAGAGGAGAAAAGCAGCTCCCCTGTGGGACGCCACATGGAGCCGGTCGTTGCTCACTAAGAGGTTTCCCAAATTTTACTCGGAACAAACGATTCTGCACAAAAGTGGTAAGCCGTTTACGAGTCTGTAAATTTACCTGGAGTGTCTTTATTTTGTCTACTAAACGCATTTTTTGGCCAATAAAAGACTTTTTTTCTTTAGTTCTTGCAGTTGCGTGCACGTAGAGCGTCGAAGCACAAATCCGTGCCGGAATGCGTCAAAATGTGTTGCGGTGTATCGTAGGATCACAACGCGTCGCCGTGGGTGAGGCAAAGATGACTGAAACAGGGTTAAACACAAATGAGAAATGAGCTGGTTGTGGATCAACTATTCATTGGTTGATGCCGAGTGCGAGGCTGACTCCAGGTTTGGCGAAGACTCATTGCTGGTGAGTCGCGAGTTGGCGTAATGGGTAGCGGAACAAGAACGGCCCTTCCTTTCTTCGGACGCTTATGCCCATCTCGGTCAAGATGCAGGGACGCAGCAATTCCTAGTGTGCCTAAGGCCACACTAGGAATTGCTCTTGCATTTTATTAAAGTCGGATTTATGTTGGTTTCATAGGTACTAATAAGGTTTTTAGATGGCAACGTCAGTTATTGATTAGACCGATCTCTTGGGTCCTCTACAAACAGCGGATTGTTTTCTAGTTAGCAGTCCATCTGCAGTCCTATTGCGTGTGGATACATGCACTTTAAAAACTCGTTTGGGGCGCTGCCATCACATTATCAAAGATGGCCAAACTAGATTTAAATTTTTTTAAAGCTATATGAAGACATTTTTTTATACCATATGAAGCAGTGGGCGCAGTCTCTAGGTCGAAGACAGTAGAAGCGATAAGCATCGGTATTCGCTGTAGCTTTTCTACAGGGTGTTCCAACAAAATTGCTACTCCGCATTGACAACCCAATCGTTAACCAAATCGTTAAACGGTTTGATGGCCGACAGCTGCCATTATTGAAAATGAATCGCTATTGGACACAACGCCTTTATATTATAGCTAAACAACAACGGCGATTTCTCCAACAAATTAATCTTCAGCAATGAAGGTACGAAGACCTATACGAGTTTTATGAGGAGAGACTGCATCTTAAACCTGTCACAATTAAGCCAACCCCTGGTTATACATTTTGTTAAAGGAGCGCCACTTAAGTCCAGGAGAGCAATTTCCAGATATGTTGTTCTAAACGTAATTTCCACACGTCAATTTCTAAAAAATACAAGACTCGGTATTAAATGAAAAACAGGTGTGTTTGGAAGTTCAATTTACCGCTTGCTGGGACATCTTATATTAGAGAAATGACAATCAGAAAAATTCCAAGAACTTTTGATACGAATGATGCCCAAGGGTACCGTTGCGTAAACCTTGTAATTCATTATTTAAACAATGTTTTCAAACAAAGCCTGTCCTGCCGTAGCTTGTCGATACTTTGCCGCCTATGCTCGGCGTGTCCTGAGTCGTAAATTTACTGCCGCCAGATATAGCTCTAGCTATTCATAAGCAATTCGAATGCTTGATAAAGATGAAAGCGATTAAAGGACAAAATCGTCGGTTTTAAAATAAACATCAGTAACCAGCGGGTGAGAAGCACATGTGATGCTCACTGTCCGCTTAAGATTTCGTTAGAGACGTCGTTTCTCGGGCAAATTACGGTCTTAAGCTCTGGTGTTGGAAAACATGCTGCGTAAAAGCCCAACTTGTGAGTATTGCTCATATTTCTGACAGAATGAGAACATCAATTTAACTTTTATATTGCTGGAGAAGGCAATCGTACAGATCACTCTATTTCTTTAGATTTCCACTTTGTTCGAGTTGTGGGAGGATGCTTCTCATTAAAACGGACAACGTCTGAGCGATCGTTGAGGCTGCTTTTCTTGCTGAGACTTATACAAGACATATTTTGCGACGAACAGATTTTAAAACGTTCTCAACACTGCTGTACTATACAAACGGTTTTGGTTGGAATGTTTTAAGTTTTTTTTTCTAGTAATTTAACTCGTCCTGTGTAGAATTGAAAGCATTGCTACGGAGGTTGTTTTTAATTCTAGACCATCCTTCGTCCCCTACGGCCAAGGAAGAAGTGTGAGGCATATTTTCAATGCACTGAATATATATATTCAGATTTTCAGATTCAGATTCAGAACGTGGTTTATTTGCGAAACTGCATTGCAAATGCTTAAGTTTTCGAAAAAAATTTACATTTCATAAAATAGAGTGATTTACACAGTCACATGGTTATATATACAGGTGTGTACACAGTAAACGGCGATCAGTTCATCGGTGTGATTCAACATTGTAGCAAGGAAATACGCTCGTCACAACAGTATTGCCGACCCTTTGTATGGTGGCTCCTATAACTCATGAATCAATTTCCATCTCCACAGCTCTTCACTTCACAACGCCTGCTAATACCCTCACCGATCTGTTATACCAGAGCCGGTAGCAAGATACTTTTTCACTTCCCGCACAAATATACTCACAGAGGAGAGAGATCGTATGCGTCCTGGTAGAGCGCTCCAAACATGCGGCAGCCGACACAATAGGGAATGAGACCTAAGTTTCTTTTTGGTTCGCGGTATCACAAATACTGTCGCTCTACGCAGTTGCCTTCTCCGCCTAGGTACCAAGGGAAATACTATATCCTCCGGTAGTAATATCGTATATATATATATATATATATATATATATATATATACGAACGAATTCGAACGAAATTCACAAAAAGTGAAAAAGGTTATGTGTTATTTTGAATGCAAAATATAGCAACTATAACAACATATTATTATTATTATTTACTTAGCAGCTAAATACGTGCTTGAATCGACGCGACACGTTCGAACCTCACAACTGTACTCTGATAATACAATTACGAATTCACTTAATAGTATTTGTCTGTACTACCTGTAGATAATTGCCCGATTCAGAAAAATCAATTAGATATAGAACTAGCTTGACTATATATACTTGCGACTACAAAGCCATTCTGATATAAGCTGAATTGATAATATGATTGCTTTCGACACAGGTCTGCACCGGTATCACACATCCGATTCAAAGGTTTGAATATCACGCACGAGCGATCTGGCCAAGGCCACTCTTAGCCTTGTATTTGCTGTGAATGTCCTTGATGTTTGTAACAGCCGTTCGCAAATCATTTTTTCATGATAATGTTACGAACGTATTAGGATACATTTTTATTGTGTTATTAATATTATTCAGCAAACGTGTGCTTTAAAAAAAAGTATTTGCCTTTTTCAAGCTACCTTACTAATTCTGCTTAGCACTATATCGTCGAGCCCATCTCCGCTATGGCGTTACGCTCTTGGACATCGATGGAAAGACGCCTGCTAAGGAAATATTTTTCTTATTTCCCACACTTAAACAGCTTGATTTAGCTGCATCTTAGGCAAGCACTTCATATAACAAGAGAAGTGATTTTTCTCGGATATTGTCTATATAGGATATTCAATGCCCTTTCTTCTAGGTCCTATTCTCGGAATCGAACTTACGATCGAGGCGCACAAAAAACAGGGAAATAGCTGCACTAGCTACCCAGACCACTATCCAGCTATCATGAGCCTATAAAAGACAGCTCTTGCAGGTGCCAACTATAGCAATATCTGTTTGAATGATTCGTTTTCCGCCCAGTCTATTGCCATCTTCGGCGTCCCGCTTTGCGCATAAAAGAAGAAAACCTCAATGAACTGCTTTTGTAATGACTGTGAGTCTCATTCTCATTTAGAAGTGCTTTTTACTTTTTTATTATCATTTTAGTTGAAAAGAGGCGCATCGACTATCGATTAGATCATATGCTCTCAGTATTCGGCTAACCTGATACCCCTTGTACAATCCGTTTTTTTTCTTTTCGCTTGTCATTGCTCCTGTTGAATACGCCTTTGCGCCCCCTGCTGTGAGTTTTTCGGGCGGCTACGCTCGTTGTTATTTGACCGTTCGTGAGCCCGAGGAGCTTTCCCATGTTGGCACCAAGCAGGGGTCGTCATGACGAATACTGTCGTTTCCACGACAATGAGTAGGATCTACGGAGCTATAGAACATGAAAGCTGCAGCTCGATACGCCTGTACTGTCTGGCGTATTTCGAACTTAAGCCCTGCGTTAGTGCTAAGCCCCAGGCTAACCCCAGAACCCTCTTATCCATAATGAAAAGGCAACTCATGACTGGCAGAGTGACCGCAAAACGCGATCAGTACGTGCCGCACTGAACCGAGAGCCTGAAATAACATAAATAGTTATTGAGCTACCGTTTTACAGTACAGTGGTTTTTGTATTGTTCTAAATTATCTGTTTTAAATAGAAGCTTCCGTTTTCTATATACGTTCAGATAATATGTTTACGTAATGCGTCGGTCAGTAAAATATTTGAAAAAAAACATCACGCCGGTTCGATCTGTTTTTGATCGAGTTTTTTTCGAGTGACACTAATTAAAAATTCGCCACCCCGCGTCATACCTCCATTTTTTCTACTGCCAGGTCGCGATGATGGCACTCCTGGCCATGATCGGCTCCAAATATTCCTCTAGAAAGCCCTCACTCCCTCACGAGCACGTCCCATGACAGCATCCTGCCTAGAACCAAGAGGGCTTCAGTCAAAGCCGTCCGTTAGACTCGGCTTACCCTAATCGCGTCCGTGGGACTGATATTAGTGTTTCCTTATATTTCGTTATTCCCAATACCATGTCCAGCCAGACCGAGGCCGCGTATAGTGCCATTGATCCGGCCACTGTCGCTAACAGTCCGCTTTTGGCCTCCGACACTCCACCGGCCCGCCGCGGAATACACGCTAGGTTCAGGGAGACTCTTTTGACTATCAGTCACATTCCTCGCGCCATGCGCCAATCCCGTAAGTCTTGTATCGCAGATGAACCCGAGGTGCTTTGCCTCACTTTTCTGATGTCCACGGGTGGCCCGCTATCACAAGCCTTACCCTGTCTTGTTTTTATTCGTGATTTCAGGTACATCGCCTCTGTCTTGTCGAATGCGAGTGATGGTGGCGGCTTTCGTTTGTTTCCACTCGTCAACCGTCACGGCTTCATTGACTAGGGCTGTATTGGTCCTAGCCAAACCATGAGTGCGATATCGTCGGCGTACGCCTGCGTCTCCACCCCATTTGAGAGGTTATCGATCTTTAGCACTCCTTTGTAAGCCAGGTTCTAGAACACGAATCCCAAAATCGAGCCGTGTGAGACTCCAACTGTAACCTCGTACTCCTGCCCCCTGCAACGAGATCTTGTCAAGTCAGGAAATCCCTTCTTTGTCATCACCTCCACAAGTACTTCCCAGTTTATTATGTAGAAGGCATTTTTAACATTCAGGAGGATGGGAAGCACAAATCCCGTTGTCTTGTAGGTCATTGTGGTCTCTACGAATGCCTGTTGCAGTATCTTCTATAAGGCTCCGAGCGTGGCCCGGATTTTCCTAAATTCGTACCTGAGCCTCCGGTTTTGGGCGCTTTCTTGGCTTTGATGTCCTTGTCTGAGCAGTTTACGAGGACGTTCTCTACTGCTTTACCCAAAGCTTTCGATAAGCTCTATAGACCGGAAAACTAACGCCCTCCCTCCTCTTTCCCTCTTATATGCTCTTCCCTAGCTTTGAACCCAACACAAAGCGTGCTCGTTTCCAAATCATCAGAAATGTGCCCTCCCTCAGAAATGTGGTTGCAGAGGCCTTAAAGACCCGCGACCACCTTTCGACGAACATCGTCACTACCTCGCGGAGGGCCACTATCCGGGCCAGGAGACTTTTTCCCGGGCCCGTTTAACCTCTTCCAGCGTGACTCCGGAATGTCATCCGAGTCTACGTCGAACTCCTCTCTGCTACTCGTCGGTCGTCGCGGGTATAAGTGGGGAACTGAGTTGCGACAATCTCCCGCAGTATTACCGAGGGAGCTTGGACGGAGATCTCTAGAGCTGCGATATCACAATCCGGTAGATCAAGCCCCCCCCCCTCCTTTTCGGCAGCCTATTGTATTATTTAGTACTTTAGAGCGCCATCTAAGCTCCGCATTTACTCGTGGCGATGAGTCCTCGAAACCTTTATACTAAATCCTGCTGAGACCGTCACAGGTCCTATTGTTACTAATCTTCTTGCCAAGCACTCCTCTACGCATTACTGTTCACTGTGTCGACCAAGCGCCATCCAGCCGTATAACTTATATGGTATCTTGCATCCAGGTGGCTTGATCGTTTTCTCGTATTTGAGATTTATACGCTTTTTATTTAGTCTACGGCCTAAGACTAGGCTTATCCCTCAAACGCGTCCGCCCATAATGTTCAATTAATTTGCATTATCTCGAGCCGGGTCGCTGATTTATATATTTCAGAGATCTTTCAATAACGCAGTCGGTCCAGATCTTTTCAGACTTGGTATCATCATATATGTTTTTGAGAGTCTAAAATCAAGGTCTATAGCTACCGTACTTATTCCCATTGTGTCTAAGGAGATATGACGGTAACTAAGATCTTAATAGTTAGTTACTTTAAAAATGGTTGTTAAATTAATAGAGGACCTTTCTCAGCATGAATTTACCTGGCATTGGCTTACCTCGCTTGTGGTGATGAATCGGGGCAGAGCTGTGTTCATAAATGCCCATAAAACTTTTACTGTGTTTACTTTAATCAACGAGCGCATTTACCAAATATGACTATTCTTTACCTCCATTAAAATAAAGCGTCTGGCTATCCACTCTCGTACTCTACTGTGAATGGAATAAACTTAAGTAACCGCTATTTTTTAGTTAAGGTCAAATGCGATCTATGTGATTTCGTAAGCAGTCGTGTTTGCGGGCTTGGCTTCGATTGTAAACTATTTAATGCCACCTTATTGATTTTTGAACTGAACTCATCATTTAGGAATGTACGTAACTGCAAACCTTGGTTGTAGCATCTACATTAACAAACTAATCAAAATTCCGTCCCAATCCAAAACCATAATCTTTTGTTACAAATTCATAAAAAATTCCTAAATTTTACTGCTCTCCGGTTTGGAAGCTTCAGGTCAACTGAAGAAAACTAACCCCTACAGCTGAAGTGAGCAGTGCTGAAGGTAAGACCAAGTGCGATGGATCACCGTAGACCAATTCCTTTTAGTGATAAATGGCAGGGGCCTCATCTCCAACCACTTTCAGCAAGCGATTCTTCCTGTCGGCGTTGAACAAGCTCTTAAATTCAAGTTTTACTAACACAGATATATAAAACCGAGAATCTTTAAAAGCCCTGGTAGCGCGAATCAATAATACATCACCCTTGGGTTGGTTGGGCCTCACCAGTTGGGTTTCTCCACCCTTGGTAGAGAAACCCAACTTTTGAGGTACAACCGCTAGGTTAATAACATCTCTAGAGTCCCTCACTGCCAATTTTGCCCCGATTCTACGTAGTACCGATGAACAAGCGATAGGTCTGAACAAGCCGTCTTTCTTCTTTAGCGCAAACAACCTTGTTCCGGAGATGAGCGACATCATCTTGGAAGCGGAGCTTCCCATTGCAATAGTTCTATTACCTTCGCTAGGGCCTTACTAAATCCGTCGGATGAGCAGCCGAGAGCCAAAGAGAGAAGGCCCTGTAGGAGTAGAGGTCTGATAAAATCCAGGCCAGCGCTCGAGTTCTTAGAAAATGATATAACCGCATAGTGGATATCCTTGACCAACGTAGAAGAAGGTACACGTTGTGAGGGGGAGACGGCCAACACAAGTCCGGTTGCGCGGGGACTGTTTTCTCGCAACGACGCTGCAACGGCTGGTGGTTCACCGTGACGTCGTCCGATAGAAAAAGGCAAGCTGCCCCTGACACGTCCACGTCCGATAGCTTGGTCAACACGGCTCGCAAAATCGACTGATTTCGCTCAGCATTGTTGCCCGACTCACCCGCGGTGAGTAGGAGAGCCAAATCTACAAGCAGAGCACCACGTCGGAACTCTGCGAAGTTCGTCCTGATACCCACTGCCAGAGGGCACGTATCCTTACAGCCTATCGGTAGCACCTTAGCACGACTGGAACGAATGAAAAAGTCAAAGCCAACGTCAAAAAGGCAACATCGTTGTCCAAGGCAACCCTTCAGCGCGCTTTTGGCAGGGCGTCAGACACCAACTTTCTGACCACCACGGGAAGAATACGAATCAGATTCCCATTTTTGATGAAGGCCTGGATGTACTCCGCGAGATCAAGATTGGACTTGTTTATGACCCGTTATGGACGAGTATGGTGCCCCCGCCTCCATGTTTGACTGTGACATGTTCGCCTAGCAAAGGTCTAGCCGCGTTGGTGGAGGTGACTTCGTTGCGCAAAAGCGCTAATAAGGGATGTAACGCGTTCGTGATTGACTGAGCCATTTTCGACAACTCGGACTTTATAGATATTAAGTATGATTAAATATATAATTAGGTCCCGGACTAATCTGGACGACCCGTGAGCCACTGGCTTGCCAGTTCCCGGAGACGAGTGCGCGACACCTTTGTTCATGGCTTGGCTCGAGGACGCTGCTCGGGCGCCGCTCTAGGCCGGGGCAGAAGGAGCTGCGGAGTGGCGAGTCCATCAATTGTGATGCCACGCGCCAACGAGGCATATGTCGCCGCAGCAGACTTGGGGCTGGCCGGGTTTCAGAACCACCGCATGCGAGCATTAGTCCAAGAACACTGACGCCGGTAGTTGACTGTTGAAAACTAATTGCCCGAAGAGACGATCAGTCTTCGGTGTGACGCCAAAGTTTGATAGCTCCATCACGATTTATCCTTCCGTTGGCGAGGTACATTTTAAATCCTGGCCTTAAATGAGGTCAAGCCCAGGCAAGAGGCGGTAACAGGGATGTCAACTACGCACGTTAGGCGTGAGAGCTTCTGACACATACCGATGGAGAAGACGTTGATACAGATGCTGCTCTTGTCGCCTAAGATTCGACTCTTCGGCACCAGACTGTGGATTGCTTTAAATAACCGTAACATTGAACCTTTCTTAAAGTCGGCCAAATTCCCTTCAGGACTCTTCTTGTGTCTGAACCAAACTTTGAATGTTCTGAATGCTCCTAAGCTAACTTCGTTTTTAGCCGGCCTAACTGTTTTTGCTCCAGCATCACGGTATGTTTTACCCTCGAGCTTGTAACCATCAACCATCAAGTACGCATTGGTACCCTACCTTTTTCGCCTAACACCTCCGAATTTGTTACTCAGAGCGTTAGCGAGCCTCGATATTATCGACGGCTGTAGGTGCATCCGTGCGAATGTTTGCCAAACATGGTAGGAGGCACAACTAGCTGGGCAGGGGCATTTGGGCCCATTGACCCGCAATGTATATATGTCACCAATGTCTTGTGTATGCATGTGACCTTATATATATATATATATATAAATATTGTATGTCACCTTGTGCATTTGTGTCAGCAAGGCAAAGTGATTGTTGGCAAACAGTCGCACTGGTGCCAAATGTAGGAGCGTGCAGGCACGCGGAATCAGCCGGTCGTCAGAGCGGCTCCACCGTCTAGGTTTACGAAACGGGAGCCGTGTTACGACGTGTCTGCTATGGCGCACGGACAACAAAAATAACACTACACAGGAGGATCGACAAACTAAACAGCACTTCAAAGTTCACCAATGGAACACTTCTCAGACTCGAACGAAGGGCAAGGTGAAGGCAATTCGACTTGGCCATTGCCAAGTCGAATTGCCTTCAGGCCGTGGCACACGAGCCAGGTAAAGCCGTACTATTTGATAGCGGCCGAAAACACGTCCACACATCTCGGCATTCAAATGTCCAAAAAACATTTTTAATATATATATATATATATATATATATATATATATATATAATTTGTTTTTTTAATGTTTTTAAACGTTTATATATATATATATATATATATATATATATATATATTTTAGCGTTTGCTGCTAACACTCTCACTTATTTCAATTGTTAAAAATGTGTTGATTATATAAATTCTAAGCTCAGTGATCAATGATTAGATATAAATGAATTTGCCGTCTAAAAGTGGGTTAACAGTTGAGTCGGTAGAGTCCTCATCACCAGGGCCATATTTAGCAGGCGCAAACTCCGTCAGTAATCTCTATGAGGTACATAATATCTTCCGATCAACTCGCCCTACCTGGTGAATGTTACCGTGCTGGGCTATAAAATCACTTCTGGGAATATTGTTTCCTGTGATGGTTCTCTTTTGTTGCCCTCTTGCTTCATAGTAGCCTCGAGACGTGCCCTAAAATTTGTCTTTGCCCTTGTGTCTTGCCTGCCCGTTATATAGAGGTAATATACTACGGAGTATTTGCCGTATTATTTTATACATGGGGTTCAAAAATGGCTACTCACCAACGCGTTTCGTCATGGTTAACACATACATGGTATTTGTGTTGTGTTTGTGGTGTGTGATACTTCTTGGCTGACTAAACTTCTTTTATGGGTGTTCTTCACTGACAGAAATAAACTTTTTTCATGTTATTTATTTTGTATCTCTTATTTTTATGACAACTAAGACATTGTATTTTATTGGTAACTGTGTGTGGTGCAAGATACAATCGAACAGTAGTGCCTCCGGCTGCCACCAGAGGGGCGCTTTCGGTACAACGAAGGCTTGAGATGAGCACGGGCAGGGACACGCAGAGCGCGCAAATAGACGAGGTCCGTACCTGCATGTGACGCAAATGACGTTCGTGTGACACGCACTTAGCACCGCGTCGAAACGAGCAAGTATCACTGCACACAGGGTAATGTGTAGATGCACACGTATGGCCGAAGGATAACGTACCCGGCGTAGCCGAACTAAGGACACCATCAGGTAGATGCATGTGCACATTATATGCAACGTGGACCGCACTCCTTAAAAGACCAGACCCCCTTATAACTAAGACAAAGTGCCGGGGCACAGGGTAGGGCTACGAACCTAGCGACGAGATGGTAGTGGTAGGGGATGAGGTCGAGGATGGCATAAACGACATGGACGTAAGGGCTGGAAACCACTCCTACATGGGATCGGCGACGGACGCTGGCAGAACACTTCCTGGGTCGCGCGGCTAAGAGGTCAACGGGCGGAAATTTCGTAAAGCATAGAAAGAAGAAGCCGTGCATGCATGGTTAGGTATACCAGATCAGTATACAGATCCGGTTACAGAATTCTCTCTTAAAAATCGGCAGGGATGGCTGCGGTGCTCCGTGGCATGGTCGCCTGGAAGACTATTGGATCAATTAAGGCTTTTCGTCCGAATCAGCGTTTCTTCGCGGTAAAATTGACTGGACAGAATGGGGGAAAACGATTTCACCCTAGAGCTTCTCGCAAATGTGGTTAAGAGACAATTGCAGCTGACACATGGGTCACGGCCACTTTTTTAAAGTCACGTCCAACCGGCGAGAATATCTTCTGCATATGCGCCTTTGTCAGACCTGACTTAATATTATCATCCGAAACAAGCATACAACAGGGAGGCCCTGGGTCCACCTTTTTTTGCCTAGCAGTTAGCAATCTGATCACATCGCTTGAAAGCCGGCTTAGTACGCGGTACTTAGACAATGGAGTACTGGCAGGCGACGCCTCCGCAATCGTTAGCGACTTACAAAATATTGTCGATTTTGAAAATGTAAGCGGACGAAGTAGAGCTCCTAGGGTACCCCTACTTATCTCTAATATCGCTTTAGAGCGGCATCTACCTGCTAAGGTGCTCTTACACAACCACACGTCTGAGCCATATTCTGAGGCGTCTCGAACTTACTGATAAAACGAATGAGCTACGGCGCTTCAGTGATCTTACAGCCGATACGCTAACTAATCTACTCAACGTCGAACTGGACGAAACAGCTAAACGACAATTTTTTGGCCAGTTGCCAAGGGCGGTCTTAGCTTGCCAGACCCGGCAATACAAGGACTCCCTGCGATAATGGTCGCCACACATTAGATTTCCAGCAGGGTCTATAACTTCTTTTACCAAACGGGTCAAGCCAAATTCACTCGCATGCACGATCAAATCGCAAGGAACTTAGTTAAGTTAGGTTCTTGGAGCCTCACCAAAAATATCATATCTTAGAGTGAATGGTCGTTTCTGCGAGCCGATCCACAAGCCGGCTCGGTGCGCCGGTCGTTCACCTTCATAGATGACGATGCTGGAAGCCAGAGGGCATCATAGCTTAAAATTCAGCCAAGATTTAACGTCTACGGAACTGTTTTTCACATTGCTTCATAGACGGACCCCCATAAATACAAATGTGCAACGGTGGGGCTCGAACCCGCGCACCTATGTGTCTCCTTCAATTGCGAGGCGAAGACTTAAGCCACCACGCCACCGGGCTCAACGGGGCATCATAGCTTAGCGCGCTCTATCATGCACCCTCAATAAAGGCCATATACCATGCTAAGCGGCTGCTAACAATACGCAAGCCAGGGCCCTGAGAACGACAGGCTACCCAAGCACGTTGGAACCTACTAAACTAACCAGGAGCGACTTTTTCTTATGTAGGAGATTTGGGAACAACCAGGGGCGGCTGCAAGCGTCCCGACGAGATGACCTTCATACCCTTTGAACGCCACCGTAATCGACTCCCTTTCTCCCTCAGTGGCCGGTTTCGGTTCACTTAAAGCAAACTTCTTGCCGCTACCCTAGCAGAGAACAACAGATAAACCAGTGCGCCAAACTGACCTTCAAGACCTTGGGACCACGGGGCCCCCTGACTGAGAGACAACCGCGATCTTAATTCTAAGTTTGCTTACCGAATGGTGCAGGCCAGGGTCCTTCTAGGCTGAAGTTGAACACATTCACTTAGACAAGCTTGTAATATGAGTTAATAAAATAAAGTTTATTTCCGTATAATACATTAAGTATATGTTACACACATCAACTAGCTATGCCAATGCGCATTGTGACTGTCACGTGTCCGTTTCGATGAGGCCAGGGCGAGACCACTTCAGGAGTGTGCCCCGAACGGAGGCAGCGTTTCCACGTTGTATGCCAGGATCCAGGCGTTGTTTAAGAAAGGACGATGACCTGTTATCACCGGATGACAGGTTTAACAAGGTCCCAACTTTGCGGATCAGCTGCTTGGTACGAACGCCAGGGGCACCCAGGGTTTCAAACGCGAGAGGGCAAAACTCATGGGGATAGCCGATTGATGAGTATTTTCTCAACTTGTTAGTCTCCGCAAGGTGGGCTGCATAACCAGCTTCGGATGCGCCGCCACCGACCATAGAAGGAGCTAAGGAGTCAATATGAGTTAATTAATGATATATATAAGCTAGTACAGTAAGCTTTTGTGTGAAAAACGCCCCTGCAAGCAACACTAAATAAGGTAGAATAAACTAGGCTAAATATGAATTAGCACTCTATTGTTGAGAATTAAAAGATTACACCGGGCATCATCGTTTTGGGATTGAGCCTGCGACTTTAGCGCCCGTGTTGCAGACAATCTAGACGGCATCAAATAAATACTGCTCTTTACATAATAAAAAGTATAATAAAATGTCATCAGAGAACTTCACAGAGAGTGTAAAGTATATATATATATATATATAATCGAAAACAATCATGCACGCCAAGGATGAAAAGAGTCGTCTTTACGTAAAAAAAAACCTCGTGAGGCATCCCAGGGCAGCTAAGAAAGAACGCTTCTTTTCGCCCCCTTCACTTGATTGAAGTATTGCTTGTGCAGTTCTCAGTTGAGTGTGGGGATGGGGTCATGACTGGTTTTAGTGTATTGGAACCCCACACAACCTGCCCACAATTGAGTTGAGCTTTTCTGCTTGCGGTGTGTGCGAACCGCATTTTTCAGTAAGTCCTCTAACGATTACATGGCTGCCGAAGAAACAGAACCAGGTTTCTACACAATAAAGATGAAGACGGCAAAGTGTGTGCAGCAAGGGCTCAAAAACTAATCGTTACAGTCCAATGAAAATTTCTGAGAATCTTTCTATCTTGATTAGTAACGTGTGCTATATAAGCCAGGAACGTGCTTTCTGAAGCCGCGTAGCCAGTAGACTTGCTCGATGCTGTTTGCTTCTCCCTTCTCTCAAGCACGAAGCAGTTGGTTGTCTTCTTTTAAAAACTATTACTTGTGTGTTCTACAAACTGTCGTAAAACCGTAGGCACAGGAAGTGTATAAGGGACCCTGCTCCCGCTCGTACCAGAAATTTTGTACAGAGTGGCTATCTGGGGACAAACAATTATATGGGTGGGGACGTAGAGCCGCCGAACAGCTCCGATTTTAGTCCGTTCGACTACCATGTATGAGGCGTGATTGTGCGAGAGTCTTACAAATCTCGACATACTAACGTAAGCTCGCCGCTACTGCCGTTTTTAAGAATTCGTACAACAGTTTAGATATTTCGATGCGAGCCAGTATTCGGTTTATACCTCTTATTAAAAATAGTGATTTGCGTTACCGAGTTATAACGGTTTGCTTTATTGAAAACATTATAAATGTGCAACTATACACATTTACATTTCCGAGAAGTTTTGCAGATATCCAGCATGAAAACAAGTGTCTCGCGGTTGCCTTTTTACTATGACTTGCGGCAAAACATAAGATTAGATCGTTCGTCATCCACCCCTATTTGTATGTATAATACGTCATCTAGTTAATCTAATAAGTCTAAAACGAAGTTGTACATAATATATCTAGGATTCACATCACATTTATAGGCAACCTGACGTATACATTCATTTTGAACCTTTCCAAGTCGTTCACGGTCCTGCGTTAGACTAGGCGCCTGCATATAGTATGACTAGTATTACATATGTGTTAAAGAGCTTAATTTACAATTCCGGGATATAACATACGTTGCCGAACTTCGGAAGGCATTCGTATAGGTCTTTGCAAAGTGCCTTAAAAAAGATTTGAATTTTTTGAGGTCGTCTATTGCAATCGTGCAATCGATGTGTACTCCCTCTGATGTGGTAAAAGATATCCTTTGGGCAGCCGGCTAAAAAACGCCGTCTAAGTGGCATCAACATCGACTTTAATTTCAGCATTCGATGATTTGATCTTTGTGGTCAATTTGTTATCTCAATATTATGGACATCTGTTCTCATTACACAGATATTTCATTGATGGATGCACCGGGACAGGAAAGGTCGTTCCGGTGCATCAACACCGCTGCAACCCATGTGGATACACTTAATGGCTCCAGTCTTTTCGAATCGAGCGAGGATTCCAGCATATAAGAGAGGCTAAGAACGGGCGACGGTAGAGGCGACAACTGTCAGATTTCGGAGATACAATCATGTCGCTGTCGGAACCTCATTAATCATATTAGGTTGCTTTTGTGACACATAGTCCTTGATAAATGTCCCACCTTTCCAGTTATGTTCAATGCTCTCTTTTGTCGAAGATTTTATCGAAAAGAGAGCTCAGTGGCATCAACAGCGGATGATGCGCATAATTACCGTTGGCTGCGAGGTAATTACACATTTTTTAATGCATTTATTTTTATTTTGTAGAGACGGGTCTTTTTTGCATTTATAGACGGGTCCAGGTTATAAATAAAAGCCTGTTTTATTTATAACCTAGACCCGTCCGGCCTGTCCGTACAGCAAGATTCAGTGAGGAAAAGGTTAGTAAGCTGGACTCATTTGGCTTTTGCGGAGGAACTCAGAGCATAGGCGAATCGGATTCCCGGATCTGCCATTGTTTTGAGAGGGTTGCAAAAGCCAGTGATATGGGCCTACCCACAGGACGTATGTCACGGTAAGCTTGCCTTGGTCGAGCCCAGACATAGCAGTCAATGCGATTCAAATTAATCGCGACGGAAAGCCACGCACGAGTCTCTCCTACGCAGGCATCCCAGTGAACCATTGTTTTTTGCAGTTCTGCAATTTCCAGAAGAAATATAGGAACAAAATCTTTTTTTTTTATTGGCATAGAATAATGGCAAGGATAATGCCATTCGGCGGACGTATCATCTTCTGAAGACATTTCTTCATCACTGACATAACCATCATCATTTGCAGGAGGATGACAGTTATGGTATGTATGCACGGAGATCTTTTCATTCGGAGCATTCCGATCAAGTTCGTCTTCATCCAGACCAGAACACGATGAATAAACCTATACTTTGCACTGCACACATTGTAATCTACCTCTGCCTCTTTCATTAGGTGCCACACTACAATTCGAACAAACAGTTGGCCGCTTCTTGGCAGCAGCAATGCTTAGTTGAGCCAGTGTTCTTTTTAATGCCATTTACTTAAGTACAAACCAAAGTACAACGTTGTAGCAGTCGTTGTTGTTGTTGTTGTTGTTGCCGGCTATTGCGTAGCTTGGATCGAAGCGACACAATACCACTCCACACAGAAATTGTGAACTTACGACCAAAGGTATGCATGTTTCAGTCGTATCTTATCTTCAAAATCGGTGCTTTATTTTATAAAACCACTGATCTAATAAAGAGCTCATATTGTTTACATCCGCATCTTAACGCGCGGAAAGCGAAATTTAAATATTTATTTGTTCTTTACAATAATTATGATTATATCATTAATGCAAATATTTGTCCCGTCGACCCACGCAAAAGTACATCTGAATATCTGTTTTCAATTTAGTGCGGGCTTAAAAAGAGCGATTAAGTATACAGCAATAAATAGGTAAATAATATAATATATATATATATATATATATATATATATATATATATATATATATATTGTATTCTTATTTTGTTATTTAAAGATAATTACTTCCAAGGTCGTCTCTTTACTTAGGTTAGAATATGATATTTTATTTCAGAGTACAAGTATCACCACATTTAGTTTTGGCTGGATTGAAAGACAGAAACTTAAAGAGTGTGCAAGAGTAGGTTTGCTTTTTCGGATATCTTTTTCTCAAATCGACTACGATTGCTCAAATCCTATTAGGGTCTAAACTGGTGCGAGTTGTTGTAAGTTGCTAAAAATGGCTATTAAACCAGTTCATCGTCGGTGGAATTTCAATGCCAAAAACATCACACTTTTTGAAAGAAAGATGCTTTTAAAAAATTGAACAAGAACTATGACAAAAACTTTAAGCAATCATATTACAGTGGTTACGCTCACTAATATTGTCTTACAGCACAATATGTTGAAAGGGGTTATCTCATTTTATTCCGCTCTGCCAGGTTACTACAGCCAACGACTAGCCCATTCAAGATGCTCACGACCTTCATAACACAAAAGGCCTGGCACAATGTTGTTACTAGATCTTGCATTCCTAGCGTAACCGGCGCTAGAATTTCAAATGTATCTGCCCGCGTTCCTTGGGGAATTCAATTAAATAAGTGTGTGCTGAGCTCAACTTTACTCGTACTCTTAAGCCAGATTGCTACGCAGATGCTTTTATGGACGCGCATTGCGTCGTATCCAGCAGTTTTCCGTGCGTTTTAATAGAAACCCTTAAGCTCTTTAGTTCCGACCTAGCCTAACCTTGTGCTACTGACTACGCTGTATGGTCTTTCATAGTGACTACCTCGCGAAAGCCCCTATACTTAACGTAATTGAGTCTTTTAACTTGTGCAAAATATAAAAGATTCTATTTTCTAATGATATTTATAGTCAACGTTGTCCTTGGTACTGCCTTTGATTACAACTTACTCTTCCCAAGTAACTGAAATTGTGTATTGCGAGCCTGGAAGAGGTGATAACGTCAATTCCAGTAGTTGACAGGACACACTCTGGACAACTTCAAGACATTTTTCCGTATAGCTATAGTACAAACGCGCTATTTGGCGGCTTGCATATTGGTGTAGGTAAGACTTGACTGTAACGAAAAATGTTTCGCCATATATATCGCCGCTCACAGCCATTCTAGTTCATTAAACCCTTCCACCTCCATAAAAAAAAAACAGTCCAGCCCCCTCAAGCGCGGACGTCGGTTCTTGGCGACGGATAGCGAAACTCGAGTACCTACCTGTCTATAGCAATTGTTTCTCCATTAAAATGAGAACGTGCATCTCCTACTTTAGCCCTCGAATGACGTATAAGCTAAAATTTCTCAATAATATTCTTAGTACATAGTAACAATAGCACAAAAGCGTCTCTATTTGTGGCAAAAAGGGTGTTTGGGACAATTCTCACAAAGATCAACTTGTAAGCGGTAAAACAAAGTGTTGACTTGAACATGTATTCTGCAGTGCATGACGGTAATGGTCGTTAAATACAAACTCTGTTAAGCAATAAATCAGTACAAATGATTGGGGTTTTTATGTACCCAACTGACTATCCATCACGCAAACAAGGCAACATATGTTCCGTGCACGCTACCGCCTTCGGACTAATGAAGTACTGATTATTTGAGTTGTTTGATTAGATAACGAATAAATATTTAAGCAAATCACACTTTTAAGCGTACGTAAATCGTTATTTCACCGTAAATCCACAAACAAACGGATAGCAGCATTTGTCATGTCAAAGAAACATATCAAGCGCAAGCGTTTCGAAAACCTGAATTGCACTCCTTCAACGACTTTTCTATATTTTACCAAATTATGTTCCCCGATGGAAGAGCAGTAGTACATATTTATAAAAACCAAGCGAGTACACGACAATAAATGTAGCAAAGTGTTATGATGTGTAAACAAACATTACTCACAAGTTGAGATAAACCATAATCCGGTTTCGTGGCGCTAGATTACTAATCCAAATACAATGCGTCATGGTTTAGTACAGCGCAGTTGGCAGGAGAATAGCAAACCACTCTCGGTATACCACCATTAACAGCAGGTTATAATACGTTATGAAATTCTCTTTAATTTAGATATAAAGCCTTGAACCGTCAGTGTACTCAGGATAGTAGCAGCTGCGGAGGGTACCTGTTGATGTCCAAAACAAAATCGCATATTCAAGAGGGAAAAGGTATTCATCCCAAGATACTCCAGACAACCAAGGTATGTTTTACTAGGGGTTTATTTGCTTATATATAGAAGGCGACGTTATCCGGCTGAATATACAGCGATAGTCTATGATGCAGGTATTCAACAGCTCTGGTGTCCCTTGTCGAAAGGTTGAGCACTTGCCGATTCGTTGAATAATTTTGTACGTCTTCGGTTGCATCCCATACTAAAATGCGACCCGCCTCGGAGGGCGTAAGTATCAGTCTGTCTGGTCTCTTGACATACTTGGCCAGGAAGCTCGAGAATGCAAGACAAAGGCCAGGAAGCTCGAGAATGCAAGAAAAAACCAACAGCTTTTATGGCTTGGCTAAATGTGCGGTTATGTGCTGCGACCATGGTGAGGCCAATGGTGTGCCTGTGGCCCCACTTTATCGCCGCACCTAAATTCATGGGAAATACGAGGTCTGCTCCCAGACATAGCCCCGAAAGCGTAGTTTTCTAAGGTTATCATCAACCCTTACATGTGAGTGTTGATAATTTAGAACTGATTTGACCCACAATAACGTAAGGGATGCACTTAGATGCTCTGTTTTCAAACCAAATAAAGAAATGGGTCAACCCTGGTTTCCCACTTTCTAAAAAGCGCTCTTTTTAGAAAAGTGAGAAAAGGTAGGTCCACGCACAGCCAACCCATTTCTGTTTGTCCATATCAAGAAGAGCTGACTCTATACCTGTACAAGTATAATATGAACCGATATTACTTACAATCTATACCACCACGATGTAGTACTTTGGCCTTCTTGTGTTTAAGGAATGACGACTGTTTGCGCTTATATATATATATATATAGGGGCAATGCGGATCGGTTCGAGGAACCCTCCAAAATGGCTTGGTCCCTACACTGGACCCCCCGTAAATGAGTCTACGTTCGCATGGACCAAATGTCATGGCCCGAACCGTGATGATTGATTACATTAATAAGGTGAATTATATATATATCTGTTTGTATTAGTTTCCAAGTTTTGATGCATTTTAGCAGTCCTGAATATAATACTCGCCGGTAGCGACTAAAGTTGTGAATCCAACATTCCGTGAAGGTTGTTGCCACTCCGTCTTGAAAAATTACCAAAATCAAATGCATGCCGCACGTTGTCATCTTAACGAGACTTGCTATTTGTGTTTTTAATGGGCGTTGGATGGTAATGCAATTTATTGAGACATCTGCGCTCCCCGTTTTCTTGCGATCATGATTGATTTTTCGTCCACTCCAGCATTCGCCTTGTCGAAATTAGGAACCATGAAAACCAATTTAGGAGTGGCCGGTCTGGGCCTCGAACCCCGGCCTCCCAAATGCAAGGCAAATACTTTTGCCACTAAGCCGTCATGCTCGGTAAATTTTGATTATATTTGCTTGCTTACGATGGCATACTCCGTTGGTAGTTGTACCAGTGGACACAAAAGCTAGTGTTCGGACATGTCAAGACTGTATAGGAAACACAGGAAAAAGTCGGTGAAACACGTGCGCTCATTATTCGTCATTCAACGTTGTCATAGTGATTTACCGTGACAAAATAAATTTGTCGTCGTCCCGTGCGCGACGGGCCAGGCGCCACGCAAAAGCATTGTTAACGACTTCGGCATTGGCTATTTATAGTGCGTGAATAGTTACGCCGCTCAGTAAAGTTGTTCGTCCTTACAGTGAAAAACTTTAAAAGTCGGTTTTCTTTTATGATCTGTCTAAAAATGCGAGTGTCAACCCGTCGTTGGTACTCCTCTACACTAGGGAGTACAATTTCGGCACGAGCAATTTTGCAGCGCCAGGACAGGCGCTTAATGAACCTGTCCTGCACGCGTTGCAACAGTGCCACATCTTTCCCATGGAAGGGTGCCTAGACATGAGCGCAATACGTGAGTTTCGGTACTACTATTGTTTCGTACAGTTTTATATACATTTTAAGGTCCTGCAAGATAAACGTTCTAAGAAGAAGGTTGCACAGTCGAGTCGCTGTTTCCACAATATGTTGCCGGAACTTATATTGGCGATCAAACGTCAGTCCCAGGTCTTTGTACGCATTGCAACATAAATCCAAATAAGTTTTGCTTGGAACAATTAGTGGAACAAAATAGAGTGCAAAGTGATATACGGCAATATCCCGAAGCACCTCTTCTCTGGCGCTCTAAAGTATTTACCTAAGATGTAACGCCGGTGGGCCACGGGCACACCGGGGAGAGCCCGACCGTCCTTGGTCGGATGGAATATTCTTCAGTCTGGTAGGTTTGGACATCTGAAGAGCCAGAGAAAAATTAATACTCGGTCTCCTAGGAGGCCGCTTCCGCCAATTTGACAAAGTTGATATTGTATCTAGCGAATATATATTTTACGAGGAATAAAGGATATATTTAAACTTAGACGTAATTGTCTAGCTAAGCGCGTAATCATAGAAAAACCCTTGATGGTTTACGTAAGAAACTTAATACAGAGCTGAATGGAATTGTAATTCCCCCATGCACACGCCGCTACTATATATATATATATATATATATATATATATATATATATATATATATATATATATATATATATTATATATATATATATATATATATATTGTTATATTTACACTTGCTTTTTTTCACAAACATGGTAAGCAAGCTGCCTTAGTCAGAATAGCTGCGTTACCTTCCTAGATGCCTTATGCTTAATCCACGCCGTATGTGTATACTTCCATATATGTTTAAAGGCTTAGCAGTTAGTCATTATTGTTAGATATCATTATGTGGTATACGGGTTGGCCGCTACACAGTGTTATAATTAAATAAGCGTATGGAGGTTGCGGAATAGCGAACGATTCCCGAAAAGCCAATGTAGCCTCCTTGTCGATCGGACAAGGCCTCGTACTTCGATCCTAATTACTTCAAAAGGCGGGCTTCGGCTACGGAACAAGCAATTTCAGATAATCAAGTTGGAATAGCGCGTCCGACAGCGCCCCAATGGGAGTAGACACTGGAAATGTGAAAAGGCCACATGGCAAGTCCCAAGATGACGCAGCTTTCATCCCAAAATAGGGTGGGAGGTGGCTCGTTTCGAGGAGCGAACAGGCTTCCCTCTGGGAAACACCTTCGCTGCTGGCTTTGTGGCGTTCAGGCGCCACAGAAGCCAATTACCAACTACGTGCCTCGTCCATCATGCCCAAAAAGCTATGCAACAACGTTGTTATAGCCCTACCTGCACGTTTCTCGTCTTCTGGATGCCATAAAAGAAAACTCTTTCAACAGTGCTGCGTACAGCAGTTCGGTCGGCCTCCGAATCGGTCCTCGGCAGGACCACTATGAAGCGAAAACGTTACCAATATACCAACTGCACTATTTATACCTGCGACGATTTGTCAGACGATTTGAATAGGAAGAAACAACTCAAAAACTTCCACTCATGATGGGAGATATTACCGACTAAGTTTTCCTCATCAAGCTTTACATGACCGCTTAAAAAAGGGCTCTCGCTCGTTGCACTGTATGGATGTGGACACCTAAACGTTCCAACAGAACAGCGTAGAAAAATGTTCAACAAAAAGAAAGCTCAGCGTTTTGTCAGTCAATAGCGGCCACCGTAGGAAGCCGGATAAGAGGAGAGGTTCCGTTCATTTTTATCGATTATTAGCATGCCGAAAAAGCGAGCGAGATTCCTTAATGTTCAGTCTGGACTCAGATAAAATACGAAGTCCTGTAGTCACTTTCACTAGCTTATGTTCAGGAAACTGAGATGCAGTTCTACATGACTTTAATTTTTTAGCAAGATCATTTTGTAAGCGTCAAAGTTCTTAATGAGTAATAATAACTGGCCAGCCAGTGGAGTAGGACGAGTTCAATGAAAAATTACAATAGCCAACAAATTTGGTGTACATGACATTTACATTCGGATAGTTCACAGAAACGCTAGCTCATTTAACACCACCAAGATTACTTGCAATGAAAGTGACTTCTATTCCTTTATACTCCAAACGAAGATTCGGCAATACTGTGTCATTAAAAGCAAGTACAATATCAATGCGTATCACGTGACGAATCAGATTTTATGGGAGGGGGGACACTGGCCACATTTTTAATTCTGTCTATGTCAGTGGTGAGAAGATGATCAAGTATAGATCCAGGCGCATGAGTAGAATTGAGTGTGTATGAGAAGAATGTGAATTTGAAAATAACCAGTCTAAACTCGGGAGGTTGAAGTCTCCAACTATTATAACAGCGCAGTCAATTTGATAGCAGGTGCTTATAATGACACAAAAATCGTCAGTGCGTTTCACTTTCTGGGAACTATCCTCTGAGGGAAATGGATAGGCAGTAGAAGAGGTTCGTCTTGTTTGAAGGCTAAGTCAACTATAAATTTATTCACCCGGTAATCTAAAGTCTGCGTTTACGACATCTATCGATAGTTTGATGAGATTCGCACGGCTCCGACATGCGAATCTCTATCTTTATAAACATACTATATTTATTCCTAAAACGATTTGCAGTGTAACGCATGTTTTTATTAAGCAATTGCACACGTGTTTCACGCATTATACTATTTTATGCTAATTGGTGTTTGTTATGACCACTGTAGTCTAGCCGTTATAAAGCCGGAGAATGGTCGGCATAAAACCGTCATGTTCTTCATATTCGGAAAGCTTAACGATCCCGAGATCTGTCTCGGTTGTAGCCTTGCCTGAGCCGCTCGTTCAGCTATCTCTGCCGTTAATGACGTTTTCCACTCATCGACAAGTTCTACACAGAAAATGTAAATGAACTGTTATCATTTCCGGTTACTTTCGACGTCGCTTTTTGAGAACTCTCATCGCATTTTAAACGGCATTCTTTCCTTCCATTCTGCCTAGATATTAGCCGTGTATTTCTTGTCTGTGTACGCATTCCTACTGCATTGATCTAGGCAATTGAGCGCATTATTGCTTGCTGTTTTCCTGGCCAGACCACTGTGTACGCTGTGGCGGCACACAACAGCTACCTGGCAAACGAGTGGCTGAAAGACAAAAAGATTAATCAAACCAGACATGGGAAGTTCCATGTTCTGTGAGTGCTGGACTTTGACTGCTGTGCCCTTGGCTGTTACAGCAGTCATCATCATCATTGCTGACTACCGGTGATCCAGAGGAAGTTAGGGACAGTAGACGGAGTGCCAGCACTTCCCGGCCGGGTCCTGAGTCTGAACTCCATTCGGCGGTTTAAATCGCTGTCGAAAAGCCTCGTCTCGTGTGGGCGGAATGAAAGGGGAGGCGGAGAGTCGAGAGCGGGTTAGGACGGGGACCGCGAGGGAACCGTATGATGGAGGTGATTCCCGGCTTCTTCCCGGCAGATTTGGCGTGCCGCAAAGGGTGAACGTGAGGCCATCATAACATACCGCTCGCTATCCCTATCATTGCAAGGCGTGTCTCTGGGGACTTCAAACTTTTGTCGGCTGCCCGTCTCGCGCATCTCCGCTGCTGACCCTAGTATTTGGTTGAGGCTGCTTCTAGACATGAACGCCTTCATACTGAACTTTTCCGGTCACCTCGCCAAACAAGATATGGACTTGACGTATCCATCTTACTGACGCCGCTATTGTTGTTGCTTTACTCGGTGCTAATATTGGCTTTACGTGTCTTTTGTGTGTATACTAACGTTGTCAGCACTGTCGTAAGCTATGTTCGTAAACTTTCCGTAAGAGTTTCGGATCGGTGTTTGCTCCAAATATATTGTGGAAAAACCAATACCTGAGTTTTACGAGTTGGTACAATACGTCATTGTTTAACATTTACCATTGCTTAACATGACACTACCTTACCGTATTCTATGTAAAATGACACGTAATTATACGTGCTTTGACTATTCCAAATTACTCATAGCGTATGAATGTTGATAGCTTATTACCTGCTCTAAGTGCAGCTGCCTAAAATGAATGTACCTTATACTATCGCTAATGTTATATGCCTGCTAGATCTGGATCGAACACATACGCATATATGAAGAATTATAAATTAATGATAGGTGGATCTGCCCCGCTAAACTCGTTCAGTAGTAAAACGTCTTTCCTTGAAAACGTACAATACTCTACTACCTTCTTACAGCTTTTTTTACTCTGTTCGCCATACATGTTGGCTACGCTCACAATTGTCTCATTACTGGCGGAAGTGCACATACGTTTCATCGTCTCGCATATGTTTATGAATCATATGTTCCACGTCGCCCGGTTTCCCGGAGTCACCGACATTTTGCTTGGCGTAGTTTAGAAAAGAGTAGAAGCTTTTTTTATTTACGAATCGAAATGCTGAGAAAATGCTGGTTGCAGGAAGGACGTGCGCAGACTCCCTGTTGTAAATATTCTTGGCTACGCGTCAGGCGTACATATTATTGATGTGATCCGTTCTTGCAGCGCATCTAGGCACTATACGTATGTTCGCCCGCACTTCTGTTCAATCGGGTTCGCACCCACAAGCTAAGCTAGAACCCGTTTGTCGTTATTCCTGAGTGTGTCTACTAAGGGCGATAAAACTAATATCGTCCGCTTTGAGGTCGCATCTTCTGCGGAGTCTCTTTAATTAAAATCTCCTTTGCACACCTTTAATTATAATTATGTATTCATGAAAATGTGTATGTCATATGGATGAACAGTAGGCAAATTCTTGGAAAACACACTCGGTTAGTACGAATCGAAGATACACCGTAGGCTCCTTAACTGTGAAACAGCAAAACATCATATTCACAAGTATAGATGCTGCTTTGAGCAGCTTTTTGATAAGCGCGGAGAAGGTGAGGTAAGTACGATTAAAACTCCAAGGTGCCACACCACATTAGCAGTTGGCAGCGTTGACTCGCGTTTAAGAACGAGACACTCATACGGAAAGCTGCATACCGTTGTCAATGCACCACCGGACTGACATCGTCCGCAGCGGACTTGCAGTGGTATGTGCGCTGATGAGGAGACAAGCGCACTACCAATTTGAAATCGCCTGCGTAGAAACGTATATTTAACGCCCAGTGGCAGTATAATTTTATATCTAGAACAATAAATATGTACACAAGCGGAGAAACAGCATCCGTGCGGCAAGCCAGACGGTGCGAGCATTTTAAGGACGTTCCCTGGCTTAACTCGAAAAACTCTACGAACCTTTCGTAGGTCTGCGGATGAATCTCGAGCGCTCTGAGCTTGCTGACTGCAATCGTACGATCTACCCTGTACAAAAGCGTTTTCCTAATCAAAATAAATACAATGAAAATGTGTGTTAGCCTTCATGTGTAACGCCCAGTCGTGCATCGTCTCTAGTAGTTGCGTACAAGTAGAGTGACGTGGCGCAAAGCCATGCTGAGACTTATCGAACAACTTGTTTACGGGTACTATAGCTGGTAATGTGTCTGACTAGAACCCTCTCAAAAACAGTTCGGGCCACTAAGCACTGCGACATAAGACGATCATTCTTAACGCGTTTCTTGGGGCCCCTTCTTATGCATCGGGGTTACATTCTGTTTAATTAGGGGTTTTGAGGGTCGCTCGAAGATCAACTTTAGAGGCTCGATTAGATATATGGGCCAGTTTCTTAAAGATCAGAGGTACGCCATCAAGTGTGTGACTGCATTTGGCAACATGGGAGCGACAGCTTATTCTGCATCTTATCAACGTCGTAGCAATCGGATATTAAATAATTTTAGGCAATCTAGGTTCAATTACGTGGCTGTTTGTTCAGCATTCATTTTCTGGAAGTTGACCCTGCTTCGCAATTGGATCGCCTCAGTAACGTTAATTTACGCCCTAACTCCACTAATTTGTGATTCAAGCTAATAATGGGAGATGACATCGTAATGGTATCAGGATTCTTTGTTAAAACTAGATTAAGAGTGGAATCAGATTGATCGCGTCGCAGCACTCACCTAAGACTCGTATTGACCATCGTTGAGAACGGATGTACGTTCTCGACACGGATGGGTGTAGTGGTAACCTGTGCCTGTTGCGATTACGGTGATCTCAGTGTTATGTTGCGCTGGTGACTTTGTGATTGCCGTGCTAGGCTATGCCCCGCTAGGCTGGACCGCGGCGAAAACATGTCCGCCTTGACTGCCGTCTGGCGTCAAAGTGACGTCGAAGTTCCGTTTTGGCCACCACGCTGCAGGTGGTGGTTTCCTACATGACTCAATAGACGTGCCGAGCTTGTCGGTTTGTGCGTACGTTTGACCCACGTTGCTTACCAAGTGCTTTGCGCGTCGGGTATACGTGCACTGCTCATTTACTTTACGTGTACGGCACGTTGGCCGCACCGCTGCCTACTGCGGGGGCGGGTCCGCTGTGGCAGTCCCGCAACCTAAGGAGGTAACTAACTACTCTCCTTGTATATTGGGCTCCTCGCACAACGTCGTCCGGATCTCGATTTTTCTCAAGTTGCGGGGCGTGGGAACAGCGTGTCGATCTGCGGTTTTCACCGCCCGCAAATTTATCACGTGGCATCAGTTTACTTACTGGACACTATGGACTCTGACGTAGAACTTAGCCGAAATTGCGACAAGGCGATGCGCGGCGCCACTGCAGATGCGGTCCGTTTTCAGGCGTTTGATACCTCATTCAAGACCATCGAAGAACACGTCTTTGCAAAGCTTAAAACAGCAATATTGAGTTAGGGAGACCACACAGGACATTGCGTACGAGGTGCGGCCACAGGAACCCCTTCAGATATTTCTGAGACCGTGGGAGGGGAGTCTCGTGTTCCACCGGCTCTCGTGGAAATCGTCGTGCCCTCAGTTCGCGAACCCAATGAGAGGCGTCGAGCCGTTCTACGGAGAGCTGGGTTGCCATAGCCCATCGAAGGCACTCTCATTTCGGCCACCCAATGACATCAACGTGCCTCCGCAGCGCGCGCGGTGAGCGTCCTCTAGCCGCGTCTTCTCGCGCATGATAGCGTCTAAGAAATATACGCCTGCAGCCCGTGCAAAGGCATCCTCGATTATCTGACCGACAATGTCCCGTGTCGATCTTCCAGCATAGCAATACGTCAAGCTTCTGTAAATCTGCTCCAGAGCAAAGCAGAACGAGACCGTATGGTCAACACCGTCCGGCTGCCCCAACCTGCGACTTCTTAATCCGCCCCATATAGGTTTGGAATTGGCCGTGGCCCATAAGACCTGGACCGAGAAGAACGTAAGCGGCCGCCCAACCCGACCCGTCATACCAACGTTGGAGGCCCGGCATAAGCGACCAGGTCCAGTCTGTGAGTCCACGCGTTGCTGTCTGGGCTTCCTTTTGCGAGCCAGGGGATCTCAGGGCAGCTGGCGAGCCAGGATCAGGGCCGCCTCTGTGCTCACCGTGCGGGCCGTCTCTGTGCCCCCTTAGTCTTCCGACCCTGGTGCGATCTGTGTTCAGTGCACTTTTTCTGATCCAGCGGCTGCAATGGAATATCTCAAAACTAAGATTACGACGGCCAAGACAGCGCAGGATATCGACATTTTTAAAGGCATGTACTAGCCACCCGAGGCGTTCCGACTGACTCCAGCATCTTTTGGGGGCATTACCGCCTTCAGAGAGGTTAGGACTTTGCTCGTGATGGCGGAAACTACTCTGGATGGTAGCACTTTAGCAAAGCAGTTTTCCTATTCAGCACTGCTCGAGTAGCCGCCCGGACGGACGGCCTGCAGCACTTCAAGCCTGGTATTCCCTCCAATCAGGCTAAGTACTCGTCGATCGCAGGACGTCTATCAAATAGACAACTTCACGTGAAGTCATATGAAATCCTAGCTCTCGTATATACTGGACCCTTCGATCATAGGGTCATGCCGACGGCTTGTGCTACCGATTGATCGCCTAATGGTCAGACGCGGGTCGGAGAGCCGGTCTCGCGCTATGACATCAGAGTTCTCGGACAAAGCCACCGGAGCACGAGCAGGGTATAAGAAGATCTGCATCCGCGTCATGAATGCCATGTGCGGTGCGAGATGGCCAGTCAAATTTTCTACAGATCACGAGTCCTGACAGCTTGCTCGGTATGGTGGTAGTGGACGAGTACCGGCTGCGGTTAATGCATCAGCGTCAACCTCACAGAACATCTGATAATAATAAAACGTGACGTCCGGACGCGTGGCTGCCGTTGCCAACGTGCTACCACCCCCAAAGGCCCGGTCATCAGGCAGACGCGTGCACGGCAGACAAGGCGATGTATCGCGTGTGCCACAGCTGTGGCACCGTTGTGGCGGTCACCAAATCTGTACAAGGACAACACAGCCAATGACGCGGAATGGTGGACTGGTTCCGACACTGCTCTCGCTATTATGGTTCATAGCTCAGTCCCAAGCTTTGCCTGTGTGGAGTTGCTAGGGCCAGTGTTCGTTTAAAGCTATTATTTTTCGCCTTATAAATTCCTGTCGGAGTTCAGGAGGTTCTTGGCCTTAATCATCGCCTCGATACGGGGTCACCCCCATAGGTCCGTGGTGGTGACCGGGGACTTCAACGTCTTGAGCGTCCTTTGGGGGAGTGACTGATTGTATGGCCGAGATAGGCGATGATCTCACCTTTAAACAAGAGCCCAGTGCTCATCACTGGATCTCACACGGGCAAGGTGACCCTGGCATCGCTCTCCGCATTCTAGGATTGGACGACGTCCAGGTTGCAAAAAAGTCAATAGGTCATAACCGCTATATCACGTTGGCCCCCACGAGTCCCCATACCCGTTCATTACCTTGCCGCATGTGGCAAATGAGACATCTTCACGAGAAGGCTTCTACTGCCCGGTCTCCCTGATTCTTACACCAGCTGCGCCAGGTTCAAGACGACCCACCAGGCTTAACGTCTTCTTTAAAGTGCGTTTCATTCATAATTTTTTCTGTGTATTGCATCACTATGGCGGCATACTCCGTCGGGCTGAAATCCCGTGTACGCAGCACTGGAACATCCAATTGATATGTTCTTTTATCTTGTATTTTACAATTTTCTTACCTAAATAATATACCTATGTTTCCATTATAAGAACAAAATAATGCGCCACGCTATATTTTTGTTATTGTTTATTGTGAAGTATCAAATGTGTTGTGTTCTCGGAATGAAAGTTTATTCAATTAAGCTGTAGAGTTGATCTTGGTTGCGTGATGCAATTTTCTACCTGGTTTGTCTAGCATTTTTACTTGTTTGTTGTCGTACGATATTGGGACAAGTGTTTAATAATATTTAATTGACCCTTATTTTGCAGTACAATTAATGACTGTATTATCGTCGGACTATGGAGTGAGCCCATTTCGATAGTAACTCTCCACATGTACACGTATTCTGAAGAGAGTTTTGTGTATAGATAAACCATGTTATCTGCATACATGCATACTACAGAGCAATCTTGTATCTAAAAAAAATATTAGCGATACAAAATGTATAGAAGGGGACCTATCGCACTTTCTTGCGGTACGGCTTCAAAGTAACTGCGAAAAATATCAAAGTAACTTCGATGGGCGTATTGTTGAACGGTCGAAACCGAAACCGAAACACGTTCTCATATTGTAAGTGAACGGAAATCAACCGTACGTGAACACTGTCCTTGTCAGCTTCCCGACAATGTGTCTCACATGGTCCGTTTCGGTAAATCCGGTGTCGACGAGGTACTTTCCCACTTTCCTAATTTCTATCATGTGGCCCGGCAGCACGACCTGCTCCTTTCGTTCGTTAGGCGAGTCGTGGTGGACCGTAGGATGACGAGACGTTGATATGTATGAGGCGAAGTTTATTGGAACAGAGTTAAACAAATATCAGAAATAACATGCTTGTAGTTCAGCCTTCTCTTATTTGCCGATGCCAAGTGCGAGAGTGGAGACAAAGTGCTCCTGGGGCGCAAACTGGCGTAGCGAAAAAAGGACCGGCTGTCCTTGACGCTTACGCTTATCTCGGTCAGGGCACGAAGACGGTACGTTGCCTTTATGAGTTTCCGAAGATACGAGTCGTTCGAGGCGTACTTAATATGAGCGCATATTCTCGAGCTTTTTGTCCACCACATTGGGAGTGAACACTTCGATCAGAGAAACGACAGCACCGTGTGAACTTATTGTACATCTCGTTAATATCATAGCAGCCTAAAAAGATAATGCTCCAGTAGATGGTTAAAGTGGTTGACTATCAAAAAAGCTTAACCCATATAGCAACTAAACTGCTGTGGTGACGTCAAATTTGAGACTGTACAAGGTGAGATTAAAATTAATGTTGTCTTGGAATGTTGTCAATGGACTCAGGATGAGTGGTTGGAAGAATATCGACGGTGAAGCCCGAGGGATGCGTGGAACTACCGATAAAGTGAAACATGTTTGTCTGCAGTTGAAGAAAGAGCATTAACGAAGCAGTTCTTCGCAGTAGATCAGTCGATTTGAGAGATATTGAAATCGCCAATGATGGTCACGGATCCATCAAACTGACAGTGGAAATTAAAAGCGTCGTGCGTGCATTCGTGCGTGCGACAAAGGCTTTTATCGGAAGTCGATGCATGGAAACAGCGCAGGCGAAGTCAGTAGAACTATTGTCATGTGTTCGCCAGGTATATCACACTATGCAGATATAACATTTAAATGGTTGGTTGCTGCGCTGATGACTTTGTGATTCCGTGCTAGGCTATGCCCCGCTAGGCTGCACCGCGGCGAAAACATGTCCGCCTTGACTGCCGTCCGGCTTTAGAGTGATGCCGAAGTTCCCGTTTTGGCCACCACGCTGCAGGTGGTGGTTTCCTACATTACTCAATAGACGTGCCGAGCTTGTCGGTTTGTGCGTACGTTTGACCCACGTGCGGACAAGTGCTTTGCGCGTCGGGTATACGTGCACTGCTCATTTACTTTACGTGTACTGCACGTTGGCCGCACCGCTGCCTACTACGGGAACGGATCTGCAATGGCAGACCCGCAACCCCGGGAGGTAACTTACTACTCTCCTTGTATATTGGACTCACCGCACAACGTCGTTCGGATCTCGATTTTTCTCAAGTTTCGGGGCGTAGGGACAGCATGTCGACCTGCAGTTTTCACCGCCCGCAAATTCATCCCGCGGCATCAGTTCACTTACTGACTATATGGACTCTGACGTGGACTTAGCCGAAATTGCAAACCGTAAGCTCCAGGCAAGGCGATGCGCAGCGCCACTGCCGATGCGGTCCGTTTCCAGGCGTTTGACATCTCATTCAAGACCATCGAAAAACACGTCAAGGAAGTGGACGAGCTGTGACAAATGAGCCATCTTTACGAAAAGACCTTTACTGCCCGGTTTTCCTAATACTTCCCCTATTCTTACACCAGCTGCGCCAGGTTCAAGGCGACCTACCAGGCTTAACGTCTTCCTTAAAGTGCGTTTCATTCGTAATTTCCTCTGTGTACTACATCATTATGGTGGCATACTTCGTCAGACTAAAATCCCGTGTACGCAGTACTGGAACATCCAATTGATATGTTCTTTTATCTTATATTTTACAATCTTCTTACCTAAGTCATATGTTTATGTTTCCATTATAAGAACAGAATAATGCGCCACGCTATACTCGTGTACATATATTATTGTTAAGTATAAAATATGTTGTGTTCTCGGAATGAAAATTATTAACCTGTAGAGTTGATCTTGGTTGCGTGATGCAATGTGTTTTGGTATTTGCTACCTGATTTGTCTAGTATTTTTACTTGTTTGTTGTCGTACGATATCGGGATAAGTGTTTAATTATATTTAATTGACATTTCTTTTGCAGTACAATCAATGGCTGTATTATCGTCGGACATTAATAATCTTATAGAGTGAGCCCATATCAATAGTAACTCTCCACATGTGCACGTATTCTGAAGAACGTTTTGTGTATAGGTAAGCTGTGCTATCTGCATACATGCATATTTTTTTTATAACATTCACTATATATAAAGACCAACAAATATGCCCAGCTCGCCAACGAGTTCATTTTCGTGCCGCTAGTATTCGAGACACTCGGGGGGCCCGGCCCTGAGGCATGGTCGCTTTTACAAAAGATTGGCAAACAAATTGAACTGGCGACAGGGAAAAAAAGAGCACTTGAGTTTCTACTTCAGCGACTATCGCTGGCAGTTCAACGCGGCAATGCGGCAGCAATAATGAGCACAATGAGGGGCTGCCTCGAGGATAAGCTCGACTGGTAGCGCTCGCCACAAGCCCTAGTGTTGATAGTTAATTACATCTCGCTGTAACACTTAAATGTCATTTTAATAAATATAGTTAGTGTTACATGCATATAATAGAACAGTCTTGTATCTAAAAAAATATAGCGATACAAAATGAATAGAAGAGGACCTACCGTATTTTCTTGCGGCACGGCCTCAAAGTAACTACGAAAAATCTCAATATAACTTCGATGGGCTTATTGTTAAACGCGTGCGTCCGTTTTTTGTTATTTAGATATGTCTCTATTTAGGCCAGCGCTTTGCAACGTTGCACATGCGTTGTAACGTGGATTGATATCGAATGCCTTAGACAAAGCACACCCACTGGTCTGCTACCCTTATATATCTCTTGACCTAATGTTCTATGCACAGCCATTAACACCAACTGTGTACCTTTGTTTCTTCTGAATCTAAACTGATTGTGTAGAACATTTTTGTTGCTTAGGTTTCGTTTTTTGCGTTTTACAATTAACTTCTCAATTGGTTTACCAACTGTTGTTGAGGAGGCGGATTAGACTTAAATCACTAATATTGTCTTCTTGTCTGTGTTTATTGACTGTGCTTTCAAGCGTGTACAAAGCATTGTGCGTCTGCGTGCCTAGCCTTTACGAAGAGGCTACCGCAGTATCTCTTTTGAATGGCTAATGTAGCTGACAACAATATTTTAGTGAAATAAAAGTGATGATGATTATGTATTAGTACACGTTCTTATATTGTAAGTGAACGGAAAGCGACCGTACGAAAACACTGTCCTTGTCAGCTTTCCGACGACGTGTCTCACATGTGCCGTTCCGGTAAATTCGGTGTCGACGATTACTCCGAGGTATTTTCCCACTTTCCTCATTTCTATCATGTGGCTTGCCAGCAAAACCTGCTCCTTTCGTTCGTTAGGCGAGTCGTGGTGGACCGTAGGATGACGAGACGTTGATATGTATGAGGCGAAGTTGACTGGAACAGGGTTAAGCAAATATCAGAAATGAGATGCTAGTAGTTCAGTCTTCTCCTTTTTGCCGATGCCAAGTGTGAATGCTAATTCCAGGCATAGTGGAGACAAAATGCTCCTGGGGCACGAATTGCTATAGCGGAAAAGGACTGGCGGTCCTCGACGTTTATGCTTATCTCGGTCAGGGCACGAAGACGGTACGTTGCCTTTATGAGTTTCCGAAGATATGAGTCGTTCGAGGCGTACTTAATATGAGCGCATATTCTCGAGCTTTTTGTCCACCACATTGGGAGTGAACACTTCGATCAGAGAAACGACAGCACCGTGTGAACTTATTGTACATCTCGTTAATATCATAGCAGCCTAAAAAGATAATGCTCCAGTAGATGGTTAAAGTGGTTGACTATCAAAAAAGCTTAACCCATATAGCAACTAAACTGCTGTGGTGACGTCAAATTTGAGACTGTACAAGGTGAGATTAAAATTAATGTTGTCTTGGAATGTTGTCAATGGACTCAGGATGAGTGGTTGGAAGAATATCGACGGTGAAGCCCGAGGGATGCGTGGAACTACCGATAAAGTGAAACATGTTTGTCTGCAGTTGAAGAAAGAGCATTAACGAAGCAGTTCTTCGCAGTAGATCAGTCGATTTGAGAGATATTGAAATCGCCAATGATGGTCACGGATCCATCAAACTGACAGTGGAAATTAAAAGCGTCGTGCGTGCATTCGTGCGTGCGACAAAGGCTTTTATCGGAAGTCGATGCATGGAAACAGCGCAGGCGAAGTCAGTAGAACTATTGTCATGTGTTCGCCAGGTATATCACACTATGCAGATATAACATTTAAATGGTTGGACCGGGTCCCACACATAAAAATGATCTTAACATTGTTAAGATACACCGTACGAGAGATTACAATTAATAATATCTTATTTCACCGCTAAACGAACAAATATCGTTTAAACGTCTACATTTTATTCTTAGGTTGTCTCGTCTAGAGCCTCCAATGTGGCTTGGCGGACGACAACGTCGCTATGAATGACAACGACCGCAACAGCATTGCATTGTCAACGAAGCTTAACGACTTGACCACAGCCCCTGACGTCCAGAAATTGGGGCCGAGAACTGTTCTCTCGTCGCCATTGTGCAAAATTAGGCAAAATTACGTATTTTATATTTTCAATTTAAAGCAAACTTAACATATGTAATGTGTATAAACTGTAGTTTCCAGACTGGTAGCGAAGCTTTTGGTTTAGGCGCGACGCCCTGATGGATGCCCAAGGTCGTGACGCCAGGGGCAATCCGAGAGATGAACACGCCTGTCCTGCTGTTCCGGGCAAGCGTGAAAATAGGATTAGAAACCGTGGGATCGGACGCAGAAGCTGTGTCGACAATAGTAGCGCGACGATTGCTCTCAGAGCGTAGTACTTGATCGAACGCTTCCTGATGTGCGTATTTACAAACCTAACGGCTGCAGCAGCTTCTGCGGCGTTGATGCATCTGGCCGCGCGGCAGTCTCCGATGAGGCGATGGCGTGTGATCGATCACTACCATTCACGCCGTTGAGCGCGCCAGATTTGGTAAAACGTTTTGAGAGGCTTGGCGAATTGAGACCGGCTGGTGTGGCTTGAAACAATCGCGGTGAGGTTTTTTACAAACAACATTTTTAAGAGGGTTGTTTTTAATTATAGGCCATTATCCGTCCACTACGGGGCTGGAATTGCCGTTAGTCATATCTTCAATGCACCGAGGGCCTGACATGTTGAGATATCTAAAGTTTATAATCTATTCTCAATGAGCATTGTTCAAAGAAAAATCGGTCAACGACGGGGCTCAAACCGGCGTCCTCCAGGTAGATGTAACAATGACTAGTACATTAGTCCCCGACTATCTCAGCGCGGGTTGCCCTAAGTTTGGACATGCACTCGGTCAGGTTAAATCGACGAAATCTCACAAGTGATCGGTGAAAACTCACGACGTTGACTAAGCCGTGAGGTTGAGACCAACAAGCACTATGTTGGTCAATTCTGTAACTCTTCGAATAACCATTGAATAGTTATCGGTAGGAGGCTGTTGCCTGCAAGTCGCGCACACTGAACTACCATCATTAACATGACGCTTTCTAGAGCCGAGTTAGAGGCCGCCTTCAGCGCCGTTTCTCTTCGAATTCTTACCGTCAATGCGTGGACATCTGCCTAGGCTACTGCCCCGCACCCCTTTAGGAAGTGGAATATCCAGGGTCACGTCGCACACGATCCAGCACTGGACTAGCAAAGGTTCCTGCGGGGCTCTCGCCGTGACTCCTCTTCGCCGGCAACAATGCCAGGAGCGTCTAGCTGAGGGGCTATCAATCTACGAAGATAGGACGGGATACATTTTCGTTCGAGTAATATCCTATTATTCATAATATCCATCCAAGATGCTGAGTTAAACGCATTTCTTATGTCCAGAGGAGTCAAGAGGAAGAGGCCTCCTGTTCTGGGGGACCGGGTGCATTCTTCGACGGCCCGCTGTAGTACCCTGGTCAGGAAGCCCAATAAGGACCTGCCCCTCCGAAGGCCAAACTGAGCCAAACCAAACGCCCATAGGATTGCTTTTCGCACTACGTCATAGACGGAACCCCATAAATACAAATGTGCAACGGTGGGGCTCCAACCCGCGCACCTATTTAGTGTTTTCTCCGGTTGCGAGACCGAGACGAATGCACCCACCACGCCACCGGGCTCGACTTTGTCGTGCTAGCAAGACCCACAAAACGCTTCTTTCTTTGTAGTCAATTTATAAATACCGGATCTTGGACCACGGGGTATCACCAAAAACAAGAAGTACTTTTTCATGTTGTACAGCTCGATGATCAACTTCACAAACCGCTTCTGTTTTCTCGGATTCATTTTTTCCACGAACGGTCACTTCTTCGGCAATCGCGTATAGGACAGAACCCGCAAGGCCCTCATTGGTAGAAAATAAATCAAGACGACACAGGAGTGGTCTTTCACAACAGCGCTTACCTTGATTAATACAAACGTACTCAAGTGGCCTCCTTTGGCATTGCCTTAACATGGAAAGACCTGAAAAACAGACCTCGCGACTATAGACAATGCAAAGTTGCCCTTCCCAAGTACCTGTCAGCCAATGCAAGTACCACAAACAAATGCCTGATGTAACGAACGAGCAGATGTATCTCTGCTATCGTTTCATTTTGGAATATCTTTGCTGTTTCTCTCACCACTGGCATTATCCTCGAACTGAATATAACGTTTGCACCTAGCTTAAACGGTTGAAGCAAGGACGCTTGCTACGGTCACTCTAATGTTGTCATTGCGACTTTGGTTGTTGTTGGTGGTTGTCGCCCACTATGACTGCTGAGCTTTGACCGTTGTTATGCTGCTGACCCTTTTAACAATTTTATAACTCCGCTTTTGTAGTGTTTGTATCCTGCCGCACCCGTTGCAAGATTTCCTGTTTTGTACATGAAAATGCTTCTTGCCGCATATTGCTGGGGATAGGCCAAAGTTGTTTTATATCTTTTAGCTCTGAAGAAAAAATACGGCGAAAACTAAAGCCCTCATCATATGTACCTAGAGAATCTACCACAGAGCATATGGAGCTACACACTTACCACGATGCAGTCTACGTGGGTGACTCTATGTGTGCATTTCTGGGTTTTCTTAGTTGTTATCTTTATTTCAACAAAAAGTATAATCCTCTTAGAAATTATCTTATATTAGGATTTCGCATCCGATTGGAACCGTCTCTCTAAGAACGACCGTGGCCCTTTTTCGAGTGTCGTCATTGAGGGAGTCTTAGACACATTAGGACTCACTTCCTCTCGGTGTTGGCTGGTAGGAGACTGCATTACTTCGTCTCTACCTTTTGCCAGGTTATATCGCGCTCTCGTTTGTAAAAAAAAACGGCGCGCAGGAAATGTGACCAACCTGTTTTCGTCACGACAGCTGACTGATGTGTATATATATATATATACGTATAGATGTTTGTCTATGGAAGGGGCATTCACGAGATTAGAGGCACCTACCAAAATAGGGGAAAAGGGGAAAAAGATGCCGTGACGAATTCGTTTGTAGAGTGGAATATTTTTTGTAAGACGTTGGACCGAAACGGACCCTCGCTGTCATCATTAGCTACTGTTGTAGGCGGGCCGTCATGGTAGATACAGTTGTTGCCACTGTGGTTGATATCGTTGAGTAGTGAAGATAGATAAATGTTTGCTTGCTTGTCTGGCCGATAAGCAGCAGCAGCTGCTGTAGTAAATCTGGGCTGGGAGCCATTATGTGGAAGAACCTTTCGCACGACCGACAGAGTGCTTGAGGTGGTTTGGCTACTGAAGGTGGTACAAAAATCGTCGACGCATCCGCCGCTGACGACTTAGTGGTGATCGTCAAAGCAGAGGACGAGAGAGAGGGCTCTAGAATATAATGTCAATGAAGCGCTTATGTCTAGGGGATGACTAAGAAACCACCGTTTACTCTGATGAATCCACTTCCAAGCGTACTCCTGGCATGAACGAGAAAGGAGCCGTCGTTTCCCTTCAATATGCATACTCAGTGAAATACGTACGGAGAGAGGAGGAAAACGATGATGATGACGACGACGACAACGACGCAGAACATACCGCATTGATTCAATATCCGTCGTGATACGACGAGATGACAACTAGAGCTGGGCAAGAGATACGGTGATTTTTCTAATACGGGAACGTAAATAGAAAAGGCCGTATCGTCTGCCAGTATCAAGACATTAAGGAAGGTTTTCGATCGAAATCAACTAACCAGAAGTAAAAACACGTCACGTAGCCTGGCCGGAGTCAAACAAGTCCGACTAGTTATTAAATATAGTTGGTACTAGCAGGTCGTTCACGTGGCACGTATTCGATGTAGTGCTGCCAGTCTTGGCGCGTGTCGGCACAAAAGTGCGGGACACATGCATCGTTCGCTCAACCCTTGGTTGGGGAGGTGAAACTATTAGGAGGGGGGCGGGGGATGACGCAATTTGGCGTAGTTTCTGGTCAACCAGCTAGAGCATGAGTTTAGTAGTGTGTTTGTGAGTTCCACACTAGTGGTTGTTAGCTGTTAGCTGTTGGCTGATGGTTCTATGTATGTGCTTATTTCGAAACCGTCCATATTTAAAACAAGTCTGCCAGATAGCCAGGTATTGATTGGGTGCATGAGCGGCTGATCGGTTAGGTTAGTAGTAGGTGGTGGTGGTGACACAGCAGACGTGTCGGTTTTTGTGCGCCCGAACGAAGCTGGCTATATGTAAGTTTTTATGT
>QVRM01001698.1:0-39889 GCA_003439945.1 Dermanyssus gallinae
CGTCCTCTTCCTCATCGTGCTCCTCTTTGTTGTCCTGGTTGTCCTGGTCGTCGTCGTCGTCGTCTTGATTGTCATGATCATCTTCGAAGTCCGAGTGCGTCTCCTGCCTCTCGCCTTCTGTAGCCGGTACTATTGCGTGGCTCGGTGCCATATGCCGTTTCCGCTTACAGGCTAGTCTTAGCTTGCTTTTTGGCTGTTCGTTGGGCGTCTCGTTTTTCCATGACGCCTCGGACGTCCCGCTCGTCGGCCGATGTTGCCTGGCTGTCGTCGCTACGATCGCTGTTGGTCCCAAGACGATTGTCATCCTCGTTGTTGTCAGCGTCGTCAGCATTTCGTTCTTGGTCGTCTTCGCCATATGGCTTGTCTCTTTCGGACTCTTCTCGTCGACCAGGACCCGGCCCGCTACCGTCCTGAAGCAACGCTTTCCGCGGATGTCTTCGCTTCTGGCCGATCGTACTCTGCCGGCTAAGAGCATCGCGAATTGTCTTCGCAAGCGCCACTCGAATCTGATCGACGTTGCCGTAGTCGTAATGATGAATCTAGTAGGAATTCAGAACAGCCAACAATGCACGTAGGTATGTACAAGAAATTGTAATAGTAATACATTGAACCATGTATTGTCGTCGAATTCTACAAACGAATTCTACTGCAGGCTGAGGTAGTACCAGTTTTGACATATCGAAGGTTCATCATTGTTTCGACAAAAGAGTCTGCGTACACAAACTGGAATATATACGAAATTTTCTCAGACTCTGCTCAATAACGCAATCCATTTTTAATCTTACCTTGACATCAATGTCCTGCGGTTTACCGTCGAACTTCTTAAACACGTTAAAGATCTGTTGCTGGGTGAGACAGTTAAGTCGGTTCAGCGGACCCCCGAGGTACAGCCTGGCGCCCTGGGCTATAAGCGAGTTCACTTTGTGGCCCTTGTCGATCATGTTCTGCATCCACTGCCGCTGTTCGGGCGTGAATCTGCAAGGCGAGTTCAAAACACAACACGCATTGCAAGCAATTAAAATCGATTGTTGGAAATCGACAACGATATTCTGCTATGAATTTGTAACTTTTCGACTTCGCCGAGTATTCTGGAAAATCTAAATCCTCAATCAGCTTTCCCGGGATCCCCAAACATACACCAGTATATATTATAATATATATATATATAGAATTTATTTTTGCTTGGCATGTATACCTAAATAACACATGTTACAGTTTTATATATATATATATATATATAATATATATGCCACAATTGCGTTTTAACGATTTTCCTACATCAAATCTTGTTATTACTCTCGATAGGGTGAATTTGCTCTCTTTCTCCATTTATACGAGGTGTGTTCAAAAAGTATCGCGACTTTGAATTTTCGCGGGTTACGTATATTCGAATTTCGATTTTTTGTGGCGTTATGTTGGTACTCATGTCTCTCACTTATGCCGACAAGCTCGGCCATTTTGAATGTTCACTTAATTGTTGACAGCTGCTTTGCTTGCACGTGTTTTGGATCGTCTTCGATTTTTACCTATTCAAAAAAATGGATCAAAGAACCTGTATCAAATTTTGTGTGAAAAACGAAATTAAGTGCGCGGATGCATTCCGAATGTTGACTGTGGCATACGGAGAAGCTACCTTGGACCGAAGCAACGTTTATCGGTGGTACAAAATGTTCTCAGAAGGCCGAGAAGATGTGAACGACGAAGAGCGTGCCGGACGCCCCGAGCACTTCAACAACAGACGAAAAAATTAATGAAGTGGAGAAAATGGTATTGGCCAATCGTCGAATCACCGTTAGAGAAGTTGCTGAGGACCTAAACATATCGATTGGCTCGTGCCATTCGATTTTATCAATGATTTGGGCATGAGACGGGTCGCCGCGAAATTCGTACCAAAATTGCTCAAATTGCGACCAAAAACAGCATCGCTATGAACATTGCTAATGAGATGTTGGACTCTGTCCGCGACGACCCAAATTTGCTCCAGAGGGTCATAACTGGTGACGAATCGTGGGTTTATGGTTATGACGTGGAAACCAAAGCTCAATCATCTCAATGGAAGCTGCCGCACGAACCAAGACCGAAAAAAGCGCGCCAAGTTCGGTCGAATGTGAAAGTTTTGCTGACAGTTTTCTTCGATTGCAGGGGCGTGGTGCATCATGAGTTCTTGCCACAGGGTAGAACGGTCAATAAGGAATATTACCTGCAAGTTATGCGCAATTTGCGCGAAGCAATCCGCCAGAAACGCCCGGATTTGTGGAAGAACAAAAATTGGCTTTTGCACCACGATAACGCCCCTGCTCACACATCGTTGCTTGTGCGCGAGTTTTTGGCCAAAAACAACACACTAATGATGCCGCAGCCACCGTATTCCCCAGATCTGGCCCCCTGTGACTTTTCTTCTTGTCCCTAAACTGAAGAGGCCCATGAAAAGGACGACGTTACGCTACGCTTGACGAGATAAAGACGGCATCGAAGGAGGAGCTGAACAAGAATAAAAAAAATGGTTTTTTGAAGTGCTTCGAAGATTGGAAAAACCGTTGGCACAAGTGTATAATATCTCATGGGGATTACTTTGAAGGGGACAAAATAGATATTCATGAATAAATGAATAATTTTTGAAAAAACACAAATGTCGCGATACTTTTTGAACACACCTCGTATATATATGTATCTATACGAGTCCTAATTTTTAGTCACTTTCCTCTGTGTAATTCCAAGAATCACGTGAAGAAGAAGAATTTAGTGTCACGAAGTGCTGTACAGTGCGATTTTCATACCGAAGATCGATAATGCTGGGCGTGTGACCGATGTGGGTGCGCCAGTATGTAACGTGTATGCGGCCATTCGTCTCTCCAACAATCATCGTTGGCGGGACACTCTACTCCCACTCGACGTGGTCGGGCTCCTTCTTTTTCCGCATGTGTACTGCCTGTGCGACAGCAGTCATACCAACCCTTTCGCACAAACAACCAACAACAACATCAATTATAGCAGTAGCGGTGGGGGTGGCGCCAGTTGCAGCCCCAACGAAACAGAAGCAGCCAAGCAAATACATACAACACATCAATTCGATTAATAAGTTACTGACAATACATAAAAACAAAGCTTCAATTGTACAGGCGACTCGACAAGAAACCGGTCAACACGAATGACTACTGAACAGGAATTCAAACGCACCAGAAGGCTCGCGGATATACACTAGATGCTATTGCCTTTATATTTCCCAATATTTAAAGGCCGGTCACCGGCGTCGCAGCATGTGCAGCTTGAGTGAGTTAACATTTCAGAGCATGTCTATCTACCTTGACGCCCTTGTTGCCATAGGGTTTTGCGACGACAGCGAACGACGATAGTGTCTCCTGTTCCATGCGTAACTTCCACGCACGAAAGTCATCGCTAGTCTCGAATTCATGCCTGGCAAAAATGACATATACAAAGCTATGGCCGTTATTACAACAAAGACGAGCAGCTATTGGAGCCGGACACCAATAAAAAAATCTATTTACAGATTTAGCTGTAACTAATGTAGCTTGCTATCTGAGCTGCACACATATGTTTGAACAAAGTAAACACACCCAAATAAAGAGTGAGTTTATATTTGCATATATTGATTCTCACTATATATGTACAATAGCTGCATTGTATTTATTGTATTCTTATACATTTAGAGTGCATCACATACATGTAATAATGGCATTGAAAATAACAATGATAAAGATGACACTGCTGCAACTGAGGGTATATATATATATATATTTAAGGCGAGCACTGCCGAGTGTGCAAACGTATTTTAAATGATTAATAAATCACAATATGTTCCTATATATATATATATATATATATATATATATCCCCAGAATGTCCATTTACTGTACATACGAGTACATTTACATGTTTATATATAAGTACACATATGAACCACTCCATTTGCGTACTCAGTGCATTCAATGCGGGTGTTGTGTTCGTCGACGATGTGCCGCACCAGGGCCGCGTGAGTATGCTGGTCCTTCCGGCACAAAGGGCACAGCTTCTCCGCAACCCGCGCATATTTGCAACTTTTGCCCCTAACGTGCCTCTGCATGTGAAGAACGACACTGGCGCGCTGCGTATACATTCGTTCGCACGACTCCACCGGGCAGTGATACACTACCCAGATGCGAACGATGATTGTCCGTACACGTCAGGGCCATCGTCAGCGCGCATGATATGTAACACACAGGTAGAACACTGTTATATATAACAAATATGCCTACGTAAACCACGTACATTTTAATATAGAAATGCACGTCCGAATCGTAGCCATCACACTAATGACGCACAAAAGGACAACGCGTAAAGGGGTACGTTTTCTGACACTGGTTGTACACTAGAAAGTTTTACAAAGCGACCTCTCTCTTATGATTGGCGTAATAGTAGTGGCTTAGGTGACCAATGCTCGGTTAAAAAAGTGACGTGTTGCCATGCGTAACATCGAATCCTACTCGGGAAGAAATTATTTCTTCTTTCTTGACTGTTATATCGGGTTGAGCATTACTCTACTGTTAGTTTGAGCACAGATACATTTAATGTGTATATATATATATATATATATATATATATATATATATATATATATATATAAAACTATTACGTTTCGAGCACATGTGCATACAAATGTATATAAAGACACACAGTTCTTCGCCCGTACCCATTTTTTTCCGTCGACTTCAACACCTTTAGCTGTTCTAGCAATTTCAGCACAGTTGTCCGACGTTATTTTTACTCTGAAATGAGATAGGCATAACACTACACTTTTAATATTTAATAATTCAAATAGATTTATGTATATACAGTTTTTGCAGAGAACGCGACACAGTTTGTGTGCACTAACATGTGTAAACTTATTTTGATTAACTAGATGACTTTTGATTGAAGCATTGCATTATAGAAAGAAATAATAACTACATCTACCAATGTACGATAAAAAGAAATCCGTGAATTCAATTAAATTAAAATACTTAAGTTAAACAGGTAAGATTTCATCTTTAGCTAAAATACCAATAGTGTCTACCTATGTAGATCTATTCCTGTAAATCTATATTCAATACCATAACCATGTGTTGTATACTAGTTGTCATTATGTGATATATGTATAACGCAGTTGACAAAATCTATATTCAACGAGGGAGGCGATTAGACATACTCTCTCATTTCGTTACGCTCGGCGTCCATATCTTGATGAATGTGTCAAACTCCTCCACCACAGGGTCCTTTGTCACATAACGGGGACCCAGAGTTATGGTCGCCACCTAGTGGAAAGGTAAGCACAAGAACGAATACTATTTTAATACCTTATCTAGAGGATTCTTTTTGCTCTGTGGAGACGTCGACTTGAACCCGGCTCCACCCCTCTGCGCTACTTGCGGGGGCCAGTTCCAGCAGGTTAGTATCTAGAGGAAATTTAGTGAAAATTAATCATTTCGTTGGCAATGGGCGTAATTAGAATGATGTTCCGTTCTTTTCCCTGATTGGAATGGTGCTCCGTTCTTTCCTTCTTTGAAGTAAAATGTAGTACTTGAAGTGCATGTTGTATAATGAGCCCCATAATGTTTATTAAGTTAGTTATATCAGCGTGTACACGTTAAAGGTTCTCATATTGTAGGTGTATTCTTTTGTCAGAACATGTTAATTATCAAATCAATATAACCACGCTAATTATCTTAATCATCATTATAAAATATGATTATATGAATTAATACCTGCTCAAAAGTAGGCGGCGGTAAGTGATGTGGGTACGCTGAATAAGGTGTTCCAAGGCGAAGTTCAGGCATTACAGGCTCCGCGAAGTGGTTGTGCATATAACGTCTAAAACGTCTTGTTATGTCATATATATATATATATATATATATATATATATATATATATATATATTTTTTTTTTTTTTTAAACTAAAAGCGGTCACTATTCTTTTAATCGAGTACAACTCTAGTTTCTTAGTTATTTCATATATGCTTTCGTTCGTCTTAATGGTTAACAAATTTTATTGAGCTCAGTTTTTCGAAGAAGTATATATATACTCCCCCTGATATATACATATATATATAGATAACCCTACCTTCGAATAAAAACGCCGTCGTCCTTCAGGGTGGCCATTGCCTTACACGGATTCGGCTTTTTCTTGTAATGGCTGCATATGTACTGGCGGTCTCCGGGCTTTTGCCGCCGCATAAAGAATGGTCCAACTCCACGTATAACGCCTCCATTAGCTGAATAGTCAGAAAAAAAGACGCATAATTAGCCACCCCATACAAACATAACAACCCCGAAATAGAAAAATAAACTTGGACAATTCCAACGGAAGCTTAGAGACCTAGATACACGCAATGCCTCTCTCCTCTGGCCCTGTTTTGCATGTGATAATCGTCACGTCTATACCAGATACAATGTTCTATCATCACCTGGTCTGTTCAAATACAAACTTCCAGAAAGAGTGCTCAAAATGCATCGGTCTCAAGCGTGTACGAAATATCATGGGTATGCCCGTCTGACCCCGCGAAGAGTTCGCTGCATTGCCTCTCTCGAATGACCTGCTGAGAGCAGAATACGTACGTACGAGCAAAGCTATATGCACACTCAATATGAGTGAAATACAGGTGATGATGAAGAGCCCAGCTCGCTATACGTATGAACGAATCAGATATTCACCGAGATTATCCGCCAGCAGTTGGCCCCATGAGAAGAGAAGTACTAGAAGCGTTTAAAAGGCATAGAGCAAACCTTCAACAACATCTAGCAAAAACGGTTTCTATAATCGTTTTTAGTGTATCGAAACGACTAACTAAACAGCAGCACGTTATTTCGTCTCTACCAAGTTTTTACGCAAGTTAGTACACTCATGTATGCTGATGACCTCGTCCTCTACTCCCGGAGTCGATTTCATCTGCAGCAATCGCTTGCTTCACTCCAAAAGTTTGTTGACCTAAATGCTCTAGTGATAAACGTAGCAAAAACGAAAGCAATGAAGTTTCGCCGCGGAGGTAGGCTCGCAGAAAAAGACGAATTGCGCTTAAGGTCAGCACCAATAGATTTTGTTCAACATTTTTCTTATCTTGGAGTAATCTTTTCAACGCAGGGTTTAAATTTCACTAAACATATCGAGGTAAGAGCTCGTAAGGGCATTTTATCGTTTCATAATATCCCAGAGCCTCATCGGTTGTCACTAGATGTCGCTCTCAAACTTTTTAATTTAAAGATTGCGCCGACCGCTGCGTACGGGATACAGGTCATATGGCCCCAACCTATCAAAAGCAAATCTGGAAGTACTTGACAAAATTAAGCCAGCTTTCTAAAAAAAGTGCTAGTAGTTCACCGCACTAGCCGCAATCGTCTTGTGTATCTGTTGGCCTCGACACCACTTTTTGTGGAGGAGCTCTGGGCAACTTATGCTTTACCGAAAACGGAGGCCGTTAAGAATCATCTTGCCGAATGGGAGTATAAATTTGCGGATGTTGATTGGCGTTTTTATGAGACTAGAGCGATGACTACAGAATACTGGAAGAGCCCATGTTGTAGAAACAGATACTTCGTTACTGGGTTTGCAATGCATGGATTTCATATGAAGATATGTATCGAAATGGGTGGCATGAGATATCAACCGAGTGTGAATGCAACCTATGCGGAAAATCATGTGATCTGTATCATCTCCAACAGTGTACAAAAGCAAAGTCGCTGATGAAAGTTACTTAGGAGAGCTGTAGCACATATGTGCATAAACCAAATATTGGTTAATAAACAATACATTCAATTTCGTCTCTACCTTGCTCGACTTGATAGGGTCCGAAGGCGTCACACCACCAGTTCGTTCCCTTGGCTTGCAAACCGCCTGAGATCCACCGATGAGCCGGATAGAAATAGGCTGTAAGAACTTGCTGTTGTTGTTGTTGTTGTTGTTGTGGTTGCTGCTGCTGCTGCTGTTGTTGTTGGTGGTGGTGAGGTAAACGATTGTCCGAAGTCGGAGTGGGTTCGGACGCCGAGACGGACGCCTGCATCGAAATATCTGACATGGGGGTGTCTGCAGCTGTTGCTGCGGTGGTGGTGGGGGCGCCAGCAGAGGCGCCGACTGGGGTTGTTGCGCAAGCAGCAACGGAAGCGACGGTGTCGCCTCGTGTTGCTGCTGCTGTTGTTGTTGTTGCTGCGGGTGTTGATGGTGGTGATGCTGATGATGCGGTCCCTGATGCTGGTGTTGATGGTGCAGCTGCTGTGAGGGGTGAAGCGTCTGCTGCTGCTGCAGCTGCTGCTGTTGTTGGTGATGATGATGATGATGATGATGACCAGAATCAGAACCCCGCATAGAGCAACCAGCCGCCGGAACCGTGGGCGGCTGTAGGACCGGGGTCATCGCCAACGAGATTCCCCCAGCTTGCGGTCCTGGTGCACCTGCCGGCCCCGCTGGCATGCGGCCGTCATCCGTCATGGCAGCAGCGGTCGCAAGCACGCCAAGTGCGCCCGTGGGCGCATGCGGCCCGGCCACATGTCCAACAGCAGGCGGCAATGCAGGGCTAACCGTAGCAGGGTGGCTGGTGTTGTTGTTGATGTTACTGTTGCTGGCCGTGCTTTCGTGAACGTTGGCAGCGGGCCCACTGGCACTCGGCACCGGCATGGCCGCGGGGGCGGCTATCAGCGGCGCCCCCATGTCCGTAGGAAAGAGCGTGCCCAGCGGCCAGAACGGCGAGAACGAGGACGACGACATCCCGCTGCGAATTATGAACACATATTCGCAAAATTCACAGTAGTTGTTTGGCCCAAGTCTATGGCTCTGCCTTGTAAGCATGTCTTACGGACATAGTTAAAGGATCGTCCGACAGCTGGCTTCAACAAGCCTAGGCATATTTTTGGTAAGCCCCAGTGTACGTGATATATATATGTATATTATATATATATATACCACTCTTTCTAGTATAATCTTGGCCAGGGTCAATTGGATAGACGATATATATATATATATATATATATATATATATATATATATGTATATATACATATATATACCAGACATTTGCTTACGACACCGTAGCTCATTTATGTTTTTTTTTTGCTTATTATTCTTTCTATATATCCCACCATTAGCCCAAAATCTTTCGTCAGTGAGTATCATTTTTGTCGTAAACTTCAGGTTGCATGTTTAAGAATCGTATTCCGCGCAAGTGAAATAAACCGCAATTAACGCACTGTGTGTGCTCATGTGTTATGATATTTTGTTCGCAATTTAACATTTTATAATTATCTTGTTTTGATATTCGTCCTCCTGATATATATATATATATATATATATGTCCACGCATCTAAGCCGAACCGATATTGTTGACACGTTCTTCATAATTGCTCACCCAGCAACAATCGATAATATCCTAGACGTGGCATCATTTTCCACAGTTTAGTTAAAATGTACGTCCCTAACAGCTAAAGTGTCTATGCTTTTATAGAAATGTTATACATTACATTAGCACTAACGATAATGCCTTCGATATTGACTGGAGCAGTAATCGTCCTGCTCTTACTTAAAATTAAAAATCTGTACTAATTAACACAACTCAGGTATCCTAAGATCAATCATACATTTAGTAAGTAGAAGAAGCTACCTTACGCCAGTAAAAAGTCCGTTTTACCGCAAATCATGGATACAATGCTCAATACTGAGCATTGGTTAACTAACACCTACTAGAATACTTAGACTAATTATTATGGTTGGCCAGTAGTATTTCTTTTTACTATGTGTTGGTTTAATGTTCATTGCACCTAGGATAATGAATCAAGGGCAAAGCGGCAAGTTCTACTACTTTTAAATTAAAAAAAATTGACCACAACCACCAAGGTCTTCTAAATTATTTTGCTTAGAAGCGCCATTTATTAGCTATACACACCAACGGTGGTGACGTTTTATTATTTGAGTTTGGAGCAAGGAAATTAAGAAAACGAGGTGGTTTGTCCACGCATCTAAGCCGAACTGATTTAGACAAGAAGCCAAAAATAGAAGAGGAACAATTTTGCATCGACTTCTGTGTTAAAACCAAATCATATATTTTATCATGGTGGAAAATTTACGGACTGTTTATGGTGATCAAGCAGTGTCTCGAAACACTGTGCATAAGTGGTACCGTTGTGAAAAGATCGAAGATGGCCCCCGTTCGGGAAGGCCTTCAACGTCAATAACAGTACAAAACGTGAAAACCTTCCTGCTGTTGTTCTTAACAATTGCTGAGATAGCTGAGAAACTAGAGATGCCTTATAAAACAGTTTTAACAATATTGACCTATATTTTATGCATTTGAAGGCTAGCATCAAATTTCCAGAAAATAAACGCCCGTCGGGAAACGTCCGAATTAAATATACTTAGGCGGCATCAGAAGACCCTGGATTGCCTCAGGAAGTGATAACAGAAAACGAGTCATGCGTATATGGTTACGACATCGGGACCAAAGCCCAAGCATCTTAGTGGTGCTTCCAAGGAGAGAGTCGACAAAGAAATTCAGACAGTGTAGATCCAACAGCAAGGTTATTTCGACTGCTTTATCGACTAGAAGCGAATTTTTGCCACCTGGTTCTACGGTCAATAAGGAATACGACCGAGCACGCTGGACGCCAAGAGACCTAAACTTTGGACAAACATCTCTTGGATCCTCCATCATTACACCGCATCGGCGCATACATCGTCACTGAAGAAAGGATAAAGAAAAATTCCCAAGAGAAACTCAAACTCGATTCCGAATGACGGGTACAGAAAATATTCCGAGGAGTGGGAAAGAAGCTGGCATCAGTGCATTGCAGCGGGTGATAGAGCTATTTTAAAGCGAACAAACGTTTGAAGATAGCTACTGGGGACAAGAGAGCCGCATAATTCTTACGCCAGAGACTTTCCATTGACGTCCAGCGGGGCAATGCGATCGCAATTTTGAGATCGTTTGCAGAATGGTGCAGACCAGGGCTGTTCTAGGCTGAAACTTACACGTTTACTTACGCAGGATTGTGATATGAATTGATGAATAAAAAAAAGTATGATGATTAATAAACAAACAAATTTTATTTAATAATTTTAAGCTATTTAGTATTTTTTTCTTTAATTAATAACGATTTAATAATTTTGTTTTTTAAATAAATACTTATCAGTCGTTTTCGATCCGCCTTCGCATATATATATATATATATATATATATATATATAATTACCTGATTATGTTCGTTTAGCTTTCGCCGCGACACTCGTGTAGTGTGGATCTTCGATAGGTGGCCACCTGAAGCCGGCCACAGCGCTAGCTCGTCTGTGCCTATGAGCTTCTTTCAGTAGCGCGCACCCATCACTATCGTCGACGACAGCCTATGCAGTGGTACCTGGTATTATTGCAAATAGCTTGCTCCCGAGACGGCACCGATCTCACAGCGACGGTGCAACTATTGTAGACCAGTCGTATTCAGTCGCATCCTGCCTGCCGGAGTCGAGCCCGGTGGCGACGTGGTTCGCGCATTCGCGTGCGCCTTGCGACCGGAGGAGCGGCATAGGTGCACTGGTTTGAAACACGCCGTTGCACATTTGTATTGATGACACCCGTCTTACGATGAAATGACCACGCAAAAGCGATTCGGTAGACGTCAAATGTTGGCTGAGAGTCAGCAAGCTCGAAAAAGTTTTGGATTCTGCGGCCTGCGGCGCGCAAAACATCACCCCTACACCCATACACAGTCGGCGAGAAAGATATAGAACAACGCCGTCGACTCTAAGAAAGCGATGCGAAGTTCGAGTTGACAACGCTCTGCTAAGCGTCTAATCATCGTCGTCGTCGTCGTCTCCTTCTTTCTCTTGTTGCTCTCACATAAAGCATCATCTTCTGTCGCTTTATCACCATCCGCGCCTTTATTATCGCCGGCCACCGGTTGACCACCTACCGCCGACAGCACCTCAACGAACGCGTCTCCTATCACTTTGCTGGTTTAGAGCCACCACCATCAGCAAGACATTCAACATTAGCAACAGAAAGAGCAGATGCGGTACTGGTCACGCGTGTAATCCAGGACCACATCACGGCGTGAGTTGTCGACGGCTGTCGTGGCGACCACGCCAACATTCTCAGTCTAGTCAGAAGAAATGGAGTTGTTGTTCCTCTAGAATTATATTTCTCATCACTGGTGGGTGGGGGAACAGTAACCAACTGACACCGTGTGTGACAGTAACCAACTGACATCGTGTGTGACAGTAACCAACTGACATTGTGTATGACAGTAGTAACTAATTGACATCTATGTCTTTCTCTGTCTTCACATCTGACTGAATCAATCGAACTCCAGTGTCAGTTTTTCTTCCGTCTACCCGAGAGATATAGCTCAGGACGACAAAAACAACAATACCTGACACGACAGAACAGCACAGGACAGCTGATTGAGGAAGGAGACGCACAAGGAAGAAGAGCGGAGGGTAACCCTGAGAGAGGGATGAAGTCGGGAGCGAGAGAGATCTCGAAACAGGACGGGCGAGCGCAAAATAGAGGGAAAGGGGATGCAGAGAGGGAAAGGGAGAGAAACCACCGCGCAGGAGATCGTGTGAGAAAACGGTATCAACTCGAACAATAGCTGATGATAAGCGTTGGTCATATAAAATCTTCACCATTCTCTTGCTACCCAAGCCCGGTGGCGTGGTGGGTGTATGTATTCGTCTGCGCCTCGCAACCGGAGGAGACACGAAATAGGTGCGCGAGTTCGAGCCCCACCGTTGCACATTTGTATTTATAGGGGTCCGTCTATGAAGCAATGCGAAAAGCCGTCCCGTGGACGTTAAATCTTGGCTGAGGGACAGCCCGAAAAAAACTTTACTCTTATTACCCAACCTCGCGCGCGCATTTCTCTCTAACATCTTTACTACTAGACTAGCCTCGTACGAATATCGGCGCCAATCATTCAACTTCTAGCTGTAACAGGTCACATCTGTTCGACCAACGAACACGAGGGAACGCGCCAGCAGTTGCGTGAATATTCATGATAACTTCTTTCGGATAATAATGAAGTATTAATCTCATCATCCTCATGACAATGCGTTGTAGTTCATCATTCGAAAAAGTCGAACTACGTGACCGACAGACCGGCAGGTTGTCGTTGCCAGTATTCTAGTAGCATACCATTGAATTATTATTATTATTATTGACGAAAGAGCTTGAGAAAAAGCTCTTTGAGGCCACAGCGGAGCCAAGATCGACCGCGTTCTTTCCGACACAGGGAAAAGCTAATAATATTGGAGCTAATAATAATAAATATAATTATTATATTAGTAATTGTGATACATGTACATAATGATAATAATAGTGGGTTGGTTTTTGCGGCATCTGCTCAGAAATCTGTGAGTCAGCAGCAGTAGGACTATACAGGTCACGAGTTGATAGATATACAGGTCACAAGCCAGACCGCCGGAAAACGGTCGAAGATCAATAGCTCAGAACTAACTAAGCATTCTTCTGTTCTCCGCATCCTCTGTATGAATCCAAACGCGCGATTAACAGCCCGGCTTTTTAGGGCTCCCGCAGATCACCTGTGTAGAGCATAGAGGAGCTGTTAGCGTAAACCTGATCCGCACAATATCGACGCAGTAGAGCTCAAAATGAACGCATGCTGCTGCTGAACCAGCAGGATTTAAGCGGTGATTTGCCGTGGGAGTTACTCTTTACGCTTTTAGAGAAGTCTTCTAGAGTGCATGATATATTGTATTGTATTTGTAAGGACTAAATATTACTTTTATGTTTTTCCGTGCATTTATTCTCTGGATTAGCTATCAACCAGAAACATCCGAGTCTCTAACTGGAACAACGTACGGGTCTTCGCTAGGCAGATAAACTCTCTGCCAACTCATGCTCAAGTGCCAACTCAATGAATATTATCTCGAAACTTTGGTTAAAAGTAATAGAATGAATACCAACCACATTTTCAATTTAAAATCTCGGTACCACATATTGGAACAATTTCCCCCCAGATGTGCGCGCAACCTCTTCTTTGACAATATTCAAGCAAAATGTTAAGCAGTACTATTTAGGTACCTTAACCGTAACACGGTAATAATCATAATGACAGTAAATACAATTATAAAAAAAAAACATGCAATATAAACACTCCATACTAGCCTTTGATGGCTTTGAGGAGCTGTAAACCTCTGTACAAATGTAAACCACTTATGAGAATAATAAAACCTATCTATTGCAACACATACGTAACAGTTGAAAATGGCAAATACAAATTATACATTGTAATACTCTTCAGCTCAAGCTCATTTCCCGCAAGAGTGCTTGGTTCCCAGACACTCGCTATTCGGCAAACGTATCCAATAACATGCGTTACGCATGTGGAGGAGGAGGTTTGTTTATTTTGATTCACACAACAACCATTTTTGACAGTCTTCGATGCTCGAAGGTTTCCATATCGGTGGCAAGTAGCTATTCGATTGCCGTCTGTATTTATTTCTTAAGCTGCCAAAACGAATTTAGAGACGCAATGAGTGACAGCAAATCGAAACCATGGTGAGCTTTCAACACATACACTTTCGACGAGTTTTTATATAATTTATGTCCATGTGTTGTATATTTGTCGGGTGCTTTGTACATTTAATAATAATAAGGAAGTTATATATATATATATATATATATATATACAATATATGTATATATATATATATATATACAATATATGTATATATATATATATATATATATATATATGCCAGTGTACTTCTTTGAAAGATCGAAAAATCTTTTTTTATTTTGAGTAAAATGAGAAGAATTATTTGTGACCAATGAATTTAGTACTTTCATTGAACCTTCTTCAACTACACATATGCTATCTGTAAATACCGTCGAAAACGACATATACATATGCTATGGTAATATTCGTTGTAATTTCGTATTTTTGTTTTCTTACAGTAAATTAGTTGTAACCGAAGGAGCCACGGTTGTACGCGAGTGCGTCATCGTAGGAGAAGTATCTTTTGGTGAGTACCGTGCAACCTTTTACGCGTGTACATTGAATAGAAGATGATATATTCGCCATTTATTCTATTCGCCATTAGTTTAAAAGTTGACTGTTAAAGCCTCCTTAATATTTCGAGTTGTCACGTAATGTCGTATGTGACGTAATGTCAGACCACGCTGTTGTGTTGTGATTGTATCGTTGTGATTGCAACTACCAGTCCTATGATAAATTAATATTGAGAGTAGTATAAGTAGAGCATGAAATACAACGCGTGAGCCTGTCGGTCTCAAATGGACAAACAAATGGTGAAATACAAATTCGATTACAGTTTTAAGATCGTAAGACGAAGCACAGCGGTGACGTAAAGTTTTGAACCCATTGATAATATGGACGATAAGGATTAGATAAAACCTGCCAGAGAAAAGGGGAGAGAGGAGAGAGTAGCCTCGTCGATTGTGTAGTGTAATGAAATGGTGTCGTTTCTGTGATAGTAGCCATTAATTAAGAATATACGTATTTGCTACGGTTCCTATTTATACGCCTATGACTGTCGTTGCCAATTTAATAGCTAGACCTTGTGGATGAAGCAACTTTCAATATATATATATATATATATACATACAACTTTTAAGGTAATGTATTTAAGTGAGCGCATTATTACTTCGCAGGTACTCGGACTGTGGTTCATCCAACTGCGCAGATCCTTGCGGAAAAAGGCCCCATTGAAATCGGCGAGGGAACCTAATTGAGGAGAAGGTTAAAATTGTTAACAGGTATGAGAAGAAAGTTGCTGCCAATCACGCGTTTTCTGGCCATTGCATCAGAGCTTCCTAACTAGGCAAAACGATCTGGTGAGGGCCATAGCCTTAGCCCTGCACTACTTGTATTGTATATTTTAATCAGGAAACGGGCAGCTTCCATTTTTCTATGGCTCGTGCAGGCATGTTACGCTCGGGGCTAGTTTTTATTTTAAAGCAGGACTTGAACCTTGAATAAATCCACTTAAAATTACATGGCTTCGGATTTACTGTTTTTTAAGTATGTAAAGTTGGTTTAACAGTATTTTTAACTAATGATGACTTATTTGTATATGATTCCATATCATTAACGACATGTGTATGCTATTTTTGGTATTATCGTTTTTAATTAGGAGTATTTTTAATATATACTGTGCGTGCAAATGTTTTTCACAAAACTGTTTGCAAAGTCCTGCACTGAAAATAGATGTTCTAGAGAATCCGCAGACTTTTCCAGCCGAGAGGATTAGACATATACAGGACCGTTTGTTTATGGGTTTACTTTATATCATGATTGAATGACACATAGAAATAACCGCATTTGAGTAGTTGCAAATAGAGCTCTATCGTCAATTACTAACAGGTTAATATTACTTCGTGTTTGCAGCCGGGAAGAGCCGTTGATTATCGGGAACTACAACGTCTTCGAAGTTGGCGCAGGTATAATAACATGCAGAGTCATTTATCACGCTCTCGCTATATATATATATATATATATATATATATATATATATATAGAGCGGGAAAGAAAGAGGACTGGTATACTTAACTGTCGGTTCGAAACCGGTGTGGCATACGCTTACGCCGCGCAATCTCAAACTGTATATGTTTTAGTTATGTAATCTTAGAATGCAGGTTGTTTGAAAGGCGTGGTTGGAAGTCCTGAAGGTGGGTTGTTATTTCTGTAGTACATACACACGATTGAAGGCGGTAAGGAAACATGAAAAGACGCGAAACGAGATCCTTTTATGGACGGCTCATTGTATATATATATATTAGATTTAATTTCTATGTATATAATATCTTGGCTACGGATGTGGTACTTCCAGTGGTGGAGGCGCGGGCAGTGGGCGACTACAACACGTTCGAATGTCTATCGCGCGTCGGCCCCCGAGTGACCGTCGGTAACGGCTGTACGGTGGGCGCCGGTTGCCATGTAAGCACCGAGGAAACCCTTCAGGATGACATTGTCGTCTACGGGGCCAACTGCGACCGCAAAAGGCTGGCGATGTCAACAAGGTAATCTGATTGGCTAAAGGCGTTTAACATAAATCGAGGTTGATAGTATTTGTTATACAAGGGCAAAGACAAACTTCTTGCCGAAGGCTAGAGAAAGATAGATACATTTTTAATACATGTATATATAGTCGATAAAAACTAAAATCATGTTATATGTAAAACCTAGTGTAGCGTCTAATTTTACAATTAATTTACTAAAACAGCTAGGTATTGTCGCTCTACATGCTTATACTTCTAAAAGTGATTCTCGTGTCGATATGCCAACCTGATCTGTTTGTTTCAATATTGCTTTGATGTCAACTCGCAGACTTCGAACCCACAAATCGACTTCCTCTCCAAGGTCATGGTCAACTACCATCACGTTCAAAAGCCAAATCGGACGAAGGACGGAGAACCAATTGAAGCAAAGTAGATAGTGTTATGTGGCATTACTGCTGCGCCTTTAACCACTACTAGTAGTGGGGCACAACGATGGCAAATTAAAAGACATTTACTGTATATTGTTAAATAAAGACGGAGCGACTATTCATGGGTAGAGACATCTCTGAGTTGTCTGATTCTAAACTATGGACACAGGAAGTCTGTCCCTAATCTGATGCCATGATTACACTATCTGATTGATGCTTCTAATATTGAATACCATGGTAATTATTAGAAATGTGACATAGTAGGATTCAGTACAAATTAGTGTTTTATGTTACATTTATCAACATTCGTAGGCGAATACAAAATCTTCTATTTGATTCATCCACGGCTTACTGTTTGCATGTTGCATTGTCTCGTCATTTCGTGCAAACGTACAGCAAGGCGAAAGCGAATTCCCGTTGACCTAAATGTTTGTAATACATTTCGCGCCGTCCGAGTAGGATCCTATATTTGATGATGAATATCTTGCTACACGTTTTGCTAGGTCTGTTCGATGACAAGATAAAGACATTAATGACAAGGTAAAGTCGTGATATGTATGTTTATATACACATATAGATAAGGTCTTGGTCCAGTAGCTCTATGCAAGTTGCCGATTCCCAATTATTGGTGAAACCTCGTAAAAAGCACCACCTTGAGAGAGGCAAGTTAAAATATAAACATTATAATTATTTTAGGCGGCTGGGTTAGCCCTCATGAGCTTAACGTCCGCATCAACCATTTCATTGACAAGTTCATCAAACGAGACTCTTGGTGACCAACCAAGCATCGTTTTTGCCTTTGTTGAGTCCCCCACGAGCAGATCCTGTCCGAGCAATAACGAAAGAACCGCAAAATATGAAACAGTTATATACGTAAGTCTTCGTATAACCGCTATAATTGTGTATGTTTTCATTATGTCCGATTATCTCTGTCATTTATAGAACATACTGTTTATATATAGTAGGTCCTAATACTATTTACTTATATTTTATATATAATATTCGTTTCTCTTTACGATTGTTTTCTGGGAGATTGCATTATCTGCGTGATTTTGTTTTACTTCCGAGAAACAATATTTTTGTAATACATACATTTGAAGTGTATATAACTACACCTGCATTTTTATAAAGACGACAAATTCATTCCGTAAACGCCGTCACGCATCAATTTACTTCAGCATTTAGGCAGGAGAATAATCTATCGGTCGCGTCTAGTTTGAATTCTGTGACCGAAACAAAAGTACTGTTTTGAATTAGAGATTATATGTCACCTGTGCATAATTAATAATATTAAATGACCATACGAACCACTTCTGCAGGCCGGAAGTATTTCGGGTTCACCTTAACCCGTACGACCCCTGTTCCCTTTTCGACACCCTGCTCTTCGACACCTTTGCCTCGCCATTCAATCGTTCTTCCGGTTCGCGCAAATGCTTTTTCAACAAATTCACGCACGGAATGCTTTTCGCCCGTTGCCACGACAAAGTCCGCCGCCGTATCCTGTTGGAGCATTAGCCACATGGCTTCCACGTAGTCCCTGCACCAACATTAAACGACAAACATGTATATGTATAGTCATTACCTCACTGTTCGAGTACTTCTCAAGTTGATAAAATATTGTTCTGAGCTAAACCTATTAGTTATTAACGCGCATCTAAAGCTATATATGAGAACGAATCCAAAAGATCTAGTACTTGAATTAAATTTTGCCGCCAGACCGTTCTGGTTTGTTTTGCTTAGAAGTGCCATTCATCAGGTACACAAATACCAAGTGTATTGTTTGTGTTTGATTAAAAGATGTGAAGGAAAAGAGATTCGGCAGTTTTTAATGACTCAAAATGGAGCAGCAATCAATCTGTATCTAAATCTGTGTTAAAACCAAATCATTTATTCTAAAGTGGTAGAAATGCGACGAACTGCTTATGGTGATCAAACAGTGTCCCGAAACACTGTCTATAAGTTTACCTTCAATTTGGAGACGGACGTAAAGACGTCAATAACAGAAGAAAACGTTGGAAAAGTTCGTGATATCGTATTTAACTATGGCCAGTGACACACGTGCAGCAGGTGGACGCTATTTTAGACGGAACGAAAGCACTTGGAAAAATTAAATAAATATTTTTTTATATAAATATGCATCAAAACAGAAGCAGAATAGTATATATATATATATATATATATATATATATATATATATATAAATGCGCAATTTTACCTGGCATGCCCCCAATCTCTCTCTGAGTCGAGGTTACCAAGCTCAAAGCATGACAACTGGCCAAGGTGTATTTTGGCAACAGATCGTGAAATTTTTCTGGTGACAAATGTCTCTCCTCTTCGCGGACTTTCGTGGTTGAACAATATGCCATTCGTTGTAAACATCCCGTAAGCCTCACGATAGTTCACAGTTATCCAGTACGCATACAACTTCGCACAACCTGACAAACATACGATTAGGCGCACAGTATAAAGTGTGATTATTCGGAATACAAGAAAGCATGCAAAAGTAAAATGCATTGAGTTGCTCAAGTTGCCAGTTATTATAAGTTGCTAAACAAAGCTTCTAGTATCATTGACTTGGTCACCTAAGTTATTAGTCTATTCATATTTGCCAAAGAAATCCACCGGTCGCCACCAACGCTGTGGCAAGCATCATCTTACTAAAATACCGTACCGTAGGGAGAGCGTGGGTAAAATGGTGTTGTCTCCTTCTGGGGTATCTCCATGACCTTTCCGAAAAGCTCTGAAGTCGACGCTTGATAGAAGCGGACGCTCTTCTCTAGACCGCACACGCGGATGGCCTCGAGGAGGCGTAACGTACCGATCGCGTCCACGTCGGCAGTATATTCGGACAGCTCAAATGAGACCTGCGAGTCAAAGCGGAGCACATCGATGATTGGTTACCTATGCACGCTTGATTTGCTCTCTGAGAATACGTTAAGCGAGCTCGAAACTCAGAGAAAAATATAGTCACTATAGTTAGTACTGCTTGCGCCGGAGCCCTTACTAGTCGGCCCTGTTAGATACCAGCCACGTGATATACTCGTACATGGTTAGGTGTCAAATATGTAGTTCCATTTTCTGTAACGACTATAGAAAGGTAACTTCCGCAACGCCTTTAACTGCTATTTTGTCTAAGCCAAGTCATTTGACGCCGCGTTTCAGTGAATTAACTCTAATTTACGAACTAACCTTCACGTGAGATTGCGCTCCGAGGTTATAGATTTCTGTCGGTTGCGTTTCTCGGATCAATTTTATCAGGCTCAGACTGTCCAGCAGGTCACCATAGTGCAGCTTCATCGCTGTTCCATGAAAAGAAATACGACGAAAACGAGTTATTACGTACTACTCGACGTGCGTAATATACGTACGTTGATTAGTTTTATCAGTACTGTTGCCAGAACAGTACTGGCCTCATTAGAACTAGACGCCCATCTTGAAAGGGACTCGCCGATGTTGACATGTGTCCTTCAAAGCTAACTACCATAGATGGTCGTACGAAAAATTTAGACAAATACAAGTATAGACTTAGACGACTAACATCCTTGTCGGTGAGTCTGAGGATTCTCGTAGAGGTGCTGTATTCTGCCAGTGTTGAAGGAGCTCGAGCGTCGTAAAATACCGTGAACTTCGTAACCCTTTTCCAGAAGCAACTCTGCCAAGTACGAGCCATCCTGTAACACATGAATTACAAAAATACAGTCGAAATGACTTAATATGGCAACTGATTCTTCTCTTTGCACACATTTTTGCCACCAAGAAAAGAATAACCTTATGTGTGTGTTAGTATTCGCCCATTCGAAGCTCATTTGGATTCAATACACATACTTGTTACATTGCTTTAATAATTATTGTATAAATATATACATGCCGGCAGTTGATCATTGACCCCAACCATGTATATATTTGATGCCATTTAGCCTCCTACGTTAGATGTATGTACCATTGAAAATATATTGAGCATTGTCAGAAAGTTACAATATAGGTCATGGAAAACGGCACGCGGATACTATGCATAGCCAGAATCTGGATTGTACCAGCAGTTAGAACTAGTCCAAAAGACTCTGTGGTCTACATTTGTTGAGCTGATTACTTGTATGTATTGCACATGTCCGCATTTCGAAGTAGAGCACGATTATATATATATATATATATATATATAGACACCTTCAGGATCCCTCTATGTCGCGGCGCTACACAAAGAGGTTATTTCGACCCGCACATTTCCGCCAATTTGCATTTGAGACGTTATGGAGGGGCATCAGCGGAAACTTGCTTAAGAACATAGGAAGAGCATTCACCCTCCCCGTAAGGGTGAAAATATCGGAGGAGTACCTACGACAGAGGCTCTCGCTCGAGGCCCAACGAACCAATTCCGCGGCAGTTTTAGACACCCTGCTGAGCCCGGATTAGAGTACTGATGCGTAGGAGTGTACACACTCTCAGAGACTCTCTTTACGGGAGACAGTCTTTTCCCGTAATTAAGGAATATACAAATAGCCATGTTTAAGAGTTTTTTTTTGATGGGACCGTCTTCTCCGGACGACAAATGTATTTAAGTTCAATAATTCTTCATTGAGCTTGTAGTTTCTATTTTTACATAAATTCAAACAGTTATAACTATTCAGGTAATTTTGCAGAAAAGGCTATCGCCCGTGTCTGTCATTTATATAAACATGCATACAGCTTATAGACCCTCAAGCTGAACGCTGGTCTGCCGATCAACCTAACCTATGATGACCTATGATAACCGTGTCAGGCAAAACTTGTGGAGGCATGACCACTTTGGAAATCGGTCACCGGTCGAAACGAGTCCCACTACATTCAACTTCTACGAACGAATACCACAACGCAAGTAAGAAACCCGAGCAGAACGGTAGTAGCTAGGTAGGTCTGGAACTCCAGGCCGTTCGGTTGTGACTAAGTTGAAAACTGACTGTTCATCCATCCACAACGTCCGAAAACGTTTCCTGTCTGGTAGACGTAACAACGACGATATGCTGGTAGCCGTCCTGCGACTGCACGTGCGGCCACACTGCGGGCTGCCGGCACCGCCGACAACGACACTCGCACACCTAACAGCACCAATACGACGCCAATACTTATAATACTTATAGGCTGCATTATGCTATCGCCAACAAGACGAACAGACCACCTAACTAGTAGGCCTCATATTAAGTCGCTGGACAAGTAGACAAACGTCAGTCAGAGCGGATACCGGCTTATGTTTCCATCTTAGATGAGACTGTAAGGAATGGCTATAGTTCCACGGTTCAATTACGGCCGAAGTAACCGACCGACGCGTGTGTCCTTTCAAACAGTGATCTGACTGCTCAACCATCTCGCCTAAAATGAGCATTTATAATAATAATAATAATAATTATTATTAATTTACTGAACTATATTTTTGAGGTTAGAACATGTAAGTTATCATACCACCATGCATTAAATGAAGACCTAAGAATGATGCAGCCGTCATATGTAGTAAACCTGAGTGAACAGACAACAAGAAGGGATGCACGCTCCATAAGCTTCGACCGGCATCAAGCGTGTATAGGGATCAGCACAGATGCCTAGGTATCGTGCGTGTATAGCCCAGCACAGATGACCACGAATCCTAGGACAATTGCTCACGTCCTAAGAGCATAAATAGTATCTTGACGATAAGTAGAAACCTTGTTAACCTGAGGAATGAGGGGCTATAAAAACGTTATGACGGCATTGAAAATATCCAGGAAAGCCCAAATATAACAGGCAATGATTTAGAAGAGAAATAGCACACAAGATATTAGGTCGTTTTGGTAATAGCATTTATGCAATAGCTCTAGTTTTACCACTAGCGAGAAATTACCATCCCTCGTATGATTCTGGGCGGAAAGGGAGAAAACATGATTTTGTCTCGTAGAACGATTATTGTCTAGTTGCCGTTCTGTTCAAGTTGTCCTCTTCGTTTGTTCAGGCAACATCACGGAATGTTGCCGCAACCGAACACGAGAGAGACGACGCTCACCTCTATACCAATCGATTCCAAAGACCACCGGCAAAATTTGCGCGCAATAGATCCTCATCAACTAATGGATATTCTACCCCGATTAAATTATTCTAAGATTCTAGTAATAAGAGTCACGTATATCTAGCCAATGAATTGTATAAGATCAACACCGACAGAGCCGTTCGTTATAAACAGGCATTAACTCTGTCTATTAATGTTCCACGAAAATACTCTTGGTTATACAGATCGATACAAAAAAAAAATATATATATAGCCATCGTCAGAATCATTTAATTAGCATATGCTCTTATATATCCAGCCATAATAATTTAATCAGCGTATGTTTTCAAATATATATATATATACTCACATACCTTAGAAATGTACTTACAATATTCTACCAAAAAGAGCGCCCTTCTAGGGTAAGCGAGCGAGAACGAGGTACATACATAAACAAAAACGCGGAATAAAGTAAGCAAGCATATAAATGTGCGATCATTTTTATTTACACTTATATACGTGCATTATATATATATATATATATATATATATATATATATATATATATATATTATCATTTATTGATAATAGAAATAACTAAAAACCCCAACTAAATTATTCGATGGTTTTCTGCGAATAATCGGATTAGTTGCGGGATACGGTTCAATTCCTTGAGAGCCCTACTCGTTGCGAATGTCTGTCGAATGACCGAGGTTTACTTACCTGTCCGGTGATGCCGGATATGAGGGCAACTTTCCTGGCATTCTCTGACATCTTATCGACGTTGCTTCACACGATCTGTTTTGTTCTTTCGGCCGGCCGGTCAGCGACCACAGCAGCAGTAGCAGCAGCAATCCCGACTGATCGGGACAGGTTAAGCACGTCGTATTCACAGCGCCTATGATGGTTGATATATGCCGCGCCGTCTGGTGAACAGTGTTATTCTGTAGCACAATTTGTTTACCTGGTTCCAAAAAAAGCTGTCAAGATTCTGAAGAGCTCGATTAAGTAGTAGCACGAGCAACAGCAGCAGCAACAACAAGAGGAGATACTTTTGGAAAGCTTTCCACGTTTGGAGAGCTCAGTCTTAACATAGAGCTTCTACTCGAGAACTCGTGATCGTCTGTTGTCTGACAACCACGTGTGGCGCTTTATTGTGACAATTCACTGTTTAGTTCAGTCGATGTTGGTAGACCAGAGGTGTTATCAAACTTGCCCCAACACGAGTAGATTGTTGCCTGTTCTCGCTGTTTATGATCGTAGTGCGAGAGATACCGATGCCGAAATACAGCTAGCTGTCTGTGTCCCTTCGACCACCAGCTGGTAGAAGGACTAGTAGGAGTAGTATTTGACGTGGCTGTCAGCTGAGACAGTGGAAAGAGAGGACGGTGGAAAGAGAAGCGCTGTGGTGTTGGTTCAAACACCACGGTTTTCTCATCAGTTCTCTGCACGCGCACTCAAACATCCATAACGAGACAACCTAGACGGCACAAAGGAATTGGTCACATGGACACAGTCTCTAGTAGTTATAGTTGCTGTTGTTGTTGTCACCGATGAGCGGTTAACCGGGCCGGCAGTAATTAGGCGCAAACTCGTGAACTCGCCGTCTGGTTGTGGCACTGCCGCTGCTGCTGCTTCTGCTGCTGTTGTTGTTGCTGGGGTAACGGGGTCTCCACGTAGGGTGGCTGGGTGGACTATCAGTGCCGACGGCTCCAGTGGTGGGGGCGGCCGCGACCACGATAACGATAAGAGCACCAGCAGCAACAACAACAACAGCGGCTATATGTATCCGTTGGAAGGAGCTATGTCGATGGTGACGGTCTGGCACTGTTGACGATAGCAGCAGCAACGACAACAACAACAACAACAACAACAAAACCAACAGCACCAACAAGGACAACAACAAGCACCGTTCCCTTTCTTTGCTTCTCGCTTGCGTCTACGGCTTCATTCATAGTCGCCTGAACATCGTGGCGCATTGGCTGACTGGATGCCTGCTAACGCCGATTCGTCGTCGCCTCTCTCAGCCGTCGTCCTCCGGAAAGGGTCGCGCACCTCCCCCCCCGTTCCCTCCCTCTACCTCGTGTCATCAACATCAGCATCATCGTCGACACCAGCCGCTTGCCCTCAGAAACCAAAGCCTTGGCGCAACTAGCACAAGTGTAGGATGGCGCGCTCCGCCGTCGAGCCCTCTCGACTCACTATGTGCCTGCCCTCTGTTCGTCGTACCCTCTCAACAAACGCGGTGGTGGTGGCAGTGATGTCAATCCGGGTCACACATCTCTCATGCCGCCTCAAGCCTTTTGGGACTGATTTCCCAGTAGCCAGTAGTTGGCAATAACTTTCTAATTCGGCCATAAGATTCTCATCATGGACTGCGAGCAGGGAGATTTTATAAAGGTATAATTGAACTGACCCGTTGCGTGTTGTGTACAAATAAATACAAATATCCAGTTGTACCATGGCATGTCTGTTAACGTAGTTTCAGTTGATCTTGTTAGACGGGTCTATATTTGTCACTTGATCTTTGTCCTCCTAAATGAAGACATTGTAGGCCGCTGTTGTCGAAATACCAAATATTTTCTCAGGATCTACTAACTACAGTGCTTAGGTTCGCTCACGTGAGTTTCTGCCAGATCAGCTCGACACCACACCGATGGTCTAATTTTCATAATATACAAAGCGCAAGAGCCGTTTCACCTGATAAACTGAGATCAGATGGGGCTTCACTATAAGAAGGGCAGCAATTAGATCTCTTTCAGAGCGTCCAACGACATGTTTACAACGAGCAACGATGATTTCGATGAGCCAATATAAATTCCGAGTCTAAGGGAGGTTGGAAGAAATTCGGCTTTAGTTGGTGGTTGTTGGAGAATCCTACACTAGCTCGCTGCTAATTTCCAGCGATGCATGTGCATTATGCATTTCTAAAACCTCTCATATAGACCGACTACGAAAGACGACAGATGAATGACAGCCTAACGGACCCGGAGTCACGCTTTCCTATGTAGTGGTCGTTATGCAAAGGCCCCTCTTTTTTAAACGACTCACGTTACTACGGTTATTACTCTCTGCTTCACTGATTGATATAGATGTTGGTCGTGCTGTTCCTGCTGTTTCGACATGTGGTCATGGTGCTGCTCCCGGGCTTTTAACGATTACCGATCGCTATAGAAGGTTCGATATGAGGCTCGGCGTAACGGGGAGCCTCGAAATCGATGATAATAGCTCTACTAGTACTATCTGCGCTATCACAAGCATTACTGTAACGATTGCTGCTATCACGACACATACATTTCATACAATCAGTTAGGTTTTCCAAATAATTAACAAGAACCGATCAGAAAGCAAGCGCTTATCAACCGTCGTCGAAGTTCACGCCGGTCGAACTCACTGTTATGAAGGAATGAGCCGTGCCAATTGCTGTTTTGGCCAGAGCTAGTGGCGCGCAGATGTCGAGCCCGGTGGCGCGGTTCACTCGCGTGCGCCTCGCGGCCGGAGGAGACACAAAGGTGCACGGGAACAAGCCCCACCGTTGCACATCTGTATCTAGGGGGTCCGTTTCACGAAGCAATGCGAAAGCCATCCCGTAGACGTTAAATGCTAGCTGAGATCCAGTCCGAAAAAAAGTGACACGCAGATGTTTGACAATATATGGTATCGCTCGATATATAACACATACAGCCAAAGGTAAACGTGACAGCTAACGACGGCAATGGCCGGCCACTTGATTTATGATCAATCGAGCACGAGCGAGCTAAGATTGAGCTTTGATGTCGCACAATTGGAGACAGCCGCACGGATAACTAAGAAGGCCATGAAACAACGATGCTAGGTGTGCGCTGTAGTAATGTCGACCGCGTGGCCAGACGCTGAAGAAAAAAGAAAGGCATTCAACTCAAATAGAAACTACCTTTCGGAAATTTGTGAGCACATAAGCATTACCTCTCAATTTCGTATCTACCTTAATGGTTCCGAAATACGAGCTTATTTTTCCAAGTTCCAAACATCAGAACAACCACAACGATGCTACAGAATTCCACAGCTTTCCGTTTAGGAACACAACTTTATTCATGAGGAATCTGTCTTGGTTTTTAGTGCTTCTATTAAGTAAAAATAGGGTTTGCAGATGTATTACAATAACCACAAAACCCCCACGTGCTGGCAGAGGCTTGGATATACAGCGCAGTAACGTTACGGCGGCGCTTGGCACCTTGTCAAAGTGATCGACACCAGCTGTGAACAACAACTGTTTACGGCTCATTGTGAGCTAAATAGCTTATATATATATATATATATATAGTCGAAGGATTCTATTTTCCCAGTTGTTTGTCCGAGTCCGCTAACTCAACCTGTCGTGCACAATTGTCCACACTGTCCACACCGTAAAAACTTGTCTTTGCTAGATCATCATTGATAATCCCACCCTCATAAGCATCAGTATTGAATAACTATTGAGAAACCACTTTGCTCAACAACTTTATATGTCAGGGGCAAGTACATGGTTGTTCTCGGGTGTCCCATATGTATGAATCACCCGACTTGGTTCATTTATCAAAGTTCCTGTAGATTTTAGGGCCGTTGCAGATCGACTGCAAAAACCTTTCCCTTCCTTCGGATTTTTGTGAGAACTAAACATAATGGAAAAACAAATCTTTTCTTTAGGAATATATAGCATCTTGCAGAGGTTTTAAAACGTCTACCAATATGGCGGCAGCGGAAGCATACCCATGGGGTATGGATAGCCACATAGTTTCTAAAATTACCTGCCAAATGTACATTTAGTCCATGGTCTTAAAGTGCTGTGAGAAAATGACGAGTCGCAGCGTGTCAAGGCTAAAAGCTGCCCCTTTGAAAAACATGGTGGTTTCCATTGTTGTACAATTTTAAGCGTGAAATTCTTAAGCGCAATTGCGTGTTCGAATGAAACCCCATTTAAGGTGAATGAGCATACCGAAATTCCTAATGTGAAGAAGAGCTGCGTGAGAAACGCTTTGTAATATGCAAAAATGTCGTTCTTGTGTATTCAGTAGTGACTATAGTTAATTGAGAAATGTGCTTGGATCTCGTCCCTCAAGACATCCGCAAAAGAACTTGTCGACAAAAGGTGCTGTGGAGCCAGTCGGCCGTGTTTTAGTACTTCAAATATATAGTTTCTAAATATATTACAAAACACATAGAGAACAAGCGTGCAAAAGCAGTATCGGCCATGACTCGGAGATCATACACAAATTGGCATTAAGACTGGAATGAACCTTTTTAAGATAAAAATAGCTCCGACTATAACTTACTGCCTTCGGGCCATTGCACCAAACTTAACCTTAGATAACATGAAAGAAATAGACAAAATAAAAGCAAATTTTGTGAAATATATGCTCGGACTGCCGCGTAACGCATCGACAACCTTGGCGTTGGAACTATGCCAAGGGCGAAGCTTTGTGGAAGATCTTATCTTGGACAAATACGTTTTTAGCCCACTCGTCGTAGAGCAATATCGCGCATACAGAAAAAAGCGTAATTTGAGCTTTGCCATAGTGAATTTCACTGACGGTCCTGCATTCACAACAGACCGTGGAAAGCAGGGAATGCAAGTGAACAGACGGGTACTCTGCAGACTTACCTGGCATGGCTACCACCAATATATATGCCTAAAAGGGTATTGCTTTGAAATTGAAGATTGTGTATGTAAATATTGTGGCACATGTAATATTGACCGATACCACATACTGCAATGCAACGAAATTGAAGCTGGTTCGACGCACGCAATAGTGAAAGACGTTATCAGCCGACATGATTTTTAGGTAATATCTACTAATTTCTGAAAATAAAAAAATGAAATAAAAAAAAAATATATAAATATGAAATAAAAAATAAAAAAATAAAAAAAAAGAAATAAAATGAAATAAAAGTGAGATAAATATATATATATATATATATATATATATATATTGAACAGTAACGGGCTGCCGATACTCCCTTGAGCCACTCCAACTGATATGTTCTCGACATTTGAAAACTTCTGCCCGATTTGTACCATTTGTTGTCTTTCTGACATGAAAAAATGTAGCCACGAGTGGACACGCTCGTCTGCTCCAAAGGCTTCTAGTTTGGTAATTAGAATATTGATGTTACCGGTATCAAACACTTTTCTCAAGTCATCAAAAAGAGAAGCAACCGTTTTCTTCGTATTGAATAATTTCCGGTACAGAAATACATATCGTTGTATTTGATAACTTTGGCAGTATACCATGCATTTTACAGATTCGTTTAATGCCAATTACTAGTGTTAGTAGGAGTTGGTGCATATATATTCGAACTCGCAAGCGTCCTGGCTGTTCGCTGACTGTAGCGCTGTTTGCGGCTGGTATGCTCAACACCCGACTGCTGGCGGCCAGATACTCGGAAATTGAGAGCGTTCGGTGTCGAGCGTGTGATATAGAAGAAGAATCCGTAGAACATATTGTGATGAAGTGCGACGAGCTAGGATGAGTAAAAACAGTGTCTCTAGCCAAGGCTATAGGTTTCGGTTATAAACCATTATGGCAAAAGATAAATGAAACCAAATGCAGACTAGGGAAATGGCATAGATTGTAAGGAACCATGGGGAAACACCCCGCTAAACCAAACTATTGTGTAATTAGGTAGTAATATAACCATCGCGATAATCCAATTAATAGTATGAATGCACGACAGACGGGGATGTTTGTTAAAATACATAAAGTGATATCAAAGTAATAATATAAAACTATACGAACCAGCAGCACGCTGTATGACATACTACGCAGCGAGCGCATCTGATTCAAAATATATTTCACAAAGAATGGTAAACAAAAACATATATATATATATATATATATATATATATATATCCAACGTTTAAGTTATTACACCTATATACACTGCATTGAATTATGTTGTGACGTAGTGATTTATAGAGCCTTTAAGCTAATTTTACAGTACTAGGAATATAATAGTAGTTAATAGTAGTTTCTAATTTGTGTTACAACTTTATATTGCCACGGGCTAGTGCGAAGCATATGTACAAGTAACATTAGGATTGTATGCATTATCACCGTAGTTTCTCGTGTTATTACAATTATTTATATATGGATTGTGTACATGTTTACATAATTATGGTTTAATCAGACGCAAGTAAGGTTAGATAGTGCGTTCTCGCAATGTTTTTGAATCGACTAAGCGATATAAGTCCTAATATCACTAGACAGCTTGTTCCACAAGGTGGCACCTAAATTACAAAGTGCAAACCTTGATTGTGGCCGAGGAGACAATAGGCAAGTGAGATGCCGAGCCTCAGGAGTTTAGGGCTCTTGCAGATTTGATAAAACCATCTAGGTTGGGACGGTGACCAAAAAGAATACGTTTTATTTCGACAACTACGGTAAGCTTAATTAGGTCTGGTAATGAGAGCACTGAGAGTTCTTTCTATTGTTTATTGCTATTGAGACTCGCTGTGGGAGACCTTAGACGAGGCGAAGTGACCTTTTCTGAAGCAGATGAAGCGGAGTTATATGATACGCTTAAGACAGACCGTACACCTCCAGACCATATGTAAGATTGCTCTGTACATACGCATGCTACATTGGCGTGCGGAATTGGTGGGGAAGGATTTTGCGAGTGCGGCATATGGCGGCAACGCCACTGACAATGTTTTTCCTGACATGTTTCGCATGCGCCTAGAACGTCAGATGTTCGTCAAGAACAATGCCCAGGAACTTCGTTTCAACTAGTATATAAGCGTGCGGTCGCATGCAAAAGCTCCAGGATTGATTATCGTTTGACCTCTTAGAGTTTTAACAATTTAAAACTCGTGTTTTTGACCAATTATCGTAGATGCCGTTATTTCTGAACCATTGAGATTGCCTTTCAATATCCTCACGAATCATTCCGAAGGATTGCAATGAGATTGGTAAACGTCGTAGATTTGTTCTAGTGTACAGCACCCAGATTAACAAAACGCGAACGAGCTTGATTATTCCTTAAAAGTAGAGTAAGAACGAACAAAATTTGAAGCTCATACTTGCCGTCGAGGCTGAGTCGTAGCCCCGATTAATTCGATATTTTTAGTTAAAAATATGTCTTTTATATTTGTAATAGCCGAGAATTGCATTTACATACCGAGACTTTCTTTGGCCTATGATTCCGGCCGCTATAATTTTCTTGCGAATTCGAAATTTAATTATTTCTAACATAATCCTTGAGCTCAGGAAGCAGGCCTGTAGGATACAGCTTTTATTTAAATACAAATACTTGGCAGTTAAGAATTACATGGCATTTGATCTCTGCTCTGTTAGTAAAATGCATGTTGAGTTATCCGTACAATAAATGTTATTTGTTGAATAGTCGCCGGCATTAAACAGTAGCAGGCCTCTGTATCGGCGTGGAAATGGGGGCACGGAGAGTTCTTTATATTGGTCTGTTGTTATTGAGACGCGCTGTGGGAGATCCAAGACGAGGCAAAGCGCCCTTTTCTGAAGCCGATAAAGCGGAGTTATATGACACGGATGAGTAAGACCGTACACCTTCAGATATGCCAACTGGCTCTGTACATCGTGGAACATTGCCTTAATGCATTGACAGGGATTTTTTTGCGAAGGCGGCATACGGCGGCTACTACGAAAAAAAACAGAATTTGCTGACATGTTTCGCCTGGAACGTTAGATGTTTGTCAAGAACAATACTCAAGATATTCGTTTCAACTAGTATTAGGGGGGGGGAGTCGCCCACGAAGAGAGCCGTTGTGTCGTCCATAATAATTCTTGCTACGATTGAAGAACCAGCAATCGGAGGCAACGCCGCGGAATGTTTTCTTAAAAAACCGGTTAGAGCCTACCTAGCGTAACCAAAAAGGGCAACAAAATTAGATTTGGAAAAGCGTTTGTTCGGTGGGGATTTGGGTCGCTTTTCGAGACTACGTCGGAATATTTTTAGTTCTTGATAAACAATAAACATTTACGTGGGAACTACTATACTTAGAGGCGTATCTGAGGGCGCTACCTCTTGATAGAAAAAGCGTCCAGGGGCATTTTTACGCTCCAACGCACGCGGTACGGTTGGATACGATTTGCAAACGAATTTGGATAGAACGAACCGAGTTGTGTCATAAGCGACTAAGAAAAAATAACGACTAAAACACTAAGAACGCCAGTGTCGATTTAAGCGGCCTATGTGCATTTCTGTCGCGCCGAAACACTTCCAGTTTGGTGTTAAAATTTAATTTAGCGTCACGCACAGGCCTGTCGGATCAATTTTCCTATACAAATTTGTAATAATGATTTCGTGTAAAAGACTGTATGGATTAAAGTGTTTCGAGCACCAAGTTTTGCAACTGATCATGACAACTCGTTTAAAGCTAAATAACCTTATGTTAAAACATTGGTATCGAGCGCAGCTGTCTAATCCTCCTCGTCAACAGAACAGACAGATAAATGGTATATAATTATAGATTTCCAAGACAAGTTTAGCCGTCACAGCCTTGTACAGATAGATCAAGAGCGAAGATTAAAGCGTGCCTCTTCAGGATACTCACAAAAGCAAGTACTAACATTTTGTTCACCTTAATTTAATAGAAATAGCCTAATCCGAGTTTTCCTACGTTACAAAGAATCCGGAAAATTAAACTTTGGGATCATCTCTACTGAGGCAGTTTAGCAGTCTTATATATGTATATATATATACGCTCATTGTAAATATAATAATACATTTAGGTGTGTGTTTATTAGGTTCCATTTTCAATATATACTTTGCGCGCATGGCTGACATCATGGCATGGCATCAGCTCAATTGTGTACTCTAAGTAACTCGTTGATCGTCATGCGGTGAGGTCTATGTATGATGATGACCTTTCGAACCGCGAAGTTCAGCGGTTCGATTCAGCCGGACGGGAAATTGAGGGCTACAGCCTCGCCCTCTAGCACCTCCTAGCGGCCGATTGGCAAAATCATCATTGTGACACTCATTGTCTCCTTCGTCCGAGTCCGAAGCATAAGCGAAGAATGCTCGCCAGTCGACAACATGTGGTATGTCGTTCCAACGTTTGCGGCAATGTTTAACCAGCGATTCCTTGAGATCACCTAGCAGGCTGGAAATGTGAAGACTAAACAATATTTTTGTTATGCTACCCTACTGTGCGAAAATTGCTGTTTTGTATTTTGTTGTCAACTACATATAAGCAAATATATAACATAGAAATACAAAAATTCGCGTTCGAGAGAGAGAGAGGGGGGAGCCAAAAAAGAGGCGATTATGATAAATTGCCGCATGTGCATGTCACCTAAGCAATATGTGCTTTGGCAGCCATTCATATTATATCTAATTTCTAAAGTTAATATATATGATATTTGCTCTGCCCCGTAATGATATGTTCACTGTTGTCTTCGCATGATTGCCAAGTTCGCGGTGTTCAAGTGTTTAAATCAAGCTATTGAATTCCAAACACGAATTTTGAAACACAGAGATGCCGCGGGTCTAATGAACCGCAACGAATTAAAACTTACGCATAGCATTTCCAGCGCTCATTTCTATTCTTGAGATTTATAACAATACAAAGTAGTGACAGAACAGTAAGTGAATGTATATGAATACGAGGCACAGCGGTTAGGAGGACAGAATAGCATGATCGAGACATTTCTAGGTAAAAATACATTAAATGTAAGCTATGATTGATGACGTGCGCAATATAAGAAGCGACAACATTTTGCTGGCACTTACATTGGTGTATTCTCTGAGGTCTGGTTCTCGTTGCTCCGAATGGGCGTTAAATTTGTAAGAGCTTTATTTGGAGAGGAATCGTTTCCGAAATCTGCAATTTGACACGAAATCCGAGAAGTTGTTTATTATATTAATTGAATACTTGAAATACGCAAATAGAAGTAATACCGTAGGTAAAAACGTGACGTTGATCATTTTCTCGTTACTAGATTATATATCGGTTCTTTCCAGCAGAGGTATGTACCAGCAGGGCAATGATAACCACGACAAACAAATACAACCAGCCAGACCGGAGCTTGTACTTGCGATTGTCTGTTAATCATTGTTGTCATGACAACGCCCCGTTTCGAACGGTGCGTTAGCCACCGCCGCTAGAGTTAACTGTTGCCTCTATAAAATGGATGTCATCGTGCTGAATTCACGGCCCAACTTGCAGGTTTAAACTTGGTGGGTTCTCGGCCCTAGCCGATTTACGGAGAAGAAGCCAAGCATAATTAGCAATAACAGGAATCTCACACGTATGCAACGCTTCTGCTAGAGAGAGACGTAGGCTACCATTGACCAATGCCGCCTCTAGCTCCGAACTAGGTAGACTTTACAGGCGATTACTGACCACTGTCGTGACCTAATTACGTTGTCTGCCTCTTTATGGCAGGAAAGTTGTCACGTGCCAGATGCAGTGTAGATTACAGACAGGTCTTAGAAGACAATCCGTCGAAATATTGCCTGCGACAACCGGATGACGGCGACGGCGGCGCTATTTTAGTTCTGGCTCCCGGTATACACAAAGAACCCTACGTATGGGAAAACTTGCGATACCTACTCGAAAATATCTTTAAAACACTGTTAAATCAACGCGGGATGACAGCTTAACTGGGTCAAGTAGGCTTCCAGACACATGCTGTCGTATCGGACCTCAAGATAAGTTTGAAGCTGCGACGCGGTCTTTTAACTTACTTCCTGTCGCAGATATTAACTGGTCTCTGGTTCTTTCCAGAAGTACAGATACCGCAGCAGAAAAACGAGCTCATACCGTCATCATCAGGAAAGCCAAAGCCAGTGTACCTTTCCTTTAGCTGCGGGGAAGTCTTTAAGGTTGTAAACTCCTGCGACATGCGCCTTTATGGTTTCGTTCATGCAGGCGGGATTTAACGAGCATGACACCAACACTGAGTGAAACACGTTTCTGCCCTTTGACAAGTCTGTGATTTAACAGCAAGCACAGGTTTACTGACCTATGTATCAAAAATGTTTCCTTTCCTAATTTCTTAGATACTTTTGAGGTTTGATTTAATTTGAATATATCTGCCGATGCGCCTCGATCTAAACCGGTTTCTGCGTTACAGATCTTTGAGCTTCTACAGCTAATTTCGTTTGTTACATCTATTATCTGCATATAATACTAACTGCATACCTACTTTTTATGTACAACACCTCGCTGCGTGACAATGCGAATGAGAGTATTTCATTTTCTCCAGTACTTATTTCTCTATAAAGCTGGTAGTCTGTAGATTCATGTTTCACAATGTGTCAACGTACGGTCTCACAATATGGAAACAAATTTTGGATTATGCGGGAGTTCCATACATTTCGGCACACGCAAGTCATGTGCATGTGTTATTCCTATACTCCACGATATGTATGTAAAAGTAAACGTAGTTAACGCAACATGTGCTCGAAGATCAGTGCATTCAATAGAATACACATATATAACGGCATATTGTCAAATTCGACTTCAAATGTGGTTTATTCACGAAACTACTTTTAGCAGCGCTTAAGTTATCGGTAAATACAAATGGTTGAAATAAAATGAATCAAACAACAGGGCAGCAATCACTTTACACAATGGGTAACCACAGTGGGTATTACCACAAGGACTTCTAAACAGCGTTTGGCAGTGGATAGATATATCTATACAATCTGAGTGGGTGTTCCCCGATGCAAGGCACAACAACCCCAAGCTAGGAAACAAGCCTTCTGTGTATGCAGCGCAACCTATTACAACATTGCACTTTTTCGGTCTGACTATCAGCCAACATTTAACATCCACAGAACCGCTTTCGCATTGCTTCATAGGACGGATTCTAATAAATACAAATGTGTAACGGTGGGGATTGAACCTCTGCACCCATGTGTCTCCTCCGGTTGCAAGGCGCACGCGAATCCACCACGCCACTGGGCGCAATACAGCATAGCACTTTACGTGCAATATAATCAAGGTAGGGATGCCACGTCATGTTCTCCTGGAGAACGAGCTCCAGTCACCTAGCGGTTTGCAAGAGTTCCGTGTCTTGAAACCGGTCTAGCGAGTCGTCGGTGGCTTTGGCGACGAACGAAAAATTATGGAATTGGTTTTGTTAGCATTGACAACGAGTTAAAAATATTAAAAACGCTTGTTGTATTGTCAATATTTTAGAGCAAGTGGCGCAAGTTCGTATCAAATTCCGATGATTCACTCCGAAGAGTAGCGTTGTGTCATCTGCAAAATCTGTAGCAGGACCAAGGCTTAGCGCCTGGATTAGTAATGGTATGAAACTCAGGAGGATAAGAAGCACAAAAGGTCTTAGGGTATCGATACCAGCTCGTACTACCTGTCCCCGTCCTGAGATGTAGGACCTAAATCAGGCAACAGCCGGCGCGGAGCAACCATCTGAGCAAGCATCTGGAGCAGTTGGGGGTGATCAAGACAACTAAACGCAGCCCAACACGCCAAGAAAGACTGCGAGACAAAACTTATGTACCTCGATTGAATCGGACACCCGTTGCCATAAGTGGGACAGTCGACCTGGCCCTGCAAACGTTGAACTGGTTAGCCGAAAGAAAATGGATCTACTAAGATGTCGATTTTGCCTGACCAACGCCAGTTTCTCGACGACCTTTGAGATATAATCAACGACTGAGATCGCTGCGCGGTTTTGTGCTCCATTCTTTTCAAACAAGGGAACACCGCCGTATCTTTCAACCGCGCTGGGAACCTGCCAGACTCAAACGAAGCATTTATCATGGTAGTCAGAGTTCTGCCAATTGATCGAGCCGCTTCAACAGCGTTGCAGTCACACCTATGACGTCAGTTTCCCTTAATACTGAGAAGGATACCAAGAACCTCGGAAACAGAGCGAGAGCAAGGAGGAAAAATATATTTTCATTTCTGTTACATACCTCATCAAGTAAGGGTCCCATATTCCTGCTCTTATAAAGATGAGAGTCGTGTTACCTAACGCGGCAAAGTGACAGTTTAGCTTGTCTGTAATTTCCACCGGGTTTTTCAAGGTTTGATCGTCGTTAACCCATACGCGGACGGTAAATTCACTGAATTGTGTCGCCTACCACAGAGACCGTTGATGAATTTACAGGATTGAGAAAATTATATATAAAGCATATAGGGGTAGGTATTTGGGCTGCTGGAAAGCACATGTAGGCACAGATCATGTTTGAATTTGATTATTTTTGCCTTCTTTTTTGTTTCCTAATTTTTATTGATGACCAATATGAACTTTGCATTTTTTTAATATTTCAACGAAAACGCTCTATAGAGGACACTCATACGCACCGGTATTAAAGACATCCACCCTTCACGTGCCTGCTACATGCACAGCGACGGGTGTCCATTTCAGGAGCTCTGTATGGCACCGGCGGTCACCCAGTGGCTCATCGGTGCAGCCGTAGTTCGCATCGCGTGCTGTTGGCCCTATCGTATGCATTTAGGACCGACCCGCCGGCCCTGCCTATATTCCAGCTGGTCGCAGTTACAAAGTTTCCGCTTTGTCAATTCCTGCGAACGTAGATTATCCTTCGCCCATTCGCTCAGCGAGTCTCCAAATACAAATGGGGGTGACCCTGTAAGCTCAGATAGTTTGGTCAGCGCAGTGTTCAAGCGCTCTGTCGTGTAATTTTCGTATGCTGATAGACTCACACTAGTTAAGTCAGACACGTGTGCTTTTTTATTTTATTGCATAATAACTTAGCCGAAATCTGTAAAGCTAAAAAATATGGCTTCTGAAGGATACGTATCGTGCCGGGATCGAAGCCACCATTTTGATATCGAAATGGCCGGCCACCTCTCATGCGTCCCGCCACTTTAACCAACAATGTATATGTTTCCAAGAGCATGTTACAAAGCCTTTCTTCAGAACATAATCTTATGTAAGTAAGTGCGCAAGACGTTTGCAAAAAAAACAATTGTTTTGCGCAAGATATTCGATTATTGCGTGCACAGTATGAACCTTTGTGAGCAAAAATAGTTCGAATACTTTCAAAAAAATCGGTTTAGATCAGAATCGGTAGAGTAGAGTGATCCTGATCGGAACTACCGGTATTACTGTAGTCTGTCTTATGTTCGCAAACTCTGGGCACTTTATCAGTGCTATTTTATACAGTGTTATTTCCTAGGGGCCTCAAACGTTCTCTACATTTTCCCGCGTGATCAAGTGTAAGCTAAAAGCCTACCCACTAGTGGATAGCGTTATTCCTTTGAAGTTTGGGCAAAAAAATCGAGTTCTCCTACATAGAACGGTGTTCGAAAATGATGGACACCAGCCTATCAGTGATACAGTCGTGCCCAACAATTGGTCTGCGTTTAGTTCTTTTGTACAACTTTCAGCGGGGATTAAATTCCCACAAAGTTAAATGGCAATGGCCATCAGGCAAAATGATGGTCGGCACCTTCTTCTCCAGGATGAGATTGTGGTTATAGCTGCATTTGGAAGAAGGCTGTACAGTGACAAACCATTGATGTGCTATACTACAGAATACCTACCAAAGGACTTTACTTCGCGCGCAGCATGTGGAGCTCCATGAAGAGCTCCAGAGCCTCTCTTGGGCGATGCTTCCTTCACCACGACAACATGCCAACCCAAGGGAATGGAAACGCGGAGTCTTTTATCGCCGCATCTGAAGTTAATGTTGAAGCACGCGCTGACTCAACGAAATTGACACACAAATCTAAGAGGGAGATGAGACTTCAACATGCGCAATTGGGGGTCTGAATCCTGTAATTGTGATGAACTTGGAAGAACTCGAAAAATGCAAGTTGAAGGTGTTTCTGTGCATGGATTCATCTCATCATCACATTGTATAGAAATTGGTGAAATGTACGTTGAAATATAATCTTATTATTTTACTTTGAGAAAAAAATAAATAAAGCCTATACTGTACTCTACCATAGAAATTGCAAAATATCATATATAGGTTCCATTGTACTTAACTTTCTTGTACAGCGTATATTCAGAATAAACTTATAGAAGGAAGTTCATTAATATTTACCCGATCTGACTCGATCTGTTGAAATGACCTCGAGTGTGTAGGGTATAGATCGAGTTAACTACATTCAAGTAAACAAACGATTAATTGGTATAAGCCTGTGTGCAAGAAGAAATAGATTTAGCTATCTTTAAACTATAGAATTGTCATGAACAGATTGGGCATGCTAATGTAATAATTGGCTTATTAAGTAACTTAATTGATAACTGAATTCTCAGACTGGCTTTATTTGAAAACGGCCGATCTTCCAATACACTTGAAACTTTGACCATTAGCATATAATTTCGACGAGTGAGGCCAAACTGGACGATCGGCCGAAAGTGCTTATTTTTCAGTGGGTATAATAAGTCCCTTTGCGAAAAAAGTTCCACCTCTTATATGTTTTTACTGTCTAATTTGTAGATCTCATCAAGCTTCCTACTAGTATTCAGAATGTAAAGAAATAAGTTATGTTTTGGAGACTGCACAAAGTTGCGACAAACAATTCGACTAAATAAG